>OZ034800.1:13922073-14245328 GCA_964028335.1 Altica lythri | reverse complement strand
AAAAATACCTTTTTTGTGTGAAATTAAATTTTACATCAACTGTCAAATTTTGACATCTGTCACTTAAACAGTTTTTGAGATATTTACGATTTTGTATACCCAGTACACAGAGGTTTTCAAATAATTGCGAATATCTCCGAAAGGAGGCATTGTATCCAACAAACACCAATAAGTTTTTTGTGGTAAATTAGATTTTACGTCAACTGTCAAATGTTGACATTTGTCACTTTTGTGGTTTTTAAGATATGCAAGTTTTTCAATTTTTTATTTGAACGTAAATATCTTGAAAACTAAGCTTTGTATCGAAAAAATAAAAAATACCTTTTTTGTGTGAAATTAAATTTTACATCAACTGTCAAATTTTGACATCTGTCACTTGAATAGTTTTTGAGATATTTATGATTTTGTATACCCAGTACACAGAGGTTTTCAAATAATTGCGAATATCTCCGAAAGGAGGCATGGTATCGAACAAACACAAATAACTTTTTTGTGATAAATTAGATTTTACGTCAACTGTCAAATTTTGACATTTGTCACTTTTGTGGTTTTTAAGATATGCAAGTTTTTCAATTTTTTATTTGAACGTAAATATCTTGAAAACTAAGCTTTGTATCGAAAACATAAAAAATACCTTTTTTGTGTAAAATTAAATTTTACATCAACTGTCAAATTTTGACATCTGTCACTTGAATAGTTTTTGAAATATTTATGATTTTGTATACCCGGTACACAGAGGTTTTCAAATAATTGCGAATATCTCCGAAAGGAGGCATTGTATCGAACAAACACCAATAACTTTTTTGTGGTAAAATAGATTTTACGTCAACTGTCAAATTTTGACATTTGTCACTTTTGTGGTTTTTAAGATATGCAAGTTTTTCAATTTTTTATTTGAACGTAAATATCTTGAAAACTAAGCTTTGTATCGAAAAAATAAAAAATACCTTTTTTGTGTAAAATTAAATTTTACATCAACTGTCAAATTTTGACATCTGTCACTTGAATAGTTTTTGAAATATTTATGATTTTGTCAAATGACAAATGTCACAATGCTAAATGTCAAAAATGAAAAGTGTCACCATGAAAAATGTCAAAAATAACAAATTTTAAGATGGCAAATGTCAAAGATGTCAAATGACAAATGTCGCAATGCTAAATGTCAAAAATGAAAATTGTCACCATGAAAAATGTCAAAAATGACAAATTTCAAGATGGCAAATGTCAAAGATGTCAAATGACAAATGTCACAATGCTAAATGTCAAAAATGAAAAGTGTCACCATGAAAAATGTCAAAAATGACAAATTTCAAGATGGCAAATGTCAAAGATGTCAAATGACAAATGTCACAATGCTAAATGTCAAAAATGAAAAGTGTCAAAAATAACAAATTTCAAGATGGCAAATGTCTAAGATGTCAAATGACAAATGCCACAATGCTAAATGTCAAAAATGAAAAGTGTCACAATGCTAAATGTCAAAAATGACAAATTTCAAAATGGCAAATGTCAAAACTGACAAATGTCACAATGCTAAATGTAAAAAATAAAAAGTGTCACCATGAAAAATGTCAAAAATAACAAATTTCAAGATGGCAAATGTCAAAGATGTCAAATGACAAATGTCACAATGCTAAATGTCAAAAATGACAAATTTCAAGATGGCAAATGTCAAAGATGTCAAATGACAAATGTTACAATGCTAAATGTCAAAAATGAAAAGTGTCACCATGAAAAATGTCAAAAATAACAAATTTCAAGATGGCAAATGTCAAAGATGTCAAATGACAAATGTCACAATGCTAAATGTCAAAAATGAAAAGTGTCACCATGAAAAATGTCAAAAATGACAAATTTCAAGATGGCAAATGTCAAAGATGTCAAATGACAAATGTCACAATGCTAAATGTCAAAAATGAAAAGTGTCACCATGAAAAATGTCAAAAATAACAAATTTCAAGATGGCAAATGTCAAAGATGTCAAATGACAAATGTCACAATGCTAAATGTCAAAAATGAAAAGTGTCACCATGAAAAATGTCAAAAATGACAAATTTCAAGATGGCAAATGTCAAAACTGACAAATGTCACAATGCTAAATGTCAAAAATGATAAGTGTAACCATGAAAAATGTCAAAAATGACAAATTTCAAGATGGCAAATGTCCAAGATGTCAAATGACAAATGTCACAATGCTAAATGTCAAAAATGACAAATTTCAAGATGGCAAATGTCAAAGATGTCAAATGACAAATGTCAAAATTCTAAATGTCAAAAATGAAAAGTGTCACCATGAAAAATGTCAAAAATGACAAATTTCAAGATGGCAAATGTCAAAGATGTCAAATGACAAATGTCACAATGCTAAATGTCAAAAATGAAAAGTGTCACCATGAAAAATGTCAAAAATAACAAATTTCAAGATGGCAAATGGCAAAGATGTCAAATGACAAATGTCACAATGCTAAATGTCAAAAATGAAAAGTGTCACCATGAAAAATGTCAAAAATGACAAATTTCAAGATGGCAAATGTCAAAGATGTCAAATGACAAATGTCACAATGCTAAATGTCAAAAATGAAAAGTGTCACCATGAAAAATGTTAAAAATGACAAATTTCAAGATGGCAAATGTCAAAGATGTCAAATGACAAATGTCACAATGCTAAATGTCAAAAATGAAAAGTGTTAAAAATGACAAGTGTCAAAAATGACAAATTTCAAGATGGCAAATGTCTAAGATGTCAAATGACAAATGTCACAATGCTAAATGTCAAAAATAAAAAGTGTCACAATGCTAAATGTCAAAAATGACAAATTTCAAAATGGCAAATGTCAAAACTGACAAATGTCACAATGCTAAATGTCAAAAATAAAAAGTGTCACCATAAAAAATGTCAAAAATAACAAATTTCAAGATGGCAAATGTCAAAGATGTCAAATGACAAACGTCACAATGCTAAATGTCAAAAATGACAAATTTCAAGATGGCAAATGTAAAAGATGTCAAATGACAAATGTCACAATGCTAAATGTCACAAATGAAAAGTGTCACCATGAAAAATGTCAAAAATGACAAATTTCAATATGACAAATGTCAAAGATGTCAAATGACAAATGCTACATGTCAAAAATAAAAAGTGTCACCATGAAAAATGTCAAAAATGACAGATTTCAAGATGGCAAATGTCAAAACTGACAAATGTCACAATGCTAAATGTCAAAAATAAAAAGTGTCACCATGAAAAATGTCAAAAATGACAAATTTCAAGATGGCAAATGTCAAAGATGTCAAATGACAAATGTCACAATGCTAAATGTCAAAAATGAAAAGTGTCAAAATTGACAAATTTCAAGATGGCAAATGTCTAAGATGTCAAATGACAAATGTCACAATGCTAAATGTCAAAAATGAAAAGTGTCACCATGAAAAATGTCAAAAATGACAAATTTCAAGATGGCAAATGTCAAAACTGACAAATGTCACAATGCTAAATGTCAAAAAAGAAAAGTGTCACCATGAAAAATGTCAAAAATGACAAATTTCAAGATGGCAAATGTCAAAGATGTCAAATGACAAATGTCACAATGCTAAATGTCAAAAATGAAAATTGTCACCATGAAAAATGTCAAAAATAACAAATTTCAAGATGGCAAATGTCAAAACTGACAAATGTCACAATGCTAAATGTCAAAAATGAAAAGTGTCACCATGAAAAATGTCAAAAATAACAAATTTCAAGATGACAAATGTCAAAGATGTCAAATGACAAATGTCACAATGCTAAATGTCAAAAATGAAAAGTGTCACCATGAAAAATGTCAAAAATAACAAATTTCAAGATGGCAAATGTCAAAGATGTCAAATGACAAATGTCACAATGCTAAATGTCAAAAATGAAAAGTGTCACTATGAAAAATGTCAAAAATGACAAATTTCAAAATGGCAAATGTCAAAGATGTCAAATGACAAATGTCACAATGCCAAATGTCAAAAATGAAAAGTGTCACCATGAAAAATGTCAAAAATGACAAATTTCAAGATGGCAAATGTCAAAGATGTCAAATGACAAATGTCACAATGCTAAATGTCAAAAATGAAAAGTGTCACCATGAAAAATGTCAAAAATAACAAATTTTAAGATGGCAAATGTCAAAGATGTCAAATGACAAATGTCACAATGCTAAATGTCAAAAATGAAAAGTGTCACCATGAAAAATGTCAGAAATGACAAATTTTAAGATGGCAAATGTCAAAGATGTCAAATGACAAATGTCACAATGCTAAATGTCAAAAATGAAAAGTGTCACCATGAAAAATGTCAAAAATAACAAATTTCAAGATGGCAAATGTTAAAGATGTCAAATGACAAATGTCACAATGCTAAATGTCAAAAATGAAAAGTGTCACCATGAAAAATGTCAAAAATGACAAATTTCAAGATGGCAAATGTCAAAACTGACAAATGTCACAATGCTAAATGTCAAAAATGATAAGTGTCACCATGAAAAATGTCAAAAATGACAAATTTCAAGATGGCAAATGTCCAAGATGTCAAATGACAAATGTCACAATGCTAAATGTCAAAAATGACAAATTTCAAGATGGCAAATGTCAAAGATGTCAAATGACAAATGTCACAATGCTAAATGTCAAAAATGAAAAGTGTCACCATGAAAAATGACAAATTTCAAGATGGGAAATGTCAAAGATGTCAAATGACAAATGTCACAATGCTAAATGTCAAAAATGAAAAGTGTCACCATGAAAAATGTCAAAAATAACAAATTTCAAGATGGCAAATGTCAAAGATGTCAAATGACAAATGTCACAATGCTAAATGTCAAAAATGAAAAGTGTCACCATGAAAAATGTCAAAAATGACAAATTTCAAGATGGCAAATGTCAAAGATGTCAAATGACAAATGTCACAATGCTAAATGTCAAAAATGAAAAGTGTCACCATGAAAAATGTCAAAAATGACAAATTTCAAGATGGCAAATGTCAAAGATGTCAAATGACAAATGTCACAATGCTAAATGTCAAAAATGAAAAGTGTCACCATGAAAAATGTCAAAAATAACAAATTTTAAGATGGCAAATGTCAAAGATGTCAAATGACAAATGTCACAATGCTAAATGTCAAAAATGAAAAGTGTCACTATAAAAAATGTCAGAAATGACAAATTTTAAGATGGCAAATGTCAAAGATGTCAAATGACAAATGTCACAATGCTAAATGTCAAAAATGAAAAGTGTCACCATGAAAAATGTCAAAAATAACAAATTTCAAGATGGCAAATGTTAAAGATGTCAAATGACAAATGTCACAATGCTAAATGTCAAAAATGAAAAGTGTCACCATGAAAAATGTCAAAAATGACAAATTTCAAGATGGCAAATGTCAAAACTGACAAATGTCACAATGCTAAATGTCAAAAATGATAAGTGTCACCATGAAAAATGTCAAAAATGACAAATTTCAAGATGGCAAATGTCCAAGATGTCAAATGACAAATGTCACAATGCTAAATGTCAAAAATGACAAATTTCAAGATGGCAAATGTCAAAGATGTCAAATGACAAATGTCACAATGCTAAATGTCAAAAATGAAAAGTGTCACCATGAAAAATGACAAATTTCAAGATGGCAAATGTCAAAGATGTCAAATGACAAATGTCACAATGCTAAATGTCAAAAATGAAAAGTGTCACCATGAAAAATGTCAAAAATAACAAATTTCAAGATGGCAAATGTCAAAGATGTCAAATGACAAATGTCACAATGCTAAATGTCAAAAATGAAAAGTGTCACCATGAAAAATGTCAAAAATGACAAATTTCAAGATGGCAAATGTCAAAGATGTCAAATGACAAATGTCACAATGCTAAATGTCAAAAATGAAAAGTGTCATCATGAAAAATGTCAAAAATGACAAATTTCAAGATAGCAAATATCAAAGATGTCAAATGACAAATATCACAATGCTAAATGTCAAAAATGAAAAGTGTCACCATGAAAAATGTCAAAAATGACAAATTTCAAGATGGCAACTTTCAAAGATGTCAAATGACCAATGTCACAATGCTAAATGTCAAAAATGAAAAGTGTCACCATGAAAAATGTCAAAAATGACAAATTTCAAGATGGCAAATGTCAAAGATGTCAAATGACAAATGTCACAATGCTAAATGTCAAAAATGAAAAGTGTCACTATGAAAAATGTCAAAAATGACAAATTTCAAAATGGCAAATGTCAAAGATGTCAAATGACAAATGTCACAATGCTAAATGTCAAAAATGAAAAGTGTCACCATGAAAAATGTCAAAAATGACAAATTTCAAGATGGCAAATGTCAAAGATGTCAAATGACAAATGTCACAATGCTAAATGTCAAAAATGAAAAGTGTCACCAAAAAAAATGTCAAAAATAACAAATTTCAAGATGGCAAATGTCAAAGATGTCAAATGACAAATGTCACAATGCTAAATGTCAAAAATAAAAAGTGTCACCATAAAAAATGTCAAAAATAACAAATTTCAAGATGGCAAATGTCAAAGATGTCAAATGACAAACGTCACAATGCTAAATGTCAAAAATGACAAATTTCAAGATGGCAAATGTAAAAGATGTCAAATGACAAATGTCACAATGCTAAATGTCACAAATGAAAAGTGTCACCATGAAAAATGTCAAAAATGACAAATTTCAATATGACAAATGTCAAAGATGTCAAATGACAAATGCTACATGTCAAAAATAAAAAGTGTCACCATGAAAAATGTCAAAAATGACAGATTTCAAGATGGCAAATGTCAAAACTGACAAATGTCACAATGCTAAATGTCAAAAATAAAAAGTGTCACCATGAAAAATGTCAAAAATGACAAATTTCAAGATGGCAAATGTCAAAGATGTCAAATGACAAATGTCACAATGCTAAATGTCAAAAATGAAAAGTGTCAAAATTGACAAATTTCAAGATGGCAAATGTCTAAGATGTCAAATGACAAATGTCACAATGCTAAATGTCAAAAATGAAAAGTGTCACCATGAAAAATGTCAAAAATGACAAATTTCAAGATGGCAAATGTCAAAACTGACAAATGTCACAATGCTAAATGTCAAAAAAGAAAAGTGTCACCATGAAAAATGTCAAAAATGACAAATTTCAAGATGGCAAATGTCAAAGATGTCAAATGACAAATGTCACAATGCTAAATGTCAAAAATGAAAATTGTCACCATGAAAAATGTCAAAAATAACAAATTTCAAGATGGCAAATGTCAAAACTGACAAATGTCACAATGCTAAATGTCAAAAATGAAAAGTGTCACCATGAAAAATGTCAAAAATAACAAATTTCAAGATGACAAATGTCAAAGATGTCAAATGACAAATGTCACAATGCTAAATGTCAAAAATGAAAAGTGTCACCATGAAAAATGTCAAAAATAACAAATTTCAAGATGGCAAATGTCAAAGATGTCAAATGACAAATGTCACAATGCTAAATGTCAAAAATGAAAAGTGTCACTATGAAAAATGTCAAAAATGACAAATTTCAAAATGGCAAATGTCAAAGATGTCAAATGACAAATGTCACAATGCCAAATGTCAAAAATGAAAAGTGTCACCATGAAAAATGTCAAAAATGACAAATTTCAAGATGGCAAATGTCAAAGATGTCAAATGACAAATGTCACAATGCTAAATGTCAAAAATGAAAAGTGTCACCATGAAAAATGTCAAAAATAACAAATTTTAAGATGGCAAATGTCAAAGATGTCAAATGACAAATGTCACAATGCTAAATGTCAAAAATGAAAAGTGTCACCATGAAAAATGTCAGAAATGACAAATTTTAAGATGGCAAATGTCAAAGATGTCAAATGACAAATGTCACAATGCTAAATGTCAAAAATGAAAAGTGTCACCATGAAAAATGTCAAAAATAACAAATTTCAAGATGGCAAATGTTAAAGATGTCAAATGACAAATGTCACAATGCTAAATGTCAAAAATGAAAAGTGTCACCATGAAAAATGTCAAAAATGACAAATTTCAAGATGGCAAATGTCAAAACTGACAAATGTCACAATGCTAAATGTCAAAAATGATAAGTGTCACCATGAAAAATGTCAAAAATGACAAATTTCAAGATGGCAAATGTCCAAGATGTCAAATGACAAATGTCACAATGCTAAATGTCAAAAATGACAAATTTCAAGATGGCAAATGTCAAAGATGTCAAATGACAAATGTCACAATGCTAAATGTCAAAAATGAAAAGTGTCACCATGAAAAATGACAAATTTCAAGATGGGAAATGTCAAAGATGTCAAATGACAAATGTCACAATGCTAAATGTCAAAAATGAAAAGTGTCACCATGAAAAATGTCAAAAATAACAAATTTCAAGATGGCAAATGTCAAAGATGTCAAATGACAAATGTCACAATGCTAAATGTCAAAAATGAAAAGTGTCACCATGAAAAATGTCAAAAATGACAAATTTCAAGATGGCAAATGTCAAAGATGTCAAATGACAAATGTCACAATGCTAAATGTCAAAAATGAAAAGTGTCACCATGAAAAATGTCAAAAATGACAAATTTCAAGATGGCAAATGTCAAAGATGTCAAATGACAAATGTCACAATGCTAAATGTCAAAAATGAAAAGTGTCACCATGAAAAATGTCAAAAATAACAAATTTTAAGATGGCAAATGTCAAAGATGTCAAATGACAAATGTCACAATGCTAAATGTCAAAAATGAAAAGTGTCACTATAAAAAATGTCAGAAATGACAAATTTTAAGATGGCAAATGTCAAAGATGTCAAATGACAAATGTCACAATGCTAAATGTCAAAAATGAAAAGTGTCACCATGAAAAATGTCAAAAATAACAAATTTCAAGATGGCAAATGTTAAAGATGTCAAATGACAAATGTCACAATGCTAAATGTCAAAAATGAAAAGTGTCACCATGAAAAATGTCAAAAATGACAAATTTCAAGATGGCAAATGTCAAAACTGACAAATGTCACAATGCTAAATGTCAAAAATGATAAGTGTCACCATGAAAAATGTCAAAAATGACAAATTTCAAGATGGCAAATGTCCAAGATGTCAAATGACAAATGTCACAATGCTAAATGTCAAAAATGACAAATTTCAAGATGGCAAATGTCAAAGATGTCAAATGACAAATGTCACAATGCTAAATGTCAAAAATGAAAAGTGTCACCATGAAAAATGACAAATTTCAAGATGGCAAATGTCAAAGATGTCAAATGACAAATGTCACAATGCTAAATGTCAAAAATGAAAAGTGTCACCATGAAAAATGTCAAAAATAACAAATTTCAAGATGGCAAATGTCAAAGATGTCAAATGACAAATGTCACAATGCTAAATGTCAAAAATGAAAAGTGTCACCATGAAAAATGTCAAAAATGACAAATTTCAAGATGGCAAATGTCAAAGATGTCAAATGACAAATGTCACAATGCTAAATGTCAAAAATGAAAAGTGTCATCATGAAAAATGTCAAAAATGACAAATTTCAAGATAGCAAATATCAAAGATGTCAAATGACAAATATCACAATGCTAAATGTCAAAAATGAAAAGTGTCACCATGAAAAATGTCAAAAATGACAAATTTCAAGATGGCAACTTTCAAAGATGTCAAATGACCAATGTCACAATGCTAAATGTCAAAAATGAAAAGTGTCACCATGAAAAATGTCAAAAATGACAAATTTCAAGATGGCAAATGTCAAAGATGTCAAATGACAAATGTCACAATGCTAAATGTCAAAAATGAAAAGTGTCACTATGAAAAATGTCAAAAATGACAAATTTCAAAATGGCAAATGTCAAAGATGTCAAATGACAAATGTCACAATGCTAAATGTCAAAAATGAAAAGTGTCACCATGAAAAATGTCAAAAATGACAAATTTCAAGATGGCAAATGTCAAAGATGTCAAATGACAAATGTCACAATGCTAAATGTCAAAAATGAAAAGTGTCACCAAAAAAAATGTCAAAAATAACAAATTTCAAGATGGCAAATGTCAAAGATGTCAAATGACAAATGTCACAATGCTAAATGTCAAAAATGAAAAGTGTCACCATGAAAAATGTCAAAAATAACAAATTTCAAGATGGCAAATGTCAAAGATGTCAAATGACAAATGTCACAATGCTAAATGTCAAAAATGAAAAGTGTCACCATAAAAAATGTCAAAAATGACAAATTTCAAGATGGCAAATGTCAAAACTGACAAATGTCACAATGCTAAATGTCAAAAATGATAAGTGTCACCATGAAAAATGTCAAAAATGACAAATTTCAAGATGGCAAATGTCCAAGATGTCAAATGACAAATGTCAGAATGCTAAATGTCAAAAATGAAAAGTGTCACCATGAAAAATGTCAAAAATAACAAATTTCAAGATGGCAAATGTCAAAGATGTCAAATGACAAATGTCACAATGCTGAATGTCAAAAATGAAAAGTGTCACTATGAAAAATGTCAAAAATGACAAATTTCAAGATGGCAAATGTCAAAGATGTCAGATGACAAATGTCACAATGCTAAATGTCAAAAATGAAAAGTGTCACCATGAAAAATGTCAAAAATGACAAATTTCAAGATGGCAAATGTCAAAGATGTCAAATGACAAATGTCAGAATGCTAAATGTCAAAAATGAAAAGTGTCACCATGAAAAATGTCAAAAATAACAAATTTCAAGATGGCAAATGTCAAAGATGTCAAATGACAAATGTCACAATGCTGAATGTCAAAAATGAAAAGTGTCACTATGAAAAATGTCAAAAATAACAAATTTCAAGATGGCAAATGTCAAAGATGTCAAATGACAAATGTCACAATGCTAAATGTCAAAAATGAAAAGTGTCACCATGAAAAATGTCAAAAATGACAAATTTCAAGATGGCAAATGTCAAAGATGTCAAATGACAAATGTCACAATGCTAAATGTCAAAAATGAAAAGTGTCAAAAATGACAAATTTCAAGATGGCAAATGTCTAAGATGTCAAATGACAAATGTCACAATGCTAAATGTCAAAAATGAAAAGTGTCACAATGCTAAATGTCAAAAATGACAAATTTCAAAATGGCAAATGTCAAAACTGACAAATGTCACAATGCTAAATGTCAAAAATGAAAAGTGTCACCATGAAAAATGTCAAAAATAACAAATTTCAAGATGGCAAATGTCAAAGATGTCAAATGACAAATGTCACAATGCTAAATGTCAAAAATGACAAATTTTAAGGTAGCAAATGTCAAAGATGTCAAATGACAAATGTCACAATGCTAAATGTCAAAAATGAAAAGTGTCACCATGAAAAATGTCAAAAATGACAAATTTCAAGATGGCAAATGTCAAAGATGTCAAATGACAAATGTCACAATGCTAAATGTCAAAAATGAAAAGTGTCACCATGAAAAATGTCAAAAATGACAAATTTTAAGGTGGCAAATGTCAAAGATGTTAAATGACAAATGTCACAATGCTAAATGTCAAAAATGAAAAGTGTCACCATGAAAAATGTCAAAAATAACAAATTTTAAGATGGCAAATGTCAAAGATGTCAAATGACAAATGTCACAATGCTAAATGTCAAAAATGAAAAGTGTCACCATGAAAAATGTCAAAAATGACAAATTTCAAGATGGCAAATGTCAAAACTGACAAATGTCAAAATGCTAAATGTCAAAAATGATAAGTGTCACCATGAAAAATGTCAAAAATGACAAATTTCAAGATGGCAAATGTCCAAGATGTCAAATGACAAATGTCACAATGCTAAATGTCAAAAATGACAAATTTCAAGATGGCAAATGTCAAAGATGTCAGATGACAAATGTCACAATGCTAAATGTCAAAAATGAAAAGTGTCACCATGAAAAATGTCAAAAATGACAAATTTCAAAAAGGCAAATGTCAAAGATGTCAAATGACAAATGTCAGAATGCTAAATGTCAAAAATGAAAAGTGTCACCATGAAAAATGTCAAAAATAACAAATTTCAAGATGGCAAATGTCAAAGATGTCAAATGACAAATGTCACAATGCTAAATGTCAAAAATGAAAAGTGTCACCATAAAAAATGTCAAAAATGACAAATTTCAAGATGGCAAATGTCAAAGATGTCAAATGACAAATGTCACAATGCTAAATGTCAAAAATGAAAAGTGTCACCATAAAATGGCAAAAATGACAAATTTCAAGATGGCAAATGTCAAAGATGTCAAATGACAAATGTCACAATGCTAAATGTCAAAAATTAAAAGTGTCAAAAATGACAAATTTCAAGATGGCAAATGTCTAAGATGTCAAATGACAAATGTCACAATGCTAAATGTCAAAAATGAAAAGTGTCACAATGCTAAATGTCAAAAATGAAAAATTTCAAAATGGCAAATGTCAAAACTGACAAATGTCACAATGCTAAATGTCAAAAATGAAAAGTGTCACCATGAAAAATGTCAAAAATAACAAATTTCAAGTTGGCAAATGTCAAAGATGTCAAATGACAAATGTCACAATGCTAAATGTCAAAAATGACAAATTTCAAGATGGCAAATGTAAAAGATGTCAAATGACAAATGTCACAACGCTAAATGTCAAAAATGAAAAGTGTCACCATGAAAAATGTCAAAAATGACAAATTTTAAGATCGCACATGTTAAAGATGTCAAATGACAAATGTCACAATGCTAAATGTCAAAAATAAAAAGTGTCACCATGAAAAATGTCAAAAATGACAAATTTCTAAATGGCAAATGTCAAAACTGACAAATGTCACAATGCTAAATGTCAAAAATAAAAAGTGTCACCATGAAAAATGTCAAAAATGACAAATTTCAAGATAGCAAATGTCAAAGATGTCAAATGACAAATGTCACAATGCTAAATGTCAAAAATGAAAAGTGTCAAAATTGACAAATTTCAAGATGGCAAATGTCTAGGATGTCAAATGACAAATGTCACAATGCTAAATATCAAAAACGAAAAGTGTCACCATGAAAAATGTCAAAAATGACAAATTCCAAGATGGCA
The DNA here is from genome assembly GCA_964028335.1 of Altica lythri. Lineage (NCBI taxonomy): Eukaryota > Metazoa > Arthropoda > Insecta > Coleoptera > Chrysomelidae > Altica > Altica lythri. Next base: position 14,232,218 of record OZ034800.1, on the reverse strand, counting down.
AAGGTCAAAACTGACAAATGTCACAATGCTAAATGTCAAAAAAGAAAAGTGTCACCATGAAAAATGTCAAAAATGACAAATTTCAAGATGGCAAATGTCAAAGATGTCAAATGACAAATGTCACAATGCTAAATGTCAAAAATGAAAAGTGTCAAAATGAAAAATGTCAAAAATGACAAATTTCAAGATGGCAAATGTCAAAGATGTCAAATGACAAATGTCACAATGCTAAATGTCAAAAATAAAAAGTGTCACCATAAAAGATGTCAAAAATAACAAATTTCAAGATGGCAAATGTCAAAGATGTCAAATGACAAATGTCACAATGCTAAATGTCAAAAATGAAAAGTGTCACCATGAAAAATGTCAAAAATAACAAATTTCAAGATGGCAAATGGCAAAGATGTCAAATGACAAATGTCACAATGCTAAATGTCAAAAATGAAAAGTGTCACCATGAAAAATGTCAAAAATGACAAATTTCAAGATGGCAAATGTCAAAGATGTCAAATGACAAATGTCACAATGCTAAATGTCAAAAATGAAAAGTGTCACCATGAAAAATGTTAAAAATGACAAATTTCAAGATGGCAAATGTCAAAGATGTCAAATGACAAATGTCACAATGCTAAATGTCAAAAATGAAAAGTGTTAAAAATGACAAGTGTCAAAAATGACAAATTTCAAGATGGCAAATGTCTAAGATGTCAAATGACAAATGTCACAATGCTAAATGTCAAAAATAAAAAGTGTCACAATGCTAAATGTCAAAAATGACAAATTTCAAAATGGCAAATGTCAAAACTGACAAATGTCACAATGCTAAATGTCAAAAATAAAAAGTGTCACCATAAAAAATGTCAAAAATAACAAATTTCAAGATGGCAAATGTCAAAGATGTCAAATGACAAACGTCACAATGCTAAATGTCAAAAATGACAAATTTCAAGATGGCAAATGTAAAAGATGTCAAATGACAAATGTCACAATGCTAAATGTCAAAAATGAAAAGTGTCACCATGAAAAATGTCAAAAATGACAAATTTCAATATGACAAATGTCAAAGATGTCAAATGACAAATGTCACAATGCTAAATGTCAAAAATAAAAAGTGTCACCATGAAAAATGTCAAAAATGACAGATTTCAAGATGGCAAATGTCAAAACTGACAAATGTCACAATGCTAAATGTCAAAAATAAAAAGTGTCACCATGAAAAATGTCAAAAATGACAAATTTCAAGATGGCAAATGTCAAAGATGTCAAATGACAAATGTCACAATGCTAAATGTCAAAAATGAAAAGTGTCAAAATTGACAAATTTCAAGATGGCAAATGTCTAAGATGTCAAATGACAAATGTCACAATGCCAAATGTCAAAAATGAAAAGTGTCACCATGAAAAATGTCAAAAATGACAAATTTCAAGATGGCAAATGTCAAAACTGACAAATGTCACAATGCTAAATGTCAAAAAAGAAAAGTGTCACCATGAAAAATGTCAAAAATGACAAATTTCAAGATGGCAAATGTCAAAGATGTCAAATGACAAATGTCACAATGCTAAATGTCAAAAATGAAAATTGTCACCATGAAAAATGTCAAAAATAACAAATTTCAAGATGGCAAATGTCAAAACTGACAAATGTCACAATGCTAAATGTCAAAAATGAAAAGTGTCACCATGAAAAATGTCAAAAATAACAAATTTCAAGATGACAAATGTCAAAGATGTCAAATGACAAATGTCACAATGCTAAATGTCAAAAATGAAAAGTGTCACCATGAAAAATGTCAAAAATAACAAATTTCAAGATGGCAAATGTCAAAGATGTCAAATGACAAATGTCACAATGCTAAATGTCAAAAATGAAAAGTGTCACTATGAAAAATGTCAAAAATGACAAATTTCAAAATGGCAAATGTCAAAGATGTCAAATGACAAATGTCACAATGCCAAATGTCAAAAATGAAAAGTGTCACCATGAAAAATGTCAAAAATGACAAATTTCAAGATGGCAAATGTCAAAGATGTCAAATGACAAATGTCACAATGCTAAATGTCAAAAATGAAAAGTGTCACCATGAAAAATGTCAAAAATAACAAATTTTAAGATGGCAAATGTCAAAGATGTCAAATGACAAATGTCACAATGCTAAATGTCAAAAATGAAAAGTGTCACCATGAAAAATGTCAGAAATGACAAATTTTAAGATGGCAAATGTCAAAGATGTCAAATGACAAATGTCACAATGCTAAATGTCAAAAATGAAAAGTGTCACCATGAAAAATGTCAAAAATAACAAATTTCAAGATGGCAAATGTTAAAGATGTCAAATGACAAATGTCACAATGCTAAATGTCAAAAATGAAAAGTGTCACCATGAAAAATGTCAAAAATGACAAATTTCAAGATGGCAAATGTCAAAACTGACAAATGTCACAATGCTAAATGTCAAAAATGATAAGTGTCACCATGAAAAATGTCAAAAATGACAAATTTCAAGATGGCAAATGTCCAAGATGTCAAATGACAAATGTCACAATGCTAAATGTCAAAAATGACAAATTTCAAGATGGCAAATGTCAAAGATGTCAAATGACAAATGTCACAATGCTAAATGTCAAAAATGAAAAGTGTCACCATGAAAAATGTCAAAAATAACAAATTTCAAGATGGCAAATGTCAAAGATGTCAAATGACAAATGTCACAATGCTAAATGTCAAAAATGAAAAGTGTCACCATGAAAAATGTCAAAAATGACAAATTTCAAGATGGCAAATGTCAAAGATGTCAAATGACAAATGTCACAATGCTAAATGTCAAAAATGAAAAGTGTCACCATGAAAAATGTCAAAAATGACAAATTTCAAGATGGCAAATGTCAAAGATGTCAAATGACAAATGTCACAATGCTAAATGTCAAAAATGAAAAGTGTCACCATGAAAAATGTCAAAAATAACAAATTTTAAGATGGCAAATGTCAAAGATGTCAAATGACAAATGTCACAATGCTAAATGTCAAAAATGAAAAGTGTCACTATAAAAAATGTCAGAAATGACAAATTTTAAGATGGCAAATGTCAAAGATGTCAAATGACAAATGTCACAATGCTAAATGTCAAAAATGAAAAGTGTCACCATGAAAAATGTCAAAAATAACAAATTTCAAGATGGCAAATGTTAAAGATGTCAAATGACAAATGTCACAATGCTAAATGTCAAAAATGAAAAGTGTCACCATGAAAAATGTCAAAAATGACAAATTTCAAGATGGCAAATGTCAAAACTGACAAATGTCACAATGCTAAATGTCAAAAATGATAAGTGTCACCATGAAAAATGTCAAAAATGACAAATTTCAAGATGGCAAATGTCCAAGATGTCAAATGACAAATGTCACAATGCTAAATGTCAAAAATGACAAATTTCAAGATAGCAAATGTCAAAGATGTCAAATGACAAATGTCACAATGCTAAATGTCAAAAATGAAAAGTGTCACCCTGAAAAATGACAAATTTCAAGATGGCAAATGTCAAAGATGTCAAATGACAAATGTCACAATGCTAAATGTCAAAAATGAAAAGTGTCACCATGAAAAATGTCAAAAATAACAAATTTCAAGATGGCAAATGTCAAAGATGTCAAATGACAAATGTCACAATGCTAAATGTCAAAAATGAAAAGTGTCACCATGAAAAATGTCAAAAATGACAAATTTCAAGATGGCAAATGTCAAAGATGTCAAATGACAAATGTCACAATGCTAAATGTCAAAAATGAAAAGTGTCATCATGAAAAATGTCAAAAATGACAAATTTCAAGATAGCAAATATCAAAGATGTCAAATGACAAATATCACAATGCTAAATGTCAAAAATGAAAAGTGTCACCATGAAAAATGTCAAAAATGACAAATTTCAAGATGGCAACTTCCAAAGATGTCAAATGACAAATGTCACAATGCTAAATGTCAAAAATGAAAAGTGTCACCATGAAAAATGTCAAAAATGACAAATTTCAAGATGGCAAATGTCAAAGATGTCAAATGACAAATGTCACAATGCTAAATGTCAAAAATGAAAAGTGTCACTATGAAAAATGTCAAAAATGACAAATTTCAAAATGGCAAATGTCAAAGATGTCAAATGACAAATGTCACAATGCTAAATGTCAAAAATGAAAAGTGTCACCATGAAAAATGTCAAAAATGACAAATTTCAAGATAGCAAATGTCAAAGATGTCAAATGACAAATGTCACAATGCTAAATGTCAAAAATGAAAAGTGTCACCAAAAAAAATGTCAAAAATAACAAATTTCAAGATGGCAAATGTCAAAGATGTCAAATGACAAATGTCACAATGCTAAATGTCAAAAATGAAAAGTGTCACCATGAAAAATGTCAAAAATAACAAATTTCAAGATGGCAAATGTCAAAGATGTCAAATGACAAATGTCACAATGCTAAATGTCAAAAATGAAAAGTGTCACCATAAAAAATGTCAAAAATGACAAATTTCAAGATGGCAAATGTCAAAACTGACAAATGTCACAATGCTAAATGTCAAAAATGATAAGTGTCACCATGAAAAATGTCAAAAATGACAAATTTCAAGATGGCAAATGTCCAAGATGTCAAATGACAAATGTCAGAATGCTAAATGTCAAAAATGAAAAGTGTCACCATGAAAAATGTCAAAAATAACAAATTTCAAGATGGCAAATGTCAAAGATGTCAAATGACAAATGTCACAATGCTGAATGTCAAAAATGAAAAGTGTCACTATGAAAAATGTCAAAAATGACAAATTTCAAGATGGCAAATGTCAAAGATGTCAGATGACAAATGTCACAATGCTAAATGTCAAAAATGAAAAGTGTCACCATGAAAAATGTCAAAAATGAAAAATTTCAAGATGGCAAATGTCAAAGATGTCAAATGACAAATGTCAGAATGCTAAATGTCAAAAATGAAAAGTGTCACCATGAAAAATGTCAAAAATAACAAATTTCAAGATGGCAAATGTCAAACATGTCAAATGACAAATGTCACAATGCTGAATGTCAAAAATGAAAAGTGTCACTATGAAAAATGTCAAAAATGACAAATTTCAAGATGGCAAATGTCAAAGATGTCAAATGACAAATGTCACAATGCTAAATGTCAAAAATGAAAAGTGTCACCATGAAAAATGTCAAAAATGACAAATTTCAAGATGGCAAATGTCAAAGATGTCAAATGACAAATGTCACAATGCTAAATGTCAAAAATGAAAAGTGTCAAAAATGACAAATTTCAAGATGGCAAATGTCTAAGATGTCAAATGACAAATGTCACAATGCTAAATGTCAAAAATGAAAAGTGTCACAATGCTAAATGTCAAAAATGACAAATTTCAAAATGGCAAATGTCAAAACTGACAAATGTCACAATGCTAAATGTCAAAAATAAAAAGTGTCACCATGAAAAATGTCAAAAATAACAAATTTCAAGATGGCAAATGTCAAAGATGTCAAATGACAAATGTCACAATGCTAAATGTCAAAAATGACAAATTTTAAGGTAGCAAATGTCAAAGATGTCAAATGACAAATGTCACAATGCTAAATGTCAAAAATGAAAAGTGTCACCATGAAAAATGTCAAAAATGACAAATTTCAAGATGGCAAATGTCAAAGATGTCAAATGACAAATGTCACAATGCTAAATGTCAAAAATGAAAAGTGTCACCATGAAAAATGTCAAAAATGACAAATTTCAAGGTGGCAAATGTCAAAGATGTTAAATGACAAATGTCACAATGCTAAATGTCAAAAATGAAAAGTGTCACCATGAAAAATGTCAAAAATAACAAATTTTAAGATGGCAAATGTCAAAGATGTCAAATGACAAATGTCACAATGCTAAATGTTAAAAATGAAAAGTGTCACCATGAAAAATGTCAAAAATGACAAATTTCAAGATGGCAAATGTCAAAACTGACAAATGTCAAAATGCTAAATGTCAAAAATGATAAGTGTCACCATGAAAAATGTCAAAAATGACAAATTTCAAGATGGCAAATGTCCAAGATGTCAAATGACAAATGTCACAATGCTAAATGTCAAAAATGACAAATTTCAAGATGGCAAATGTCAAAGATGTCAGATGACAAATGTCACAATGCTAAATGTCAAAAATGAAAAGTGTCACCATGAAAAATGTCAAAAATGACAAATTTCAAAAAGGCAAATATCAAAGATGTCAAATGACAAATGTCAGAATGCTAAATGTCAAAAATGAAAAGTGTCACCATGAAAAATGTCAAAAATAACAAATTTCAAGATGGCAAATGTCAAAGATGTCAAATGACAAATGTCACAATGCTAAATGTCAAAAATGAAAAGTGTCACCATAAAAAATGTCAAAAATGACAAATTTCAAGATGGCAAATGTCAAAGATGTCAAATGACAAATGTCACAATGCTAAATGTCAAAAATGAAAAGTGTCACCATAAAATGGCAAAAATGACAAATTTCAAGATGGCAAATGTCAAAGATGTCAAATGACAAATGTCACAATGCTAAATGTCAAAAATTAAAAGTGTCAAAAATGACAAATTTCAAGATGGCAAATGTCTAAGATGTCAAATGACAAATGTCACAATGCTAAATGTCAAAAATGAAAAGTGTCACAATGCTAAATGTCAAAAATGAAAAATTTCAAAATGGCAAATGTCAAAACTGACAAATGTCACAATGCTAAATGTCAAAAATGAAAAGTGTCACCATGAAAAATGTCAAAAATAACAAATTTCAAGTTGGCAAAATGTCAAAGATGTCAAATGACAAATGTCACAATGCTAAATGTCAAAAATGACAAATTTCAAGATGGCAAATGTAAAAGATGTCAAATGACAAATGTCACAATGCTAAATGTCAAAAATGAAAAGTGTCACCATGAAAAATGTCAAAAATGACAAATTTTAAGATGGCACATGTCAAAGATGTCAAATGACAAATGTCGCAATGCTAAATGTCAAAAATGAAAAGTGTCACCATGAAAAATGTCAAAAATGACAAATTTCTAAATGGCAAATGTCAAAACTGACAAATGTCACAATGCTAAATGTCAAAAATAAAAAGTGTCACCCTGAAAAATGTCAAAAATGACAAATTTCAAGATAGCAAATGTCAAAGATGTCAAATGACAAATGTCACAATGCTAAATGTCAAAAATGAAAAGTGTCAAAATTGACAAATTTCAAGATGGCAAATGTCTAGGATGTCAAATGACAAATGTCACAATGCTAAATATCAAAAATGAAAAGTGTCACCATGAAAAATGTCAAAAATGACAAATTCCAAGATGGCAAAGGTCAAAACTGACAAATGTCACAATGCTAAATGTCAAAAAAGAAAAGTGTCACCATGAAAAATGTCAAAAATGACAAATTTCAAGATGGCAAATGTCAAAGATGTCAAATGACAAATGTCACAATGCTAAATGTCAAAAATGAAAAGTGTCAAAATGAAAAATGTCAAAAATGACAAATTTCAAGATGGCAAATGTCAAAGATGTCAAATGACAAATGTCACAATGCTAAATGTCAAAAATAAAAAGTGTCACCATAAAAGATGTCAAAAATAACAAATTTCAAGATGGCAAATGTCAAAGATGTCAAATGACAAATGTCACAATGCTAAATGTCAAAAATGAAAAGTGTCACCATGAAAAATGTCAAAAATGACAAATTTCAAGATGGCAAATGTCCAAGATGTCAAATGACAAATGTCACAATGCTAAATGTCAAAAATAAAAAGTGTCACCATAAAAAATTTCAAAAATAACAAATTTCAAGATGGCAAATGTCAAAGATGTCAAATGACAAATGTCACAATGCTAAATGTCAAAAATGAAAAGTGTCACTATGAAAAATGTCAAAAATGACAAATTTCAAAATGGCAAATGTCAAAGATGTCAAATGACAAATGTCACAATGCCAAATGTCAAAAATGAAAAGTGTCACCATGAAAAATGTCAAAAATGACAAATTTCAAGATGGCAAATGTCAAAGATGTCAAATGACAAATGTCACAATGCTAAATGTCAAAAATGAAAAGTGTCACCATGAAAAATGTCAAAAATAACAAATTTCAAGATGGCAAATGTCAAAGATGTCAAATGACAAATGTCACAATGCTAAATGTCAAAAATGAAAAGTGTCACCATGAAAAATGTCAAAAATGACAAATTTTAAGATGGCAAATGTCAAAGATGTCAAATGACAAATGTCACAATGCTAAATGTCAAAATTGAAAAGTGTCACCATTAAAAATGTCAAAAATAACAAATTTCAAGATGGCAAATGTTAAAGATGTCAAATGACAAATGTCACAATGCTAAATGTCAAAAATGAAAAGTGTCACCATGAAAAATGTCAAAAATGACAAATTTCAAGATGGCAAATGTCAAAACTGACAAATGTCACAATGCTAAATGTCAAAAATGATAAGTGTCACCATGAAAAATGTCAAAAATGACAAATTTCAAGATGGCAAATGTCCAAGATGTCAAATGACAAATGTCACAATGCTAAATGTCAAAAATGACAAATTTCAAGATGGCAAATGTCAAAGATGTCAAATGACAAATGTCACAATGCTAAATGTCAAAAATGAAAAGTGTCACCATGAAAAATGACAAATTTCAAGATGGCAAATGTCAAAGATGTCAAATGACAAATGTCACAATGCTAAATGTCAAAAATGAAAAGTGTCACCATGAAAACTGTCAAAAATAACAAATTTCAAGATGGCAAATGTCAAAGATGTCAAATGACAAATGTCACAATGCTAAATGTCAAAAATGAAAAGTGTCACCATGAAAAATGTCAAAAATGACAAATTTCAAGATGGCAAATGTCAAAGATGTCAAATGACAAATGTCACAATGCTAAATGTCAAAAATGAAAAGTGTCATCATGAAAAATGTCAAAAATGACAAATTTCAAGATAGCAAATATCAAAGATGTCAAATGACAAATGTCACAATGCTAAATGTCAAAAATGAAAAGTGTCACCATGAAAAATGTCAAAAATGACAAATTTTAAGATGGCAAATGTCAAAGATGTCAAATGACAAATGTCACAATGCTAAATGTCAAAAATGAAAAGTGTCACCATAAAAAATGTCAAAAATGACAAATTTCAAGATGGCAAATGTCAAAGATGTCAAATGACAAATGTCACAATGCTAAATGTCAAAAATGAGAAGTGTCACTATGAAAAATGTCAAAAATGACAAATTTCAAAATGGCAAATGTCAAAGATGTCAAATGACAAATGTCACAATGCTAAATGTCAAAAATGAAAAGTGTCACCATGAAAAATGTCAAAAATGACAAATTTCAAGATGGCAAATGTCAAAGATGTCAAATGACAAATGTCACAATGCTAAATGTCAAAAATGAAAAGTGTCACCAAGAAAAATGTCAAAAATAACAAATTTCAAGATGGCAAATGTCAAAGATGTCAAATGACAAATGTCACAATGCTAAATGTCAAAAATGAAAAGTGTCACCATGAAAAATGTCAGAAATAACAAATTTCAAGATGGCAAATGTCAAAGATGTCAAATGACAAATGTCACAATGCTAAATGTCAAAAATGAAAAGTGTCACCATAAAAAATGTCAAAAATGACAAATTTCAAGATGGCAAATGTCAAAACTGACAAATGTCACAATGCTAAATGTCAAAAATGATAAGTGTCACCATGAAAAATGTCAAAAATGACAAATTTCAAGATGGCAAATGTCCAAGATGTCAAATGACAAATGTCAGAATGCTAAATGTCAAAAATGACAAATTTCAAGATGGCAAATGTCAAAGATGTCAGATGACAAATGTCACAATGCTAAATGTCAAAAATGAAAAGTGTCACCATGAAAAATGTCAAAAATGACAAATTTCAAGATGGCAAATGTCAAAGATGTCAAATGACAAATGTCAGAATGCTAAATGTCAAAAATGAAAAGTGTCACCATGAAAAATGTCAAAAATAACAAATTTCAAGATGGCAAATGTCAAAGATGTCAAATGACAAATGTCACAATGCTAAATGTCAAAAATGAAAAGTGTCACTATGAAAAATGTGAAAAATGACAAATTTCAAGATGGCAAATGTCAAAAATGTCAAATGACAAATGTCACAATGCTAAATGTCAAAAATGAAAAGTGTCACCATGAAAAATGTCAAAAATGACAAATTTCAAGATGGCAAATGTCAAAGATGTCAAATGACAAATGTCACAATGCTAAATGTCAAAAATGAAAAGTGTCAAAAATGACAAATTTCAAGATGGCAAATGTCTAAGATGTCAAATGACAAATGTCACAATGCTAAATGTCAAAAATGAAAAGTGTCACAATGCTAAATGTCAAAAATGACAAATTTCAAAATGGCAAATGTCAAAACTGACAAATGTCACAATGCTAAATGTCAAAAATGAAAAGTGTCACCATGAAAAATGTCAAAAATAACAAATTTCAAGATGGCAAATGTCAAAGATGTCAAATGACAAATGTCACAATGCTAAATGTCAAAAATGACAAATTTCAAGGTAGCAAATGTCAAAGATGTGAAATGACAAATGTCACAATGCTAAATGTCAAAAATGAAAAGTGTCAAAATTGACAAATTTCAAGATGGCAAATGTCTAGGATGTCAAATGACAAATGTCACAATGCTAAATATCAAAAATGAAAAGTGTCACCATGAAAAATGTCAAAAATGACAAATTCCAAGATGGCAAAGGTCAAAACTGACAAATGTCACAATGCTAAATGTCAAAAAAGAAAAGTGTCACCATGAAAAATGTCAAAAATGACAAATTTCAAGATGGCAAATGTCAAAGATGTCAAATGACAAATGTCACAATGCTAAATGTCAAAAATGAAAAGTGTCAAAATGAAAAATGTCAAAAATGACAAATTTCAAGATGGCAAATGTCAAAGATGTCAAATGACAAATGTCACAATGCTAAATGTCAAAAATAAAAAGTGTCACCATAAAAGATGTCAAAAATAACAAATTTCAAGATGGCAAATGTCAAAGATGTCAAATGACAAATGTCACAATGCTAAATGTCAAAAATGAAAAGTGTCACCATGAAAAATGTCAAAAATGACAAATTTCAAGATGGCAAATGTCCAAGATGTCAAATGACAAATGTCACAATGCTAAATGTCAAAAATAAAAAGTGTCACCATAAAAAATTTCAAAAATAACAAATTTCAAGATGGCAAATGTCAAAGATGTCAAATGACAAATGTCACAATGCTAAATGTCAAAAATGAAAAGTGTCACTATGAAAAATGTCAAAAATGACAAATTTCAAAATGGCAAATGTCAAAGATGTCAAATGACAAATGTCACAATGCCAAATGTCAAAAATGAAAAGTGTCACCATGAAAAATGTCAAAAATGACAAATTTCAAGATGGCAAATGTCAAAGATGTCAAATGACAAATGTCACAATGCTAAATGTCAAAAATGAAAAGTGTCACCATGAAAAATGTCAAAAATAACAAATTTCAAGATGGCAAATGTCAAAGATGTCAAATGACAAATGTCACAATGCTAAATGTCAAAAATGAAAAGTGTCACCATGAAAAATGTCAAAAATGACAAATTTTAAGATGGCAAATGTCAAAGATGTCAAATGACAAATGTCACAATGCTAAATGTCAAAATTGAAAAGTGTCACCATTAAAAATGTCAAAAATAACAAATTTCAAGATGGCAAATGTTAAAGATGTCAAATGACAAATGTCACAATGCTAAATGTCAAAAATGAAAAGTGTCACCATGAAAAATGTCAAAAATGACAAATTTCAAGATGGCAAATGTCAAAACTGACAAATGTCACAATGCTAAATGTCAAAAATGATAAGTGTCACCATGAAAAATGTCAAAAATGACAAATTTCAAGATGGCAAATGTCCAAGATGTCAAATGACAAATGTCACAATGCTAAATGTCAAAAATGACAAATTTCAAGATGGCAAATGTCAAAGATGTCAAATGACAAATGTCACAATGCTAAATGTCAAAAATGAAAAGTGTCACCATGAAAAATGACAAATTTCAAGATGGCAAATGTCAAAGATGTCAAATGACAAATGTCACAATGCTAAATGTCAAAAATGAAAAGTGTCACCATGAAAACTGTCAAAAATAACAAATTTCAAGATGGCAAATGTCAAAGATGTCAAATGACAAATGTCACAATGCTAAATGTCAAAAATGAAAAGTGTCACCATGAAAAATGTCAAAAATGACAAATTTCAAGATGGCAAATGTCAAAGATGTCAAATGACAAATGTCACAATGCTAAATGTCAAAAATGAAAAGTGTCATCATGAAAAATGTCAAAAATGACAAATTTCAAGATAGCAAATATCAAAGATGTCAAATGACAAATGTCACAATGCTAAATGTCAAAAATGAAAAGTGTCACCATGAAAAATGTCAAAAATGACAAATTTTAAGATGGCAAATGTCAAAGATGTCAAATGACAAATGTCACAATGCTAAATGTCAAAAATGAAAAGTGTCACCATAAAAAATGTCAAAAATGACAAATTTCAAGATGGCAAATGTCAAAGATGTCAAATGACAAATGTCACAATGCTAAATGTCAAAAATGAGAAGTGTCACTATGAAAAATGTCAAAAATGACAAATTTCAAAATGGCAAATGTCAAAGATGTCAAATGACAAATGTCACAATGCTAAATGTCAAAAATGAAAAGTGTCACCATGAAAAATGTCAAAAATGACAAATTTCAAGATGGCAAATGTCAAAGATGTCAAATGACAAATGTCACAATGCTAAATGTCAAAAATGAAAAGTGTCACCAAGAAAAATGTCAAAAATAACAAATTTCAAGATGGCAAATGTCAAAGATGTCAAATGACAAATGTCACAATGCTAAATGTCAAAAATGAAAAGTGTCACCATGAAAAATGTCAGAAATAACAAATTTCAAGATGGCAAATGTCAAAGATGTCAAATGACAAATGTCACAATGCTAAATGTCAAAAATGAAAAGTGTCACCATAAAAAATGTCAAAAATGACAAATTTCAAGATGGCAAATGTCAAAACTGACAAATGTCACAATGCTAAATGTCAAAAATGATAAGTGTCACCATGAAAAATGTCAAAAATGACAAATTTCAAGATGGCAAATGTCCAAGATGTCAAATGACAAATGTCAGAATGCTAAATGTCAAAAATGACAAATTTCAAGATGGCAAATGTCAAAGATGTCAGATGACAAATGTCACAATGCTAAATGTCAAAAATGAAAAGTGTCACCATGAAAAATGTCAAAAATGACAAATTTCAAGATGGCAAATGTCAAAGATGTCAAATGACAAATGTCAGAATGCTAAATGTCAAAAATGAAAAGTGTCACCATGAAAAATGTCAAAAATAACAAATTTCAAGATGGCAAATGTCAAAGATGTCAAATGACAAATGTCACAATGCTAAATGTCAAAAATGAAAAGTGTCACTATGAAAAATGTGAAAAATGACAAATTTCAAGATGGCAAATGTCAAAAATGTCAAATGACAAATGTCACAATGCTAAATGTCAAAAATGAAAAGTGTCACCATGAAAAATGTCAAAAATGACAAATTTCAAGATGGCAAATGTCAAAGATGTCAAATGACAAATGTCACAATGCTAAATGTCAAAAATGAAAAGTGTCAAAAATGACAAATTTCAAGATGGCAAATGTCTAAGATGTCAAATGACAAATGTCACAATGCTAAATGTCAAAAATGAAAAGTGTCACAATGCTAAATGTCAAAAATGACAAATTTCAAAATGGCAAATGTCAAAACTGACAAATGTCACAATGCTAAATGTCAAAAATGAAAAGTGTCACCATGAAAAATGTCAAAAATAACAAATTTCAAGATGGCAAATGTCAAAGATGTCAAATGACAAATGTCACAATGCTAAATGTCAAAAATGACAAATTTCAAGGTAGCAAATGTCAAAGATGTGAAATGACAAATGTCACAATGCTAAATGTCAAAAATGAAAAGTGTCACCATGAAAAATGTCAAAAATGACAAATTTCAAGGTGGCAAATGTCAAAGATGTTAAATGACAAATATCACAATGCTAAATGTCAAAAATGAAAAGTGTCACCATGAAAAATGTCAAAAATAACAAATTTTAAGATGGCAAATGTCAAAGATGTCAAATGACAAATGTCACAATGCTAAATGTCAAAAATGAAAAGTGTCACCATGAAAAATGTCAAAAATGACAAATTTCAAGATGGCAAATGTCAAAACTGACAAATGTCAGAATGCTAAATGTCAAAAATGATAAGTGTCACCATGAAAAATGTCAAAAATGACAAATTTCAAGATGGCAAATGTCCAAGATGTCAAATGACAAATGTCACAATGCTAAATGTCAAAAATGACAAATTTTAAGATGGCAAATGTCAAAGATGTCAGATGACAAATGTCACAATGCTAAATGTCAAAAATGAAAAGTGTCACCATGAAAAATGTCAAAAATGACAAATTTCAAGATTGCAAATGTCAAAGATGTCAAATGACAAATGTCAGAATGCTAAATGTCAAAAATGAAAAGTGTCACCATGAAACATGTCAAAAATAACAAATTTCAAGATGGCAAATGTCAAAGATGTCAAATGACAAATGTCACAATGCTAAATGTCAAAAATGAAAAGTGTCACCATGAAAAATGTCAAAAATGACAAATTTCAAGATGGCAAATGTCAAAGATGTCAAATGACAAATGTCACAATGCTAAATGTCAAAAATGAAAAGTGTCAAAAATGACAAATTTCAAGATGGCAAATGTCTAAGATGTCAAATGTCACAATGCTAAATGTCAAAAATGAAAAGTGTCACAATGCTAAATGTCAAAAATGAAAAATTTCAAAATAGCAAATGTCATAACTGACAAATGTCACAATGCTAAATGTCAAAAATGAAAAGTGTCACCATGAAAAATGTCAAAAATAACAAATTTCAAGATGGCAAATGTCAAAGATGTCAAATGACAAATGTCACAATGCTAAATGTCAAAAATGACAAATTTCAAGATGGCAAATGTAAAAGATGTCAAATGACAAATGTCACAATGCTAAATGTCAAAAATGAAAAGTGTCACCATGAAAAATGTCAAAAATGACAAATTTTAAGATGGCACATGTCAAAGATGTCATGACAAATGTCACAATGCTAAATGTCAAAAATGAAAAGTGTCACCATGAAAAATGTCAAAAATGACAAATTTCAAAATGGCAAATGTCAAAACTGACAAATGTCACAATGCTAAATGTCAAAAATAAAAAGTGTCACCATGAAAAATGTCAAAAATGACAAATTTCAAGATAGCAAATGTCAAAGATGTCAAATGACAAATGTCACAATGCTAAATGTCAAAAATGAAAAGTGTCAAAATTGACAAATTTCAAGATGGCAAATGTCTAGGATGTCAAATGACAAATGTCACAATGCTAAATATCAAAAATGAAAAGTGTCACCATGAAAAATGTCAAAAATGACAAATTCCAAGATGGCAAAGGTCAAAACTGACAAATGTCACAATGCTAAATGTCAAAAAAGAAAAGTGTCACCATGAAAAATGTCAAAAATGACAAATTTGAAGATGGCAAATGTCAAAGATGTCAAATGACAAATGTCACAATGCTAAATGTCAAAAATGAAAAGTGTCAAAATGAAAAATGTCAAAAATGACAAATTTCAAGATGGCAAATGTCAAAAATGACAAATTTCAAGATGGCAAATGTCAAAGATGTCAAATGACAAATGTCATAATGCTAAATGTCAAAAATAAAAAGTGTCACCATAAAAGATGTCAAAAATAACAAATTTCAAGATGGCAAATGTCAAAGATGTCAAATGACAAATGTCACAATGCTAAATGTCAAAAATGAAAAGTGTCACCATGAAAAATGTCAAAAATGACAAATTTCAAGATGGCAAATGTCAAAGATGTCAAATGACAAATGTCATAATGCTAAATGTCAAAAATAAAAAGTGTCACCATAAAAGATGTCAAAAATAACAAATTTCAAGATGGCAAATGTCAAAGATGTCAAATGACAAATGTCACAATGCTAAATGTCAAAAATGAAAAGTGTCACCATGAAAAATGTCAAAAATGACAAATTTCAAGATGGCAAATGTCAAAGATGTCAAATGACAAATATCACAATGCTAAATGTCAAAAATGACAAATTTCAAGATGGCAAATGTCAAAGATGTCAAATGACAAATGTCACAATGCTAAATGTCAAAAATGAAAAGTGTCACCATGAAAAATGTCAAAAATGACAAATTTCAAGTTGGCAAATATCAAAGATGTCAAATGACAAATGTCACAATGCTAAATGTCAAAAATGAAAAGTGTCACAATGCTAAATGTCAAAAATGACAAATTTCAAGATGGCAAATGTCAAAACTGACAAATGTCACAATGCTAAATGTCAAAAATGAAAAGTGTTACCATGAAAAATGTCAAAAATAACAAATTTCAAGATGACAAATGTCAAAGATGTCAAATGACAAATGTCACAATGCTAAATGTCAAACATGACAAATTTCAAGATGGCAAATGTCAAAGATGTCAAATGACAAATGTCACAATGCTAAATGTCAAAAATGAAAAGTGTCACCATGAAAAATGTCAAAAATGACAAATTTCAAGATGGCAAATGTCAAAACTGACAAATGTCACAATGCTAAATGTCAAAAATTATAAGTGTAACCATGAAAAATGTCAAAAATGACAAATTTTAAGATGGCAAATGTCCAAGATGTCAAATGACAAATGTCACAATGCTAAATGTCAAAAATGACAAATTTCAAGATGGCAAATGTCAAAGATGACAAATGACAAATGTCAAAATGCTAAATGTCAAAAATGAAAAGTATCACCATGAAAAATGTCAAAAATGACAAATTTCAAGATGGCAAATGTCAAAGATGTCAAATGACAAAAGTCACAATGCTAAATGTCAAAAATGAAAAGTGTCACCATGAAAAGTGTCAAAAATAACAAATTTCAAGATGGCAAATGTCAAAGATGTCAAATGACAAATGTCACAATGCTAAATGTCAAAAATGAAAAGTGTCACCATGAAAAATGTCAAAAATGACAAATTTCAAGATGGCAAATGTCAAAGATGTCAAATGACAAATGTCACAATGCTAAATGTCAAAAATGAAAAGTGTCACAATGCTAAATGTCAAAAATGACAAATTTCAAGATGGCAAATGTCAAAACTGACAAATGTCACAATGCTAAATGTCAAAAATGAAAAGTGTTACCATGAAAAATGTCAAAAATAACAAATTTCAAGATGACAAATGTCAAAGATGTCAAATGACAAATGTCACAATGCTAAATGTCAAACATGACAAATTTCAAGATGGCAAATGTCAAAGATGTCAAATGACAAATGTCACAATGCTAAATGTCAAAAATGAAAAGTGTCACCATGAAAAATGTCAAAAATGACAAATTTCAAGATGGCAAATGTCAAAACTGACAAATGTCACAATGCTAAATGTCAAAAATTATAAGTGTAACCATGAAAAATGTCAAAAATGACAAATTTTAAGATGGCAAATGTCCAAGATGTCAAATGACAAATGTCACAATGCTAAATGTCAAAAATGACAAATTTCAAGATGGCAAATGTCAAAGATGACAAATGACAAATGTCAAAATGCTAAATGTCAAAAATGAAAAGTATCACCATGAAAAATGTCAAAAATGACAAATTTCAAGATGGCAAATGTCAAAGATGTCAAATGACAAAAGTCACAATGCTAAATGTCAAAAATGAAAAGTGTCACCATGAAAAGTGTCAAAAATAACAAATTTCAAGATGGCAAATGTCAAAGATGTCAAATGACAAATGTCACAATGCTAAATGTCAAAAATGAAAAGTGTCACCATGAAAAATGTCAAAAATGACAAATTTCAAGATGGCAAATGTCAAAGATGTCAAATGACAAATGTCACAATGCTAAATGTCAAAAATGAAAAGTGTCACAATGCTAAATGTCAAAAATGACAAATTTCAAGATGGCAAATGTCAAAGATGTCAAATGACAAATGTCACAATGCTAAATGTCAAAAATGAAAAGTGTCACCATGAAAAATGTCAAAAATGACAAATTTCAAGTTGGCAAATATCAAAGATGTCAAATGACAAATGTCACAATGCTAAATGTCAAAAATGAAAAGTGTCACAATGCTAAATGTCAAAAATGACAAATTTCAAGATGGCAAATGTCAAAACTGACAAATGTCACAATGCTAAATGTCAAAAATGAAAAGTGTTACCATGAAAAATGTCAAAAATAACAAATTTCAAGATGACAAATGTCAAAGATGTCAAATGACAAATGTCACAATGCTAAATGTCAAACATGACAAATTTCAAGATGGCAAATGTCAAAGATGTCAAATGACAAATGTCACAATGCTAAATGTCAAAAATGAAAAGTGTCACCATGAAAAATGTCAAAAATGACAAATTTCAAGATGGCAAATGTCAAAACTGACAAATGTCACAATGCTAAATGTCAAAAATTATAAGTGTAACCATGAAAAATGTCAAAAATGACAAATTTTAAGATGGCAAATGTCCAAGATGTCAAATGACAAATGTCACAATGCTAAATGTCAAAAATGACAAATTTCAAGATGGCAAATGTCAAAGATGACAAATGACAAATGTCAAAATGCTAAATGTCAAAAATGAAAAGTATCACCATGAAAAATGTCAAAAATGACAAATTTCAAGATGGCAAATGTCAAAGATGTCAAATGACAAAAGTCACAATGCTAAATGTCAAAAATGAAAAGTGTCACCATGAAAAGTGTCAAAAATAACAAATTTCAAGATGGCAAATGTCAAAGATGTCAAATGACAAATGTCACAATGCTAAATGTCAAAAATGAAAAGTGTCACCATGAAAAATGTCAAAAATGACAAATTTCAAGATGGCAAATGTCAAAGATGTCAAATGACAAATGTCACAATGCTAAATGTCAAAAATGAAAAGTGTCACAATGCTAAATGTCAAAAATGACAAATTTCAAGATGGCAAATGTCAAAACTGACAAATGTCACAATGCTAAATGTCAAAAATAAAAAGTGTCACCATGAAAAATGTCAAAAATGACAAATTTCAAGATGACAAATGTCAAAGATGTCAAATGACAAATGTCACAATGCTAAATGTCAAAAATGAAAAGTGTCAAAAATGACAAATTTCAAGATGACAAATGTCTAAGATGTGAAATGACAAATGTCACAATGCTAAATGTCAAATTGAAAAGTGTCACCATGAAAAATGTCAAAAATGACAAATTTCAAGATGGCAAATGTCAAAGATGTCAAATGACAAATGTCACAATGCTAAATGTCAAAAATGAAAAGTGTCACCATGAAAAATGTCAAAAATAACAAATTTTAAGATGGCAAATATCAAAGATGTCAAATGACAAATGTCACAATGCTAAATGTCAAAAATGAAAAGTGTCACCATGAAAAATGTCAAAAATGACAAATTTCAAGATGGCAAATGTCAAAGATGTCAAATGACAAATATCACAATGCTAAATGTCAAAAATGACAAATTTCAAGATGGCAAATGTCAAAGATGTCAAATGACAAATGTCACAATGCTAAATGTCAAAAATGAAACAAGTCACCATGAAAAATGTCAAAAAAGACAAATTTCAAGTTGGCAAATATCAAAGATGTCAAATGACAAATGTCACAATGCTAAATGTCAAAAATGAAAAGTGTCACAATGCTAAATGTCAAAAATGACAAATTTTAAGATGGCAAATGTCAAAACTGACAAATGTCACAATGCTAAATGTCAAAAATGAAAAGTGTCACCATGAAAAATGTCAAAAATAACAAATTTCAAGATGGCAAATGTCAAAGATGTCAAATGACAAATGTCACAATGCTAAATGTCAAACATGACAAATTTCAAGATGGCAAATGTCAAAGATGTCAAATGACAAATGTCACAATGCTAAATGTCAAAAATGAAAAGTGTCACAATGCTAAATGTCAAAAATGAAAAGTGTCACCATGAAAAATGTCAAAAATGACAAACTTCAAGATGGCAAATGTCAAAGATGTCAAATGACAAATGTCACAATGCTAAATGTCAAAAATAAAAAGTGTCACCATGAAAAATGTCAAAAATGACAAATTTCAAAATGGCAAATGTCAAAACTGACAAATGTCACAATGCTAAATGTCAAAAATGAAAAGTGTCACCATGAAAAATGTCAAAAATGACAAATTTCAAGATGGCAAATGTCAAAGATGTCAAATGACAAATGTCACAATGCTAAATGTCAAAAATGAAAAGTGTCAAAAATGACAAATTTCAAGATGACAAATGTCTAAGATGTCAAATGACAAATGTCACAATGCTAAATGTCAAAAATGAAAAGTGTCACCATGAAAAATGTCAAAAATGACAAATTTCAAGATGGCAAATGTCAAAGCTGACAAATGTCACAATGCTAAATGTAAAAAATGAAAAGTGTCACCATGAAAAATGTCACAAATAACAAATTTCAAGATGGCAAATGTCAAAGATGTCAAATGACAAATGTCACAATGCTAAATTTCAAAAATGACAAATTTCAAGATGGCAAATGTCAAAGATGTCAAATGACAAATGTCACAATGCTAAATGTCAAAAATGAAAAGTGTCACCATGAAAAATGTCAAAAATGACAAATTTCAAGATGGCAAATGTCAAAACTGACAAATGTCACAATGCTAAATGTCAAAAATGAAAAGTGCCACCATGATAAATGTCAAAAATAACAAATTTGAAGATGGCAAATGTCAAAGATGTCAAATGACAAATGTCACAATGCTAAATGTCAAAAATGAAAAGTGTCACCATAAAAAATGTCAAAAATAACAAATTTCAAGATGGCAAATGTCAAAGATGTCAAATGACAAATGTCACAATGCTAAATGTCAAAAATGAAAAGTGTCACTATGAAAAATGTCAAAAATGACAAATTTCAAAATGGCAAATGTCAAAGATGTCAAATGACAAATGTCACAATGCTAAATGTCAAAAATGAAAAGTGTCACCATGAAAAATGTCAAAAATGACAAATTTCAAGATGGCAAATGTCAAAGATGTCAAATGACAAATGTCACAATGCTAAATGTCAAAAATGAAAAGTGTCACCATGAAAAATGTCAAAAATAACAAATTTTAAGATGGCAAATGTCAAAGATGTCAAATGACAAATGTCACAATGCTAAATGTCAAAAATGAAAAGTGTCACCATGAAAAATGTCAAAAATGACAAATTTCAAGATGGCAAATGTCAAAGATGTCAAATGACAAATGTCACAATGCTAAATGTCAAAAATGAAAAGTGTCACCATAAAAAATATCAAAAATAACAAATTTCAAGATGGCAAATGTCAAAGATGTCAAATGACAAATGTCACAATGCTAAATGTCAAAAATGAAAAGTGTCACCATGAAAAATGTCAAAAAAGACAAATTTCAAGATGGCAAATGTCAAAACTGACAAATGTCACAATGCTAAATGTCAAAAATGATAAGTGTCACCATGAAAAATGTCAAAAATGACAAATTTCAAGATGGCAAATGTCCAAGATGTTAAATGACAAATGTCACAATGCTAAATGTTAAAAATAAAAAGTGTCACCATGAAAAATGTCAAAAATGACAAATTTCAAGATGGCAAATGTCAAAGATGTCAAATGACAAATGTCACAATGCTAAATGTCAAAAATGAAAAGTGTCAAAATGAAAAATGTCAAAAATGACAAATTTCAAGATGGCAAATGTCAAAAATGACAAATTTCAAGATGGCAAATGTCAAAGATGTCAAATGACAAATGTCATAATGCTAAATGTCAAAAATAAAAAGTGTCACCATAAAAGATGTCAAAAATAACAAATTTCAAGATGGCAAATGTCAAAGATGTCAAATGACAAATGTCACAATGCTAAATGTCAAAAATGAAAAGTGTCACCATGAAAAATGTCAAAAATGACAAATTTCAAGATGGCAAATGTCAAAGATGTCAAATGACAAATATCACAATGCTAAATGTCAAAAATCACAAATTTCAAGATGGCAAATGTCAAAGATGTCAAATGACAAATGTCACAATGCTAAATGTCAAAAATGAAAAGTGTCACCATGAAAAATGTCAAAAATGACAAATTTCAAGTTGGCAAATATCAAAGATGTCAAATGACAAATGTCACAATGCTAAATGTCAAAAATGAAAAGTGTCACAATGCTAAATGTCAAAAATGACAAATTTCAAGATGGCAAATGTCAAAACTGACAAATGTCACAATGCTAAATGTCAAAAATGAAAAGTGTTACCATGAAAAATGTCAAAAATAACAAATTTCAAGATGACAAATGTCAAAGATGTCAAATGACAAATGTCACAATGCTAAATGTCAAACATGACAAATTTCAAGATGGCAAATGTCAAAGATGTCAAATGACAAATGTCACAATGCTAAATGTCAAAAATGAAAAGTGTCACCATGAAAAATGTCAAAAATGACAAATTTCAAGATGGCAAATGTCAAAACTGACAAATGTCACAATGCTAAATGTCAAAAATTATAAGTGTAACCATGAAAAATGTCAAAAATGACAAACTTTAAGATGGCAAATGTCCAAGATGTCAAATGACAAATGTCACAATGCTAAATGTCAAAAATGACAAATTTCAAGATGGCAAATGTCAAAGATGTCAAATGACAAATGTCAAAATGCTAAATGTCAAAAATGAAAAGTATCACCATGAAAAATGTCAAAAATGACAAATTTCAAGATGGCAAATGTCAAAGATGTCAAATGACAAAAGTCACAATGCTAAATGTCAAAAATGAAAAGTGTCACCATGAAAAGTGTCAAAAATAACAAATTTCAAGATGGCAAATGTCAAAGATGTCAAATGACAAATGTCACAATGCTAAATGTCAAAAATGAAAAGTGTCACCATGAAAAATGTCAAAAATGACAAATTTTAAGATGGCAAATGTCAAAGATGTCAAATGACAAATGTCACAATGCTAAATGTCAAAAATGAAAAGTGTCACAATGCTAAATGTCAAAAATGACAAATTTCAAGATGGCAAATGTCAAAACTGACAAATGTCACAATGCTAAATGTCAAAAATAAAAAGTGTCACCATGAAAAATGTCAAAAATGACAAATTTCAAGATGACAAATGTCAAAGATGTCAAATGACAAATGTCACAATGCTAAATGTCAAAAATGAAAAGTGTCAAAAATGACAAATTTCAAGATGACAAATGTCTAAGATGTGAAATGACAAATGTCACAATGCTAAATGTCAAATTGAAAAGTGTCACCATGAAAAATGTCAAAAATGACAAATTTCAAGATGGCAAATGTCAAAGATGTCAAATGACAAATGTCACAATGCTAAATGTCAAAAATGAAAAGTGTCACCATGAAAAATGTCAAAAATAACAAATATCAAAGATGTCAAATGACAAATGTCACAATGCTAAATGTCAAAAATGAAAAGTGTCACCATGAAAAATGTCAAAAATGACAAATTTCAAGATGGCAAATGTCAAAGATGTCAAATGACAAATATCACAATGCTAAATGTCAAAAATGACAAATTTCAAGATGGCAAATGTCAAAGATGTCAAATGACAAATGTCACAATGCTAAATGTCAAAAATGAAAAAAGTCACCATGAAAAATGTCAAAAATGACAAATTTCAAGTTGGCAAATATCAAAGATGTCAAATGACAAATGTCACAATGCTAAATGTCAAAAATGAAAAGTGTCACAATGCTAAATGTCAAAAATGACAAATTTTAAGATGGCAAATGTCAAAACTGACAAATGTCACAATGCTAAATGTCAAAAATGAAAAGTGTCACCATGAAAAATGTCAAAAATAACAAATTTCAAGATGGCAAATGTCAAAGATGTCAAATGACAAATGTCACAATGCTAAATGTCAAACATGACAAATTTCAAGATGGCAAATGTCAAAGATGTCAAATAACAAATGTCACAATGCTAAATGTCAAAAATGAAAAGTGTCACCATGAAAAATGTCAAAAATGACAAATTTCAAGATGGCAAATGTCAAAGATGTCAAATGACAAATGTCACAATGCTAAATGTCAAAAATGAAAAGTGTCACCATGAAAAATGTCAAAAATGACAAATTTCAAAATGGCAAATGTCAAAACTGACAAATGTCACAATGCTAAATGTCAAAAATGAAAAGTGTCACCATGAAAATTGTCAAAAAAGACAAATTTCAAGATGGCAAATGTCAAAACTGACAAATGTCACAATGCTAAATGTCAAAAATGATAAGTGTCACCATGAAAAATGTCAAAAATGACAAATTTCAAGATGGCAAATGTCCAAGATGTTAAATGACAAATGTCACAATGCTAAATGTTAAAAATAAAAAGTGTCACCATGAAAAATGTCAAAAATGACAAATTTCAAGATGGCAAATTTCAAAGATGTCAAATGACAAATGTCACAATGCTAAATGTCAAAAATGACAAATTTCAAGATGGCAAATGTCAAAGATGTCAAATGACAAATGTCACAATGCTAAATGTCAAAAATGAAAAGTGTTACCATGAAAAATGTCCAAAATGACAAATTTCAAGATGGCAAATGTCAAAGATGTCAAATGACAAATGTCACAATGCTTAATGTCAAAAATGAAAAGTGTCACCATGAAAAATGTCAAAAATAACAAATTTCAAGATGGCAAATGTCAAAGATGTCAAATGACAAATGTCACAATGCTAAATGTTAAAAATAAAAAGTGTCACCATGAAAAATGTCAAAAATGACAAATTTCAAGATGGCAAATTTCAAAGATGTCAAATGACAAATGTCACAATGCTAAATGTCAAAAATGAAAAGTGTCACCATGAAAAATGTCAAAAATGACAAATTTCAAGATAGCAAATGTCAAAGATGTCAAATGACAAATGTCACAATGCTAAATGTCAAAAATGAAAAGTGTCACCATGAAAAATGTCAAAAATGACAAATTTCAAGATGGCAAATGTCAAAGATGTCAAATGACAAATGTCACAATGCTAAATGTCAAAAATGAAAAGTGTCACCATGAAAAATGTCAAAAATGACAAATTTCAAGATGGCAAATGTCAAAACTGACAAATGTCACAATGCTAAATGTCAAAAATGATAAGTGTCACCATGAAAAATGTCAAAAATGACAAATTTCAAGATGGCAAATGTCCAAGATGTCAAATGACAAATGTCACAATGCTAAATGTCAAAAATGAAAAGTGTCACCATGAAAAATGTCAAAAATGACAAATTTCAAGATGGCAAATGTTAAAGATGTCAAATGACAAATGTCACAATGCTAAATGTCAAAAATGAAAAGTGTCAAAAATGACAAATTTTAAGATGGCAAATGTCTAAGATGTCAAATGACAAATGTCACAATGCTAAATGTCAAAAATGAAAAGTGTCACCGTGAAAAATGTCAAAAATGACAAATTTTAAGATGGCAAATGTCAAATATGTCAAATGACAAATGTCACAATGCTAAATGTCAAAAATGAAAAGTGTCACCATGAAAAATGTCGAAAATGACAAATTTCAAGATGGCAAATGTCAAAGATGTCAAATGACAAATGTCACAATGCTAAATGTCAAAAATGAAAAGTGTCCCCATGAAAAATGTCAATAATGACAAATTTCAAGATGGCAAATGTCAAAGATGTCAAATGACAAATGTCACAATGCTAAATGTCAAAAATGAAAAGTGTCAACATGAAAAATGTCAAAAATGACAAATTTCAAGATGGCAAATGTCAAAGATGTCGAATATGACAAATGTCACAATGCTAAATGTCAAAAATGAAAAGTGTCACCATGAAAAATGTCAAAAATGACAAATGTCAAAGATGTCAAATGACAAATGTCACAATGCTAAATGTCAAAAATTAAAAGTGTCACCATGAAAAATGTCAAAAATGACCAATTTCAAGATGGCAAATGTCAAAGATATCAAATGTCACAATGCTAAATGTCAAAAATGAAAAGTGTCACCATGAAAAATGTCAAAAATAACAAATTTCAAGATGGCAAATGTCAAAAATGTCAAATGACAAATGTAACAATGCTAAATGTCAAAAATGAAAAGTGTCACCATGAAAAATGTCAAAAATGACAAATTTCAAGATGGCAAATGTCAAAGATGTCAAATGACAAATGTCACAATGCTAAATGTCAAAAATGAAAAGTGTCACCATGAAAAATGTCAAAAATGACAAATTTCAAGATGGCAAATGTCAAAGATGTCAAATGACAAATGTCACAATGCTAAATGTCAAAAATGAAAAGTGTCACCATGAAAAATGTCAAAAATAACAAATTTCAAGATGGCAAATGTCAAAGATGTCAAATGACAAATGTCACAATGCTAAATGTCAAAAATGAAAAGTGTCAAAAATGACAAATTTCAAGATGGCAAATGTCAAAGATGTCAAATGACAAATGTCACAATGCTAAATGTCAAAAATGAAAAGTGTCAACATGAAAAATGTCAAAAATGACAAATTTCAAGATAGCAAATGTCAAAGATGTCAAATGACAAATGTCACAATGCTAAATGTCAAAAATGAAAAGTGTCACCATGAAAAATGTCAAAAATAACAAATTTCAAGATGGCAAATGTCAAAGATGTCAAATGACAAATGTCACAATGCTAAATGTCAAAAATGAAAGTGTCACCATGAAAAATGTCAAAAATGACAAATTTCAAGATGGCAAATGTCAAAACTGACAAATGTCACAATGCTAAATGTCAAAAATAAAAAGTGTCACCATGAAAAATGTCAAAAATAACAAATTTCAAGATGGCAAATGTCAAAGATGTCAAATGACAAATGTCACAATGCTAAATGTCAAAAATGACAAATTTCAAGATGGCAAATGTCAAAGATGTCAAATGACAAATGTCACAATGCTAAATGTCACAAATGAAAAGTGTCACCATGAAAAATGTCAAAAATGACAAATTTCAAGATGGCAAATGTCAAAGATGTCAAATGACAAATGTCACAATGCTAAATGTCAAAAATGAACAGTGTCACCATGAAAAATGTCAAAAATGACAAATTTCAAAATGGCAAATGTCAAAGATGTCAAATGACAAATGTCACAATGCTAAATGTCAAAAATGAAAAGTGTCACCATGAAAAATGTCAAAAATGACAAATTTCAAGATGGCAAATATCAAAGATGTCAAATGACAAATGTCACAATGCTAAATGTCAAAAATGACAAATTTTAAGATGGCAAATGTCCAAGATGTCAAATGACAAATGTCACAATGCTAAATGTCAAAAATGAAAAGTGGCACCATAAAAAATGTCAAAAATGACAAATTTCAAGATGGCAAATGTCAAAGATGTCAAATGACAAATGTCACAATGCTAAATGTCAAAAATGAAAAGTGTCAAAAATGACAAATTTCAAGATGGCAAATGACAAATGTCACAATGCTAAATGTCAAAAATGAAAAGTGTCCCCATGAAAAATGTCAATAATGACAAATTTCAAGATGGCAAATGTCAAAGATGTCAAATGACAAATGTCACAATGCTAAATGTCAAAAATGAAAAGTGTCCCCATGAAAAATGTCAATAATGACAAATTTCAAGATGGCAAATGTCAAAGATGTCAAATGACAAATGTCACAATGCTAAATGTCAAACATGAAAAGTGTCACCATGAAAAATGTCAAAAATAACAAATTTTAAGATGGCAAATGTCAAAGATGTCAAATGACAAATGTCACAATGCTAAATGTCAAAAATGAAAAGTGTCACCATGAAAAATGTCAAAAATGACAAATTTCAAGATAGCAAATATCAAAGATGTCAAATGACAAATGTCACAATGCTAAATGTCAAAAATGACAAATTTCAAGATGGCAAATGTCAAAGATGTCAAATGACAAATGTCACAATGCTAAATGTCAAAAATGAAAAGTGTCACCATGAAAAATGTCAAAAATGACAAATTTCAAGATGGCAAATGTCAAAGATGTCAAATGACAAATGTCACAATGCTAAATGTCAAAAATGAAAAGTGTCACCATGAAAAATGTCAAAAATAACAAATTTCAAGATGGCAAATGTCAAAGATGTCAAATGACAAATGTCACAATGCTAAATGTCAAAAATGAAAAGTGTCACCATAAAAAATGTCAAACATGACAAATTTCAAGATGGCAAATGTCAAAGATGTCAAATGACAAATGTCACAATGCTAAATGTCAAAAATGAAAAGTGTCACATTGAAAAATGTCAAAAATGACAAATTTCAAGATGGCAAATGTCAAAGATATTTAATGACAAATGTCACAATGCTTAATGTCAAAAATAAAAAGTGTCACCATGAAAAATGTCAAAAATAACAAATTTCAAGATGGCAAATGTCAAAGATGTCAAATGACAAATGTCACAATGCTAAATGTCAAAAATGAAAAGTGTCAAAAATGACAAATTTCAAGATGGCAAATGTCAAAGATGTCAAATGACAAATGTCACAATGCTAAATGTCAAAAATAAAAAGTGTCACCATGAAAAATGTCAAAAATAACAAATTTCAAGATGGCGAATGTCAAAGATGTCAAATGACAAATGTCACAATGCTAAATGTCAAAAATGAAAATTGTCACCATGAAAAATGTCAAAAATGACAAAGTTCAAGATGGCAAATGTCAAAGATGTCAAATGACAAATATCACAATGCTAAATGTCAAAAATGAAAAGTGTCACCATGAAAAATGTCAAAAATAACAAATTTCAAGATGGCAAATGTCAAAGATGTCAAATGACAAATGTCACAATGCTAAATGTCAAAAATGAAAAGTGTCACCATGAAAAATGTCAAAAATGACAAATTTCAAGATGGCAAATGTCAAAAATGACAAATTTCAAGATGGCAAATGTCAAAACTGACAAATGTCACAATGCTAAATGTCAAAAATGAAAAGTGTCACCATGAAAAATGTCAAAAATAACAAATTTCAAGATGGCAAATGTCAAAGATGTCAAATGACAAATGTCACAATGCTAAATGTCAAAAATGAAAAGTGTCACCATGAAAAATGTCAAAAATGACAAATTTCAAGATGGCAAATGTCAAAACTGACAAATGTCACAATGCTAAATGTCAAAAATGAAAAGTGTCACCATGAAAAATGTCAAAAATAACAAATTTCAAGATGGCAAATGTCAAAGATGTCAAATGACAAATGTCACAATGCTAAATGTCAAAAATGACAAATTTCAAGATGGCAAATGTCAAAGATGTCAAATGACAAATGTCACAATGCTAAAAGCCAAAAATGAAAAGTGTCACCATGAAAAATGTCAAAAATGACAAATTTCAAGATGGCAAATGTCAAAGATGTCAAATGACAAATGTCACAATGCTAAATGTCAAAAATGAAAAGTGTCCCCATGAAAAATGTCAAAAATGACAAATTTCAAAATGGCAAATGTCAAAGATGTCAGATGACAAATGTCACAATGCTAAATGTCAAAAATGAAAAGTGTCACCATGAAAAATGTCAAAAATGACAAATTTCAAGATGGCAAATATCAAAGATGTCAAATGACAAATGTCACAATGCTAAATGTCAAAAATGACAAATTTCAAGATGGCAAATGTCAAAGATGTCAAATGACAAATGTCACAATGCTAAATGTCAAAAATGAATAGTGTCACCATGAAAAATGTCAAAAATGACAAATTTCAAGATGGCAAATGTCAAAGATGTCAAATGACAAATGTCACAATGCTAAATGTCAAAAATGAAAAGTGTCAAAAATGACAAATTTCAAGATGGCAAATGTCTAAGATGACAAATGTCACAATGCTAAATGTCAAAAATGAAAAGTGTCACCATGAAAAATGTCAAAAATGGCAAATTTCAAGATGGCAAATGTCAAAGATGTCAAATGACAAATGTCACAATGCTAAATGTCAAAAATGAAACGTGTCACCATGAAAAATGTCAAAAATGACAAATTTCAAGATGGCAAATGTCAAAGATGTCAAATGACAAATGTCACAATGCTAAATGTCAAAAATGAAAAGCGTCAAAAATGACAAATTTCAAGATGGCAAATGTCTAAGATGTCAAATGACAAATGTCACAATGCTAAATGTCAAAACTGAAAAGTGTCACCGTGAAAAATGTCAAAAATGACAAATTTTAAGATGGCAAATGTCAAAGATGTCAAATGACAAATGTCACAATGCTAAATGTCAAAAATGAAAAGTGTCTCCATGAAAAATGTTAAAAATGACAAATTTCAAGATGGCAAATGTCTAAGATGTCAAATGACAAATGTCACAATGCTAAATGTCAAAAATGAAAAGTGTCACCGTGAAAAATGTCAAAAATAACAAATTTCAAGATGGCAAATGTCAAAGATGTCAAATGACAAATGTCACAATGCTAAATGTCAAAAATGAAAAGTGTCACCATGAAAAATGTCAAAAATAACAAATTTCAAGATGGCAAATGTCAAAGATGTCAAATGACAAATGTCACAATGCTAAATGTCAAAAATGAAAAGTGTCACTATGAAAAATGTCAAAAATGACAAATTTCAAGATGGCAAATGTCAAAGATGTCAAATGACAAATGTCAAAAATGAAAAGTGTCACCATGAAAAATGTCAAAAATAACAAATTTCAAGATGGCAAATGTCAAAGATGTCAAATGACAAATGTCACAATGCTAAATGTCAAAAATGAAAAGTGTCACCATGAAAAATGTCAAAAATGACAAATTTTAAGATGACAAATGTCAAAACTAACAAATGTCACAATGCTAAATGTCAAAAATGAAAAGTGTCACCATGAAAAATGTCAAAAATAACAAATTTCAAGATGGCAAATGTCAAAGATGTCAAATGACAAATGTCACAATGCTAAATGTCAAAAATGACAAATTTCAAGATGGCAAATGTCTAAGATGTCAAATGACAAATGTCACAATGCTAAATGTCAAAAATGAAAAGTGTCACCATGAAAAATGTCAAAAATGACAAATTTCAAGATGGCAAATGTCCAAGATGTCAAATGACAAATGTCACAATGCTAAACGTCAAAAATGAAAAGTGTCAAAAATGACAAATTTCAAGATGGCAAATGTCTAAGATGTCAAATGACAAATGTCACAATGCTAAATGTCAAAAATGAAAAGTGTCACCGTGAAAAATGTCAAAAATGACAAATTTCAAGATGGCAAATGTCAAAGATGTCAAATGACAAATGTCACAATGCTAAATGTCAAAAATGAAAAGTGTCACCATAAAAAATGTCAAAAATGACAAATTTCAAGATGGCAAATGTCAAAGATGTCAAATGACAAATGTCACAATGCTAAATGTTAAAAATGAAAAGTGTCCCCATGAAAAATGTCAATAATGACAAATTTCAAGATGGCAAATATCAAAGATGTCAAATGACAAATGTCACAATGCTAAATGTCAAAAATGAAAAGTGTCACCATGAAAAATGTCAAAAATGACAAATTTCAAGATGGCAAATGTCAAAGATGTCAAATGACAAATGTCAGAATGCTAAATGTCAAAAATGAAAAGTGTCACCATGAAAAATGTCAAAAATAACAAATTTCAAGATGGCAAATGTCAAAGATGTCAAATGACAAATGTCACAATGCTAAATGTCAAAAATGAAAAGTGTCACCATGAAAAATGTCAAAAATGACAAATTTCAAGATGGCAAATGTCAAAGATGTCAAATTACAAATGTCAGAATGCTAAATGTCAAAAATGAAAAGTGTCACCATGAAAAATGTCAAAAATAACAAATTTCAAGATGGCAAATGTCAAAGATGTCAAATGACAAATGTCACAATGCTAAATGTCAAAAATGAAAAGTGTCACCATGAAAAATGTCAAAAATGACAAATTTTAAGATGGCAAATGTCAAAGATGTCAAATGACAAATGTCAGAATGCTAAATGTCAAAAATGAAAAGTGTCACCATGAAAAATGTCAAAAATAACAAATTTCAAGATGGCAAATATCAAAGATGTCAAATGACAAATGTCACAATGCTAAATGTCAAAAATGACAAATTTCAAGATGGCAAATGTCAAAGATGTCAAATGACAAATGTCGCAATGCTAAATGTCAAAAATGAAAAGTGTCACCATGAAAAATGTCAAAAATGACAAATTTCAAGATGGCAAATGTCAAAGATGTCAAATGACAAATGTCACAATGCTAAATATCAAAAATGAAAAGTGTCACCATGAAAAATGTCAAAAATGACAAATTTCAAGATGGAAAATGTCAAAGATGTCAAATGACAAATGTCAGAATGCTAAATGTCAAAAATGAAAAGTGTCACCATGAAAAATGTCAAAAATAACAAATTTCAAGATGGCAAATGTCAAAGATGTCAAATGACAAATGTCACAATGCTAAATGTCAAAAATGAAAAGTGTCACCATGAAAAATGTCAAAAATGACAAATTTCAAGATGGCAAATGTCAAAGATGTCAAATGACAAATGTCACAATGCTAAATGTCAAAAATGAAAAGTGTCACCATGAAAAATGTCAAAAATGACAAATTTCAAGATGGCAAATGTCACAGATGTCAAATGACAAATGTCACAATGCTAAATGTCAAAAATGATAAGTGTCAAAAATGACAAATTTCAAGATGGCAAATGTCTAAGATGTCAAATGACAAATGTCACAATGCTAAATGTCAAAAATGAAAAGTGTCACAATGCTAAATGTCAAAAATGAAAAATTTCAAAATGGCAAATGTCATAACTGACAAATGTCACAATGCTAAATGTCAAAAATGAAAAGTGTCACCATGAAAAATGTCAAAAATAACAAATTTCAAGATGGCAAATGTCAAAGATGTCAAATGACAAATGTCACAATGCTAAATGTCAAAAATGACAAATTTCAAGATGGCAAATGTAAAAGATGTCAAATGACAAATGTCACAATGCTAAATGTCAAAAATGAAAAGTGTCACCATAAAAAATGTCAAAAATGACAAATTTTAAGATGGCACATGTCAAAGATGTCAAATGACAAATGTCACAATGCTAAATGTCAAAAATGAAAAGTGTCACCATGAAAAATGTCAAAAATGACAAATTTCAAAATGGCAAATGTCAAAACTGACAAATGTCACAATGCTAAATGTCAAAAATAAAAAGTGTCACCATAAAAAATGTCAAAAATGACAAATTTCAAGATAGCAAATGTCAAAGATGTCAAATGACAAATGTCACAATGCTAAATGTCAAAAATGAAAAGTGTCAAAATTGACAAATTTCAAGATGGCAAATGTCTAGGATGTCAAATGACAAATGTCACAATGCTAAATATCAAAAATGAAAAGTGTCACCATGAAAAATGTCAAAAATGACAAATTCCAAGATGGCAAAGGTCAAAACTGACAAATGTCACAATGCTAAATGTCAAAAAAGAAAAGTGTCACCATGAAAAATGTCAAAAATGACAAATTTCAAGATGGCAAATGTCAAAGATGTCAAATGACAAATGTCACAATGCTAAATGTCAAAAATGAAAAGTGTCAAAATGAAAAATGTCAAAAATGACAAATTTCAAGATGGCAAATGTCAAAGATGTCAAATGACAAATGTCATAATGCTAAATGTCAAAAATAAAAAGTGTCACCATAAAAGATGTCAAAAATAACAAATTTCAAGATGGCAAATGTCAAAGATGTCAAATGACAAATGTCACAATGCTAAATGTCAAAAATGAAAAGTGTCACCATGAAAAATGTCAAAAATGACAAATTTCAAGATGGCAAATGTCAAAGATGTCAAATGACAAATATCACAATGCTAAATGTCAAAAATGACAAATTTCAAGATGGCAAATGTCAAAGATGTCAAATGACAAATGTCACAATGCTAAATGTCAAAAATGAAAAGTGTCACCATGAAAAATGTCAAAAATGACAAATTTCAAGTTGGCAAATATCAAAGATGTCAAATGACAAATGTCACAATGCTAAATGTCAAAAATGAAAAGTGTCACAATGCTAAATGTCAAAAATGACAAATTTTAAGATGGCAAATGTCAAAACTGACAAATGTCACAATGCTAAATGTCAAAAATGAAAAGTGTTACCATGAAAAATGTCAAAAATAACAAATTTCAAGATGACAAATGTCAAAGATGTCAAATGACAAATGTCACAATGCTAAATGTCAAACATGACAAATTTCAAGATGGCAAATGTCAAAGATGTCAAATGACAAATGTCACAATGCTAAATGTCAAAAATGAAAAGTGTCACCATGAAAAATGTCAAAAATGACAAATTTCAAGATGGCAAATGTCAAAACTGACAAATGTCACAATGCTAAATGTCAAAAATTATAAGTGTAACCATGAAAAATGTCAAAAATGACAAATTTTAAGATGGCAAATGTCCAAGATGTCAAATGACAAATGTCACAATGCTAAATGTCAAAAATGACAAATTTCAAGATGGCAAATGTCAAAGATGTCAAATGACAAATGTCAAAATGCTAAATGTCAAAAATGAAAAGTATCACCATGAAAAATGTCAAAAATGACAAATTTCAAGATGGCAAATGTCAAAGATGTCAAATGACAAAAGTCACAATGCTAAATGTCAAAAATGAAAAGTGTCACAATGCTAAATGTCAAAAATGACAAATTTCAAGATGGCAAATGTCAAAACTGACAAATGTCACAATGCTAAATGTCAAAAATGAAAAGTGTCACCATGAAAAATGTTAAAAATGACAAATTTCAAGATGACAAATGTCAAAGATGTCAAATGACAAATGTCACAATGCTAAATGTCAAAAATGAAAAGTGTCAAAAATGACAAATTTCAAGATGACAAATGTCTAAGATGTCAAATGACAAATGTCACAATGCTAAATGTCAAATTGAAAAGTGTCACCATGAAAAATGTCAAAAATGACAAATTTCAAGATGGCAAATGTCAAAGATGTCAAATGACAAATGTCACAATGCTAAATGTCAAAAATGAAAAGTGTCACCATGAAAAATGTCAAAAATAACAAATTTCAAGATGGCAAATATCAAAGATGTCAAATGACAAATGTCACAATGCTAAATGTCAAAAATGAAAAGTGTCACCATGAAAAATGTCAAAAATGACAAATTTCAAGATGGCAAATGTCAAAGATGTCAAATGACAAATATCACAATGCTAAATGTCAAAAATGACAAATTTCAAGATGGCAAATGTCAAAGATGTCAAATGACAAATGTCACAATGCTAAATGTCAAAAATGAAAAAAGTCACCATGAAAAATGTCAAAAATGACAAATTTCAAGTTGGCAAATATCAAAGATGTCAAATGACAAATGTCACAATGCTAAATGTCAAAAATGAAAAGTGTCACAATGCTAAATGTCAAAAATGACAAATTTTAAGATGGCAAATGTCAAAACTGACAAATGTCACAATGCTAAATGTCAAAAATGAAAAGTGTCACCATGAAAAATGTCAAAAATAACAAATTTCAAGATGGCAAATGTCAAAGATGTCAAATGACAAATGTCACAATGCTAAATGTCAAACATGACAAATTTCAAGATGGCAAATGTCAAAGATGTCAAATGACAAATGTCACAATGCTAAATGTCAAAAATGAAAAGTGTCACCATGAAAAATGTCAAAAATGACAAATTTCAAGATGGCAAATGTCAAAGATGTCAAATGACAAATGTCACAATGCTAAATGTCAAAAATAAAAAGTGTCACCATGAAAAATGTCAAAAATGACAAATTTCAAAATGGCAAATGTCAAAACTGACAAATGTCACAATGCTAAATGTCAAAAATGAATAGTGTCACCATGAAAAATGTCAAAAATGACAAATTTCAAGATGGCAAATGTCAAAGATGTCAAATGACAAATGTCACAATGCTAAATGTCAAAAATGAAAAGTGTCAAAAATGACAAATTTCAAGATGACAAATGTCTAAGATGTCAAATGTCACAATGCTAAATGTCAAAAATGAAAAGTGTCACCATGAAAAATGTCAAAAATGACAAATTTCAAGATGGCAAATGTCAAAGCTGACAAATGTCACAATGCTAAATGTAAAAAATGAAAAGTGTCACCATGAAAAATGTCACAAATAACAAATTTCAAGATGGCAAATGTCAAAGATGTCAAATGACAAATGTCACAATGCTAAATTTCAAAAATGACAAATTTCAAGATGGCAAATGTCAAAGATGTCAAATGACAAATGTCACAATGCTAAATGTCAAAAATGAAAAGTGTCACTATGAAAAATGTCAAAAATGACAAATTTCAAGATGGCAAATGTCAAAACTGACAAATGTCACAATGCTAAATGTCAAAAATGAAAAGTGTCACCATGATAAATGTCAAAAATAACAAATTTCAAGATGGCAAATGTCAAAGATGTCAAATGACAAATGTCACAATGCTAAATGTCAAAAATGAAAAGTGTCACCATGAAAAATGTCAAAAATAACAAATTTCAAGATGGCAAATGTCAAAGATGTCAAATGACAAATGTCAAAATGCTAAATGTCAAAAATGAAAAGTATCACCATGAAAAATGTCAAAAATGACAAATTTCAAGATGGCAAATGTCAAAGATGTCAAATGACAAATGTCACAATGCTAAATGTCAAAAATGAAAAGTGTCAAAAATGACAAATTTCAAGATGGCAAATGTCAAAGATGTCAAATGACAAATGTCAAAATGCTAAATGTCAAAAATGAAAAGTATCACCATGAAAAATGTCAAAAATGACAAATTTCAAGATGGCAAATGTCAAAGATGTCAAATGACAAAAGTCACAATGCTAAATGTCAAAAATGAAAAGTGTCACAATGCTAAATGTCAAAAATGACAAATTTCAAGATGGCAAATGTCAAAACTGACAAATGTCACAATGCTAAATGTCAAAAATGAAAAGTGTCACCATGAAAAATGTTAAAAATGACAAATTTCAAGATGACAAATGTCAAAGATGTCAAATGACAAATGTCACAATGCTAAATGTCAAAAATGAAAAGTGTCAAAAATGACAAATTTCAAGATGACAAATGTCTAAGATGTCAAATGACAAATGTCACAATGCTAAATGTCAAATTGAAAAGTGTCACCATGAAAAATGTCAAAAATGACAAATTTCAAGATGGCAAATGTCAAAGATGTCAAATGACAAATGTCACAATGCTAAATGTCAAAAATGAAAAGTGTCACCATGAAAAATGTCAAAAATAACAAATTTCAAGATGGCAAATATCAAAGATGTCAAATGACAAATGTCACAATGCTAAATGTCAAAAATGAAAAGTGTCACCATGAAAAATGTCAAAAATGACAAATTTCAAGATGGCAAATGTCAAAGATGTCAAATGACAAATATCACAATGCTAAATGTCAAAAATGACAAATTTCAAGATGGCAAATGTCAAAGATGTCAAATGACAAATGTCACAATGCTAAATGTCAAAAATGAAAAAAGTCACCATGAAAAATGTCAAAAATGACAAATTTCAAGTTGGCAAATATCAAAGATGTCAAATGACAAATGTCACAATGCTAAATGTCAAAAATGAAAAGTGTCACAATGCTAAATGTCAAAAATGACAAATTTTAAGATGGCAAATGTCAAAACTGACAAATGTCACAATGCTAAATGTCAAAAATGAAAAGTGTCACCATGAAAAATGTCAAAAATAACAAATTTCAAGATGGCAAATGTCAAAGATGTCAAATGACAAATGTCACAATGCTAAATGTCAAACATGACAAATTTCAAGATGGCAAATGTCAAAGATGTCAAATGACAAATGTCACAATGCTAAATGTCAAAAATGAAAAGTGTCACCATGAAAAATGTCAAAAATGACAAATTTCAAGATGGCAAATGTCAAAGATGTCAAATGACAAATGTCACAATGCTAAATGTCAAAAATAAAAAGTGTCACCATGAAAAATGTCAAAAATGACAAATTTCAAAATGGCAAATGTCAAAACTGACAAATGTCACAATGCTAAATGTCAAAAATGAATAGTGTCACCATGAAAAATGTCAAAAATGACAAATTTCAAGATGGCAAATGTCAAAGATGTCAAATGACAAATGTCACAATGCTAAATGTCAAAAATGAAAAGTGTCAAAAATGACAAATTTCAAGATGACAAATGTCTAAGATGTCAAATGTCACAATGCTAAATGTCAAAAATGAAAAGTGTCACCATGAAAAATGTCAAAAATGACAAATTTCAAGATGGCAAATGTCAAAGCTGACAAATGTCACAATGCTAAATGTAAAAAATGAAAAGTGTCACCATGAAAAATGTCACAAATAACAAATTTCAAGATGGCAAATGTCAAAGATGTCAAATGACAAATGTCACAATGCTAAATTTCAAAAATGACAAATTTCAAGATGGCAAATGTCAAAGATGTCAAATGACAAATGTCACAATGCTAAATGTCAAAAATGAAAAGTGTCACTATGAAAAATGTCAAAAATGACAAATTTCAAGATGGCAAATGTCAAAACTGACAAATGTCACAATGCTAAATGTCAAAAATGAAAAGTGTCACCATGATAAATGTCAAAAATAACAAATTTCAAGATGGCAAATGTCAAAGATGTCAAATGACAAATGTCACAATGCTAAATGTCAAAAATGAAAAGTGTCACCATGAAAAATGTCAAAAATAACAAATTTCAAGATGGCAAATGTCAAAGATGTCAAATGACAAATGTCACAATGCTAAATGTCAAAAATGAAAAGTGTCACTATGAAAAATGTCAAAAATGACAAATTTCAAAATGGCAAATGTCAAAGGTGTCAAATGACAAATGTCACAATGCTAAATGTCAAAAATGAAAAGTGTCACCATGAAAAATGTCAAAAATGACAAATTTCAAGATGGCAAATGTCAAAGATGTCAAATGACAAATGTCACAATGCTAAATGTCAAAAATGAAAAGTGTCACCATGAAAAATGTCAAATATAACAAATTTCAAGATGGCAAATGTCAAAGATGTCAAATGACAAATGTCACAATGCTAAATGTCAAAAATGAAAAGTGTCACCATGAAAAATGTCAAAAAAGACAAATTTCAAGATGGCAAATGTCAAAACTGACAAATGTCACAATGCTAAATGTCAAAAATGATAAGTGTCACCATGAAAAATGTCAAAAATGACAAATTTCAAGATGGCAAATGTCCAAGATGTTAAATGACAAATGTCACAATGCTAAATGTCAAAAATGACAAATTTCAAGATGGAAAATGTCAAAGATGTCAAATGACAAATGTCACAATGCTAAATGTCAAAAATGAAAAGTGTTACCATGAAAAATGTCCAAAATGACAAATTTCAAGATGGCAAATGTCAAAGATGTCAAATGACAAATGTCACAATGCTAAATGTCAAAAATGAAAAGTGTCACCATGAAAAATGTCAAAAATAACAAATTTCAAGATGGCAAATGTCAAAGATGTCAAATGACAAATGTCACAATGCTAAATGTTAAAAATAAAAAGTGTCACCATGAAAAATGTCAAAAATGACAAATTTCAAGATGGCAAATTTCAAAGATGTCAAATGACAAATGTCACAATGCTAAATGTCAAAAATGAAAAGTGTCACCATGAAAAATGTCAAAAATGACAAATTTCAAGATAGCAAATGTCAAAGATGTCAAATGACAAATGTCACAATGCTAAATGTCAAAAGTGAAAAGTGTCACCATGAAAAATGTCAAAAATGACAAATTTCAAGATGGCAAATGTCAAAGATGTCAAATGACAAATGTCACAATGCTAAATGTCAAAAATGAAAAGTGTCACCATGAAAAATGTCAAAAATGACAAATTTCAAGATGGCAAATGTCAAAACTGACAAATGTCACAATGCTAAATGTCAAAAATGATAAGTGTCACCATGAAAAATGTCAAAAATGACAAATTTCAAGATGGCAAATGTCCAAGATGTCAAATGACAAATGTCACAATGCTAAATGTCAAAAATGACAAATTTCAAGATGGCAAATGTCAAAGATGTCAAATGACAAATGTCACAATGCTAAATGTCAAAAATGAAAAGTGTCACCATGAAAAATGTCAAAAATGACAAATTTCAAGATGGCAAATGTCAAAGATGTCAAATGACAAATGTCACAATGCTAAATGTCAAAAATGAAAAGTGTCACCATGAAAAATGTCAAAAATGACAAATTTCAAGATGGCAAATGTCAAAGATGTCAAATGACAAATGTCACAATGCTAAATGTCAAAAATGAAAAGTGTCACCATGAAAAATGTCAAAAATAACAAATTTCAAGAAGGCAAATGTCAAAGATGTCAAATGACAAATGTCACAATGCTAAATGTCAAAAATGAAAAGTGTCACCATGAAAAATGTCAAAAATGACAAATTTCAAGATGGCAAATGTCAAAACTGACAAATGTCACAATGCTAAATGTCAAAAATGATAAGTGTCACCATGAAAAATGTCAAAAATGACAAATTTCAAGATGGCAAATGTCCAAGATGTCAAATGACAAATGTCACAATGCTAAATGTCAAAAATGACAAATTTCAAGATGGCAAATGTCAAAGATGTCAAATGACAAATGTCACAATGCTAAATGTCAAAAATGAAAAAAGTCACCATGAAAAATGTCAAAAATGACAAATTTCAAGTTGGCAAATATCAAAGATGTCAAATGACAAATGTCACAATGCTAAATGTCAAAAATGAGAAGTGTCACAATGCTAAATGTCAAAAATGACAAATTTTAAGATGGCAAATGTCAAAACTGACAAATGTCACAATGCTAAATGTCAAAAATGAAAAGTGTCACCATGAAAAATGTCAAAAATAACAAATTTCAAGATGGCAAATGTCAAAGATGTCAAATGACAAATGTCACAATGCTAAATGTCAAACATGACAAATTTCAAGATGGCAAATGTCAAAGATGTCAAATGACAAATGTCACAATGCTAAATGTCAAAAATGAAAAGTGTCACCATGAAAAATGTCAAAAATGACAAATTTCAAGATGGCAAATGTCAAAGATGTCAAATGACAAATGTCACAATGCTAAATGTCAAAAATGAAAAGTGTCACCATGAAAAATGTCAAAAATGACAAATTTCAAAATGGCAAATGTCAAAACTGACAAATGTCACAATGCTAAATGTCAAAAATGAATAGTGTCACCATGAAAAATGTCAAAAATGACAAATTTCAAGATGGCAAATGTCAAAGATGTCAAATGACAAATGTCACAATGCTAAATGTCAAAAATGAAAAGTGTCAAAAATGACAAATTTCAAGATGACAAATGTCTAAGATGTCAAATGTCACAATGCTAAATGTCAAAAATGAAAAGTGTCACCATGAAAAATGTCAAAAATGACAAATTTCAAGATGGCAAATGTCAAAGCTGACAAATGTCACAATGCTAAATGTAAAAAATAAAAAGTGTCACCATGAAAAATGTCACAAATAACAAATTTCAAGATGGCAAATGTCAAAGATGTCAAATGACAAATGTCACAATGCTAAATTTCAAAAATGACAAATTTCAAGATGGCAAATGTCAAAGATGTCAAATGACAAATGTCACAATGCTAAATGTCAAAAATGAAAAGTGTCACCATGAAAAATGTCAAAAATGACAAATTTCAAGATGGCAAATGTCAAAACTGACAAATGTCACAATGCTAAATGTCAAAAATGAAAAGTGTCACCATGATAAATGTCAAAAATAACAAATTTCAAGATGGCAAATGTCAAAGATGTCAAATGACAAATGTCACAATGCTAAATGTCAAAAATGAAAAGTGTCACCATGAAAAATGTCAAAAATAACAAATTTCAAGATGGCAAATGTCAAAGATGTCAAATGACAAATGTCACAATGCTAAATGTCAAAAATGAAAAGTGTCACTATGAAAAATGTCAAAAATGACAAATTTCAAAATGGCAAATGTCAAAGATGTCAAATGACAAATGTCACAATGCTAAATGTCAAAAATGAAAAGTGTCACCATGAAAAATGTCAAAAATGACAAATTTCAAGATGGCAAATGTCAAAGATGTCAAATGACAAATGTCACAATGCTAAATGTCAAAAATGAAAAGTGTCACCATGAAAAATGTCAAAAATAACAAATTTCAAGATGGCAAATGTCAAAGATGTCAAATGACAAATGTCACAATGCTAAATGTCAAAAATGAAAAGTGTCACCATGAAAAATGTCAAAAATGACAAATTTCAAGATGGCAAATGTCAAAGATGTCAAATGACAAATGTCACAATGCTAAATGTCAAAAATGAAAAG
Organism: Altica lythri; assembly: GCA_964028335.1. Lineage (NCBI taxonomy): Eukaryota > Metazoa > Arthropoda > Insecta > Coleoptera > Chrysomelidae > Altica > Altica lythri. The sequence goes on along the minus strand of OZ034800.1, from coordinate 14,189,573 downwards.
TGTCACCATGAAAAATGTCAAAAATAACAAATTTCAAGATGGCAAATGTCAAAGATGTCAAATGACAAATGTCACAATGCTAAATGTCAAAAATGAAAAGTGTCACCATGAAAAATGTCAAAAAAGACAAATTTCAAGATGGCAAATGTCAAAACTGACAAATGTCACAATGCTAAATGTCAAAAATGATAAGTGTCACCATGAAAAATGTCAAAAATGACAAATTTCAAGATGGCAAATGTCCAAGATGTTAAATGACAAATGTCACAATGCTAAATGTCAAAAATGACAAATTTCAAGATGGAAAATGTCAAAGATGTCAAATGACAAATGTCACAATGCTAAATGTCAAAAATGAAAAGTGTTACCATGAAAAATGTCCAAAATGACAAATTTCAAGATGGCAAATGTCAAAGATGTCAAATGACAAATGTCACAATGCTAAATGTCAAAAATGAAAAGTGTCACCATGAAAAATGTCAAATATAACAAATTTCAAGATAGCAAATGTCAAAGATGTCAAATGACAAATGTCACAATGCTAAATGTTAAAAATAAAAAGTGTCACCATGAAAAATGTCAAAAATGACAAATTTCAAGATGGCAAATTTCAAAGATGTCAAATGACAAATGTCACAATGCTAAATGTCAAAAATGAAAAGTGTCACCATGAAAAATGTCAAAAATGACAAATTTCAAGATAGCAAATGTCAAAGATGTCAAATGACAAATGTCACAATGCTAAATGTCAAAAATGAAAAGTGTCACCATGAAAAATGTCAAAAATGACAAATTTCAAGATGGCAAATGTCAAAGATGTCAAATGACAAATGTCACAATGCTAAATGTCAAAAATGAAAAGTGTCACCATGAAAAATGTCAAAAATGACAAATTTCAAGATGGCAAATGTCAAAACTGACAAATGTCACAATGCTAAATGTCAAAAATGATAAGTGTCACCATGAAAAATGTCAAAAATGACAAATTTCAAGATGGCAAATGTCCAAGATGTCAAATGACAAATGTCACAATGCTAAATGTCAAAAATAAAAAGTGTCACCATGAAAAATGTCAAAAATGACAAATTTCAAGATGGCAAATGTTAAAGATGTCAAATGACAAATGTCACAATGCTAAATGTCAAAAATGAAAAGTGTCAAAAATGACAAATTTCAAGATGGAAAATGTCTAAGATGTCAAATGACAAATGTCACAATGCTAAATGTCAAAAATGAAAAGTGTCACCGTGAAAAATGTCAAAAATGACAAATTTCAAGATGGCAAATGTCAAATATGTCAAATGACAAATGTCACAATGCTAAATGTCAAAAATGAAAAGTGTCACCATGAAAAATGTCAAAAATGACAAATTTCAAGATGGCAAATGTCAAAGATGTCAAATGACAAATGTCACAATGCTAAATGTCAAAAATGAAAAGTGTCCCCATGAAAAATGTCAATAATGACAAATTTCAAGATGGCAAATGTCAAAGATGTCAAATGACAAATGTCACAATGCTAAATGTCAAAAATGAAAAGTGTCAACATGAAAAATGTCAAAAATGACAAATTTCAAGATGGCAAATGTCAAAGATGTCGAATATGACAAATGTCACAATGCTAAATGTCAAAAATGAAAAGTGTCACCATGAAAAATGTCAAAAATGACAAATGTCAAAGATGTCAAATGACAAATGTCACAATGCTAAATGTCAAAAATTAAAAGTGTCACCATGAAAAATGTCAAAAATAACAAATTTCAAGATGGCAAATGTCAAAAATGTCAAATGACAAATGTAACAATGCTAAATGTCAAAAATAAAAAGTGTCACCATGAAAAATGTCAAAAATGACAAATTTCAAGATGGCAAATGTCAAAGATGTCAAATGACAAATGTCACAATGCTAAATGTCAAAAATGAAAAGTGTCACCATGAAAAATGTCAAAAATGACAAATTTCAAGATGGCAAATGTCAAAGATGTCAAATGACAAATGTCACAATGCTAAATGTCAAAAATGAAAAGTGTCACCATGAAAAATATCAAAAATAACAAATTTCAAGATGGCAAATGTCAAAGATGTCAAATGACAAATGTCACAATGCTAAATGTCAAAAATGAAAAGTGTCAAAAATGACAAATTTCAAGATGGCAAATGTCAAAGATGTCAAATGACAAATGTCACAATGCTAAATGTCAAAAATGAAAAGTGTCACCATGAAAAATGTCAAAAATGACAAATTTCAAGATAGCAAATGTCAACGATGTCAAATGACAAATGTCACAATGCTAAATGTCAAAAATAAAAAGTGTCACCATGAAAAATGTCAAAAATGACAAATTTCAAGATGGCAAATGTCAAAGATGTCAAATGACAAATGTCACAATGCTAAATGTCAAAAATGAAAAGTGTCACCATGAAAAATGTCAAAAATGACAAATTTCAAGATGGCAAATGTCAAAGATGTCAAATGACAAATGTCACAATGCTAAATGTCAAAAATGAAAAGTGTCACCATGAAAAATATCAAAAATAACAAATTTCAAGATGGCAAATGTCAAAGATGTCAAATGACAAATGTCACAATGCTAAATGTCAAAAATGAAAAGTGTCAAAAATGACAAATTTCAAGATGGCAAATGTCAAAGATGTCAAATGACAAATGTCACAATGCTAAATGTCAAAAATGAAAAGTGTCACCATGAAAAATGTCAAAAATGACAAATTTCAAGATAGCAAATGTCAACGATGTCAAATGACAAATGTCACAATGCTAAATGTCAAAAATGAAAAGTGTCACCATGAAAAATGTCAAAAATAACAAATTTCAAGATGGCAAATGTCAAAGATGTCAAATGACAAATGTCACAATGCTAAATGTCAAAAATAAAAAGTGTCACCATGAAAAATGTCAAAAATAACAAATTTCAAGATGGCAAATGTCAAAGATGTCAAATGACAAATGTCACAATGCTAAATGTCAAAAATGAAAGTGTCACCATGAAAAATGTCAAAAATGACAAATTTCAAGATGGCAAATGTCAAAACTGACAAATGTCACAATGCTAAATGTCAAAAATAAAAAGTGTCACCATGAAAAATGTCAAAAATAACAAATTTCAAGATGGCAAATGTCAAAGATGTCAAATGACAAATGTCACAATGCTAAATGTCAAAAATGACAAATTTCAAGATGGCAAATGTCAAAGATGTCAAATGACAAATGTCACAATGCTGAATGTCACAAATGAAAAGTGTCACCATAAAAAATGTCAAAAATGACAAATTTCAAGATGGCAAATGTCAAAGATGTCAAATGACAAATGTCACAATGCTAAATGTCAAAAATGAACAGTGTCACCATGAAAAATGTCAAAAATGACAAATTTCAAGATGGCAAATGTCAAAGATGTCAAATGACAAATGTCACAATGCTAAATGTCAAAAATGAAAAGTGTCACCATGAAAAATGTCAAAAATGACAAATTTCAAGATGGCAAATATCAAAGATGTCAAATGACAAATGTCACAATGCTAAATGTCAAAAATGACAAATTTTAAGATGGCAAATGTCCAAGATGTCAAATGACAAATGTCACAATGCTAAATGTCAAAAATGAAAAGTGGCACCATAAAAAATGTCAAAATGACAAATTTCAAGATGGCAAATGTCAAAGATGTCAAATGACAAATGTCACAATGCTAAATGTCAAAAATGAAAAGTGTCAAAAATGACAAATTTCAAGATGGCAAATGTCAAAGATGTCAAATGACAAATGTCACAATGCTAAATGTCAAAAATGAAAAGTGTCACCATGAAAAATGTCAAAAATGACAAATTTCAAGATAGCAAATGTCAAAGATGTCAAATGACAAATGTCACAATGCTAAATGTCAAAAATGAAAAGTGTCACCATGAAAAATGTCAAAAATAACAAATTTCAAGATGGCAAATGTCAAAGATGTCAAATGACAAATGTCACAATGCTAAATGTCAAAAATGAAAAGTGTCACCATGAAAAATGTCAAAAATGACAAATTTCAAGATGGCAAATGTCAAAACTGACAAATGTCACAATGCTAAATGTCAAAAATAAAAAGTGTCACCATGAAAAATGTCAAAAATAACAAATTTCAAGATGGCAAATGTCAAAGATGTCAAATGACAAATGTCACAATGCTAAATGTCAAAAATGAAAGTGTCACCATGAAAAATGTCAAAAATGACAAATTTCAAGATGGCAAATGTCAAAACTGACAAATGTCACAATGCTAAATGTCAAAAATAAAAAGTGTCACCATGAAAAATGTCAAAAATAACAAATTTCAAGATGACAAATGTCAAAGATGTCAAATGACAAATGTCACAATGCTAAATGTCAAAAATGACAAATTTCAAGATGGCAAATGTCAAAGATGTCAAATGACAAATGTCACAATGCTAAATGTCACAAATGAAAAGTGTCACCATGAAAAATGTCAAAAATGACAAATTTCAAGATGGCAAATGTCAAAGATGTCAAATGACAAATGTCACAGTGCTAAATGTCAAAAATGAACAGTGTCACCATGAAAAATGTCAAAAATGACAAATTTCAAGATGGCAAATGTCAAAGATGTCAAATGACAAATGTCACAATGCTAAATGTCAAAAATGAAAAGTGTCACCATGAAAAATGTCAAAAATGACAAATTTCAAGATGGCAAATATCAAAGATGTCAAATGACAAATGTCACAATGCTAAATGTCAAAAATGACAAATTTTAAGATGGCAAATGTCCAAGATGTCAAATGACAAATGTCACAATGCTAAATGTCAAAAATGAAAAGTGGCACCATAAAAAATGTCAAAATGACATATTTCAAGATGGCAAATGTCAAAGATGTCAAATGACAAATGTCACAATGCTAAATGTCAAAAATGAAAAGTGTCAAAAATGACAAATTTCAAGATGGCAAATGTCTAAGATGTCAAATGACAAATGTCACAATGCTAAATGTCAAAAATGAAAAGTGTCACCGTGAAAAATGTCAAAAATGACAAATTTCAAGATGGCAAATGTCAAAGATGTCAAATGACAAATGTCACAATGCTAAATGTCAAAAATGAAAAGTGTCACCATGAAAAATGTCAAAAATGACAAATTTCAAGATGGCAAATGTCAAAGATGTCAAATGACAAATGTCACAATGCTAAATGTCAAAAATGAAAAGTGTCCCCATGAAAAATGTCAATAATGACAAATTTCAAGATGGCAAATGTCAAAGATGTCAAATGACAAATGTCACAATGCTAAATGTCAAAAATGAAAAGTGTCACCATGAAAAATGTCAAAAATGACAAATTTCAAGATGGCGAATGTCAAAGATGTCAAATATGACAAATGTCACAATGCTAAATGTCAAACATGAAAAGTGTCACCATGAAAAATGTCAAAAATAACAAATTTTAAGATGGCAAATGTCAAAGATGTCAAATGACAAATGTCACAATGCTAAATGTCAAAAATGAAAAGTGTCACCATGAAAAATGTCAAAAATGACAAATTTCAAGATGGCAAATATCAAAGATGTCAAATGACAAATGTCACAATCCTAAATGTCAAAAATGACAAATTTCAAGATGGCAAATGTCAAAGATGTTAAATGACAAATGTCACAATGCTAAATGTCAAAAATGAAAAGTGTCACCATGAAAAATGTCAAAAATGACAAATTTCAAGATGACAAATGTCAAAGATGTCAAATGACAAATGTCACAATGCTAAATGTTAAAAATGAAAAGTGTCACCATGAAAAATGTCAAAAATAACAAATTTCAAGATGGCAAATGTCAAAGATGTCAAATGACAAATGTCACAATGCTAAATGTCAAAAATGAAAAGTGCCACCATGAAAAATGTCAAACATGACAAATTTCAAGATGGCAAATGTCAAAGATGTCAAATGACAAATGTCACAATGCTAAATGTCAAAAATGAAAAGTGTCACATTGAAAAATGTCAAAAATGACAAATTTCAAGATGGCAAATGTCAAAGATATCAAATGACAAATGTCACAATGCTTAATGTCAAAAATAAAAAGTGTCACCATGAAAAATGTCAAAAATAACAAATTTCAAGATGGCAAATGTCAAAGATGTCAAATGACAAATGTCATAATGCTAAATGTCAAAAATGAAAAGTGTCAAAAATGACAAATTTCAAGATGGCAAATGTCAAAGATGTCAAATGACAAATGTCACAATGCTAAATGTCAAAAATGAAAAGTGTCACCATGAAAAATGTCAAAAATAACAAATTTCAAGATGGCAAATGTCAAAGATGTCAAATGACAAATGTCACAATGCTAAATGTCAAAAATGAAAATTGTCACCATGAAAAATGTCAAAAATGACAAAGTTCAAGATGGCAAATGTCAAAGATGTCAAATGACAAATATCACAATGCTAAATGTCAAAAATGAAAAGTGTCACCATGAAAAATGTCAAAAATAACAAATTTTAAGATGGCAAATGTCAAAGATGTCAAATGACAAATGTCACAATGCTAAATGTCAAAAATGAAAAGTGTCACCATGAAAAATGTCAAAAATGACAAATTTCAAGATGGCAAATGTCAAAACTGACAAATGTCACAATGCTAAATGTCAAAAATGAAAAGTGTCACCATGAAAAATGTCAAAAATAACAAATTTCAAGATGGCAAATGTCAAATGACAAATGTCACAATGCTAAATGTCAAAAATGACAAATTTCAAGATGGCAAATGTCAAAGATGTCAAATGACAAATGTCACAATGCTAAAAGTCAAAAATGAAAAGTGTCACCATGAAAAATGTCAAAAATGACAAATTTCAAGATAGCAAATGTCAAAGATGTCAAATGACAAATGTCACAATGCTAAATGTCAAAAATGAAAAGTGTCCCCATGAAAAATGTCAAAAATGACAAATTTCAAAATGGCAAATGTCAAAGATGTCAGATGACAAATGTCACAATGCTAAATGTCAAAAATGAAAAGTGTCACCATGAAAAATGTCAAAAATGACAAATTTCAAGATGGCAAATATCAAAGATGTCAAATGACAAATGTCACAATGCTAAATGTCAAAAATGACAAATTTCAAGATGGCAAATGTCAAAGATGTCAAATGACAAATGTCACAATGCTAAATGTCAAAAATGAATAGTGTCACCATGAAAAATGTCAAAAATGACAAATTTCAAGATGGCAAATGTCAAAGATGTCAAATGACAAATGTCACAATGCTAAATGTCAAAAATAAAAAGTGTCAAAAATGACAAATTTCAAGATGGCAAATGTCTAAGATGACAAATGTCACAATGCTAAATGTCAAAAATGAAAAGTGTCACCATGAAAAATGTCAAAAATGGCAAATTTCAAGATGGCAAATGTCAAAGATGTCAAATGACAAATGTCACAATGCTAAATGTCAAAAATGAAACGTGTCACCATGAAAAATGTCAAAAATGACAAATTTCAAGATGGCAAATGTCAAAGATGTCAAATGACAAATGTCACAATGCTAAATGTCAAAAATGAAAAGTGTCCCCATGAAAAATGTCAAAAATGACAAATTTCAAAATGGCAAATGTCAAAGATGTCAGATGACAAATGTCACAATGCTAAATGTCAAAAATGAAAAGTGTCACCATGAAAAATGTTAAAAATGACGAATTTCAAGATGGCAAATATCAAAGATGTCAAATGACAAATGTCACAATGCTAAATGTCAAAAATGACAAATTTCAAGATGGCAAATGTCAAAGATGTCAAATGACAAATGTCACAATGCTAAATGTCAAAAATGAATAGTGTCACCATGAAAAATGTCAAAAATGACAAATTTCAAGATGGCAAATGTCAAAGATGTCAAATGACAAATGTCACAATGCTAAATGTCAAAAATGAAAAGTGTCAAAAATGACAAATTTCAAGATGGCAAATGTCTAAGATGACAAATGTCACAATGCTAAATGTCAAAAATGAAAAGTGTCACCATGAAAAATGTCAAAAATGGCAAATTTCAAGATGGCAAATGTCAAAGATGTCAAATGACAAATGTCACAATGCTGAATGTCAAAAATGAAACGTGTCACCATGAAAAATGTCAAAAATGACAAATTTCAAGATGGCAAATGTCAAAGATGTCAAATGACAAATGTCACAATGCTAAATGTCAAAAATGAAAAGCGTCAAAAATGACAAATTTCAAGATGGCAAATGTCTAAGATGTCAAATGACAAATGTCACAATGCTAAATGTCAAAACTGAAAAGTGTCACCGTGAAAAATGTCAAAAATGACAAATTTCAAGATGGCAAATGTCAAAGATGTCAAATGACAAATGTCACAATGCTAAATGTCAAAAATGAAAAGTGTCTCCATGAAAAATGTCAAAAATGACAAATTTCAAAATGGCAAATGTCTAAGATGTCAAATGACAAATGTCACAATGCTAAATGTCAAAAATGAAAAGTGTCACCGTGAAAAATGTCAAAAATAACAAATTTTAAGATGGCAAATGTCAAAGATGTCAAATGACAAATGTCACAATGCTAAATGTCAAAAATGAAAAGTGTCACCATGAAAAATGTCAAAAATAACAAATTTCAAGATGGCAAATGTCAAAGATGTCAAATGACAAATGTCACAATGCTAAATGTCAAAAATGAAAAGTGTCACTATGAAAAATGTCAAAAATGACAAATTTCAAGATGGCAAATGTCAAAGATGTCAAATGACAAATGTCACAACGCTAAATGTCAAAAATGAAAAGTGTCACCATGAAAAATGTCAAAAATAACAAATTTCAAGATGGCAAATGTCAAAGATGTCAAATGACAAATGTCACAATGCTAAATGTCAAAAATGAAAAGTGTCACCATGAAAAATGTCAAAAATGACAAATTTCAAGATGGCAAATGTCAAAACTGACAAATGTCACAATGCTAAATGTCAAAAATGAAAAGTGTCACCATGAAAAATGTCAAAAATAACAAATTTCAAGATGGCAAATGTCAAAGATGTCAAATGACAAATGTCACAATGCTAAATGTCAAAAATGACAAATTTCAAGATGGCAAATGTCTAAGATGTCAAATGACAAATCTCACAATGCTAAATGTCAAAAATGAAAAGTGTCACCATGAAAAATGTCAAAAATGACAAATTTCAAGATGGCAAATGTCCAAGATGTCAAATGACAAATGTCACAATGCTAAATGTCAAAAATGAAAAGTGTCACCGTGAAAAATGTCAAAAATGACAAATTTCAAGATGGCAAATGTCAAAGATGTCAAATGACAAATGTCACAATGCTAAATGTCAAAAATGAAAAGTGTCACCATAAAAAATGTCAAAAATGACAAATTTCAAGATGGCAAATGTCAAAGATGTCAAATGACAAATGTCACAATGCTAAATGTCAAAAATGAAAAGTGTCCCCATGAAAAATGTCAATAATGACAAATTTCAAGATGGCAAATGTCAAAGATGTCAAATGACAAATGTCACAATGCTAAATGTCAAAAATGAAAAGTGTCACCATAAAAAATGTCAAAAATGACAAATTTCAAGATGGCAAATGTCAAAGATGTCAAATATGACAAATGTCACAATGCTAAATGTCAAAAATGAAAAGTGTCACCATGAAAAATGTCAAAAATAACAAATTTTAAGATGGCAAATGTCAAAGATGTCAAATGACAAATGTCACAATGCTAAATGTCAAAAATGAAAAGTGTCACCATGAAAAATGTCACAATGCTAATTGTCAAAAATGACAAATTTCAAGATGGCAAATATCAAAGATGTCAAATGACAAATGTCACAATGCTAAATGTCAAAAATGAAAAGTGTCACCATGAAAAATGTAAAAATGACAAATTTCAAGATGGCAAATGTCAAATATGTCAAATGACAAATGTCACAATGCTAAATGTCAAAAATGAAAAGTGTCACCATGAAAAATGTCAAAAATAACAAATTTCAAGATGGCAAATGTCAAAGATGAAAAATGACAAATGTCACAATGCTAAATGTCAAAAATGAAAAGTGTCACCATGAAAAATGTCAAAAATGACAAATTTCAAGATGGAAAATGTCAAAGATGTCAAATGACAAATGTCACAATGCTAAATGTCAAAAATGAAAAGTGTCACCATGAAAAATGTCAAAAATGACAAATTTCAAGATGGCAAATGTCAAAGATGTCAAATGACAAATGTCACAATGCCAAATGTCAAAAATGAAAAGTGTCACCATGAAAAATGTCAAAAATAACAAATTTTAAGATGGCAAATGTCAAAGATGTCAAATGACAAATGTCACAATGCTAAATGTCAAAAATGAAAAGTGTCAAAAATGACAAATTTCAAGATGGCAAATGTCAAAGATGTCAAATGACAAATGTCACAATGCCAAATGTCAAAAATGAAAACTGTCACCATGAAAAATGTCAAAAATAACAAATTTCAAGATAGCAAATATCAAAGATGTCAAATGACAAATGTCACAATGCTAAATGTCAAAAATGAAAAGTGTCACCATGAAAAATGTCAAAAATAACAAATTTCAAGATGACAAATGTCAAAGATGTCAAATGACAAATGTCACAATGCTAAATGTCAAAAATGAAAAGTGTCACCATGAAAAATGTCAAAAATGACAAACTTCAAGATGGCAAATGTCAAAACTGACAAATGTTACAATGCTAAATGTCAAAAATGAAAAGTGTCACCATGAAAAAAGTCAAAAATAACAAATTTCAAGATGGCAAATGTCAAAGATGTCAAATGACAAATGTCACAATGCTAAATGTCAAAAATGAAAAGTGTCACCGTGAAAAATGTCAAAAATAACAAATTTCAAGATGACAAATGTCAAAACTGACAAATGTCACAATGCTAAATGTCAAAAATGAAAAGTGTCACCATGAAAAATGTCAAAAATAACAAATTTCAAGATAGCAAATGTCAAAGATTTCAAATGACAAATGTCACAATGCTAAATGTCAAAAATGACAAATTTCAAGATGGCAAATGTCAAAGATGTCAAATGACAAATGTCACAATGCTAAATGTCAAAAATGAAAAGTGTCACCATGAAAAATGTCAAAAATAACAAATTTCAAGATGGCAAATGTCAAAGATGTCAAATGACAAATGTCGCAATGCTAAATGTCAAAAATGAAAAGTGTCACCATGAAAAATGTCAAAAATGACAAATTTCAAGATGGCAAATGTCAAAGATGTCAAATGACAAATGTCACAATGCTAAATGTCTAAAAATGAAAAGTGTCACCATGAAAAATGTCAAAAATGACAAATTTCAAGATGGCAAATATCAAAAATGTCAAATGAAAAATGTCACAATGCTAAATGTCAAAAATGACAAATTTCAAGATGGCAAATGTCCAAGATGTCAAATGACAAATGTCACAATGCTAAATGTCAAAAATGAAAAGTGTCACCATGAAAAATGTCAAAAATGACAAATTTCAAGATGGCAAATGTCAAAGATGTCAAATGACAAATGTCACAATGCTAAATGTCAAAAATGAAAAGTGTCAAAAATGACAAATTTTAAGATGGCAAATGTCTAAGATGTCAAATGACAAATGTCACAATGCTAAATGTCAAAAATGAAAAGTGTCACCGTGAAAAATGTCAAAAATGACAAATTTCAAGATGGCAAATGTCAAAGATGTCAAATGACAAATGTCACAATGCTAAATGTCAAAAATGAAAAGTGTCACCATGAAAAATGTCAAAAATGACAAATTTCAAGATGGCAAATGTCAAAGATGTCAAATAACAAATGTCACAATGCTAAATGTCAAAAATGAAAAGTGTCACCGTGAAAAATGTCAAAAATGACAAATTTCAAGATGACAAATGTCAAAACTGACAAATGTCACAATGCTAAATGTCAAAAATGAAAAGTGTCACCATGAAAAATGTCAAAAATAACAAATTTCAAGATAGCAAATGTCAAAGATTTCAAATGACAAATGTCACAATGCTAAATGTCAAAAATGACAAATTTCAAGATGGCAAATGTCAAAGATGTCAAATGACAAATGTCACAATGCTAAATGTCAAAAATGAAAAGTGTCACCATGAAAAATGTCAAAAATAACAAATTTCAAGATGGCAAATGTCAAAGATGTCAAATGACAAATGTCGCAATGCTAAATGTCAAAAATGAAAAGTGTCACCATGAAAAATGTCAAAAATGACAAATTTCAAGATGGCAAATGTCAAAGATGTCAAATGACAAATGTCACAATGCTAAATGTCTAAAAATGAAAAGTGTCACCATGAAAAATGTCAAAAATGACAAATTTCAAGATGGCAAATATCAAAAATGTCAAATGAAAAATGTCACAATGCTAAATGTCAAAAATGACAAATTTCAAGATGGCAAATGTCCAAGATGTCAAATGACAAATGTCACAATGCTAAATGTCAAAAATGAAAAGTGTCACCATGAAAAATGTCAAAAATAACAAATTTCAAGATAGCAAATGTCAAAGATTTCAAATGACAAATGTCACAATGCTAAATGTCAAAAATGACAAATTTCAAGATGGCAAATGTCAAAGATGTCAAATGACAAATGTCACAATGCTAAATGTCAAAAATGAAAAGTGTCACCATGAAAAATGTCAAAAATAACAAATTTCAAGATGGCAAATGTCAAAGATGTCAAATGACAAATGTCGCAATGCTAAATGTCAAAAATGAAAAGTGTCACCATGAAAAATGTCAAAAATGACAAATTTCAAGATGGCAAATGTCAAAGATGTCAAATGACAAATGTCACAATGCTAAATGTCTAAAAATGAAAAGTGTCACCATGAAAAATGTCAAAAATGACAAATTTCAAGATGGCAAACATCAAAAATGTCAAATGAAAAATGTCACAATGCTAAATGTCAAAAATGACAAATTTCAAGATGGCAAATGTCCAAGATGTCAAATGACAAATGTCACAATGCTAAATGTCAAAAATGAAAAGTGTCACCATGAAAAATGTCAAAAATGACAAATTTCAAGATGGCAAATGTCAAAGATGTCAAATGACAAATGTCACAATGCTAAATGTCAAAAATGAAAAGTGTCAAAAATGACAAATTTTAAGATGGCAAATGTCTAAGATGTCAAATGACAAATGTCACAATGCTAAATGTCAAAAATGAAAAGTGTCACCGTGAAAAATGTCAAAAATGACAAATTTCAAGATGGCAAATGTCAAAGATGTCAAATGACAAATGTCACAATGCTAAATGTCAAAAATGAAAAGTGTCACCATGAAAAATGTCAAAAATGACAAATTTCAAGATGGCAAATGTCAAAGATGTCAAATAACAAATGTCACAATGCTAAATGTCAAAAATGAAAAGTGTCCCCTTGAAAAATGTCAATAATGACAAATTTCAAGATGGCAAATGTCAAAGATGTCAAATGACAAATGTCACAATGCTAAATGTCAAAAATGAAAAGTGTCACCATGAAAAATGTCAAAAATGACAAATTTCAAGATGGCAAATGTCAAAGATGTCGAATATGACAAATGTCACAATGCTAAATGTCAAAAATGAAAAGTGTCACCATGAAAAATGTCAAAAATGACAAATTTCAAGATGGCAAATGTCAAAGATGTCAAATGACAAATATCACAATGCTAAATGTCAAAAATGAAAAGTGTCACCATGAAAAATGTCAAAAATGACAAATTTCAAGATGGCAAATATCAAAGATGTCAAATGACAAATGTCACAATGCTACATGTCAAAAATGACAAATTTCAAGATGGCAAATGTCAAAGATGTCAAATGACAAATGTCACAATGCTAAATGTCAAAAATGAAAAGTGTCACCATGAAAAATGTCAAAAATAACAAATTTCAAGATGGCAAATGTCAAAGATGTCAAATGACAAATGTCACAATGCTAAATGTCAAAAATAAAAAGTGTCAAAAATGACAAATTTCAAGATGGCAAATGTCAAAGATGTCAAATGACAAATGTCACAATGCTAAATGTCAAAAATGAAAAGTGTCACCATGAAAAATGTCAAAAAAACAAATTTCAAGATGGCAAATGTCAAAGATGTCAAATGACAAATGTCACAATGCTAAATGTCAAAAATAAAAAGTGTCACCATGAAAAATGTCAAAAATGACAAATTTCAAGATGGCAAATGTCAAAGATGTCAAATGTCACAATGCTAAATGTCAAAAATGAAAAGTGTCACCATGAAAAATGTCAAAAATAACAAATTTCAAGATGGCAAATGTCAAAGATGTCAACTGACAAATGTCACAATGCTAAATGTCAAAAATGAAAAGTGTCACCATGAAAAATGTCAAAAATGACAAATTTTAAGATGGCAAATGTCAAAACTGACAAATGTCACAATGCTAAATGTCAAAAATGAAAAGTGTCACCATGAAAAATGTCAAAAATAACAACTTGGCAAATGTCAAAGATGTCAAATGACAAATGTCACAATGCTAAATGTCAAAAATGAAAAGTGTCACCATGACAAATGTCAAAAATGACAAATTTCAAGATGGCAAATGTCAAAACTGACAAATGTCACAATGCTAAATGTCAAAAATGAAAAGTGTCACCATGAAAAATGTCAAAAATAACAAATTTCAAGATGGCAAATGTCAAAGATGTCAAATGACAAATGTCACAATGCTAAATGTCAAAAATGACAAATTTCAAGATGGCAAATGTCAAAGATGTCAAATGACAAATGTCACAATGCTAAATGTCAAAAATGAAAAGTGTCACCATAAAAAATGTCACAAATGACAAATTTCAAGATGGCAAAGGTCAAAGATGTCAAATGACAAATGTCACAGTGCTAAATGTCAAAAATGAAAAGTGTCACCATGAAAAATGTCAAAAATGACAAATTTCAAGATGGCAAATGTCAAAGATGTCAAATGACACATGTCACAATGCTAAATGTCAAAAATGAAAAGTGTCACCATGAAAAATGTCAAAAATAACAAATTTCAAGATGGCAAATATCAAAGATGTCAAATGACAAATTTCACAATGCTAAATGTCAAAAATGACAAATTTCAAGATGGCAAATGTCAAAGATATCAAATGACAAATGTCACAATGCTAAATGTCAAAAATGAAAAGTGTCACCATGAAAAATGTCAAAAATGACAAATTTCAAGATGGCAAATGTCAAAGATGTCAAATGACAAATGTCACAATGCTAAATGTCAAAAATGAAAAGTGTCAAAAATGACAAATTTCAAGATGGCAAATGTCTAAGATGTCAAATGACAAATGTCACAATGTTAAATGTCAAAAATGAAAAGTGTCTCCATAAAAAATGTCAAAAATAACAAATTTCAAGATGGCAAATGTCAAAGATGTCAAATGACAAATGTCACAATGCTAAATGTCAAAAATGAAAAGTGTCACCATAAAAAATGTCAAAAATGACAAATTTCAAGATGGCAAATGTCAAAGATGTCAAATGAAAAATGTCACAATGCTAAATGTCACAAATCAAAAGTGTCAGAAATGACAAAATTCAAGATGGCAAATGTCTAAGATGTCAAATGACAAATGTCACAATGCTAAATGTCAAAAATAAAAAGTGTCACCGTGAAAAATGTCAAAAATAACAAATTTCAAGATGGCAAATGTCAAAGATGTCAAATGACAAATGTCACAATGCTAAATGTCAAAAATGAAAAGTGTCACCATGAAAAATGTCAAAAATAACAAATTTCAAGATGGCAAATGTCAAAGATGTCAAATGACAAATGTCACAATGCTAAATGTCAAAAATGAAAAGTGTCACCATGAAAAATGTCAAAAATGACAAATTTCAAGATGGCAAATGTCAAAACTGACAAATGTCACAATGCTAAATGTCAAAAATGAAAAGTGTCACCATAAAAAATGTCAAAAATAACAAATTTCAAGATGGCAAATGTCAAAGATGTCAAATGACAAATGTCACAATGCTAAATATCAAAAATGACACATTTCAAGATGGCAAATGTCAAAGATGACAAATGTCACAATGCTAAATGTCAAAAATGAAAAGTGTCACCATGAAAAATGTCAAAAATAACAAATTTCAAGATGGCAAATAACAAAGATGTCAAATGACAAATGTCACAATGCTAAATGTCAAAAATGAAAAGTGTCACCATGAAAAATGTCAAAAATGACAAATTTCAAGATGGCAAATGTCAAAGATGTCAAATGACAAATGTCACAATGCTAAATGTCGAAAATGAAAAGTGTCAAAAATGACAAATTTCAAGATGGCAAATGTCTAAGATGTCAAATGACAAATGTCACAATGCTAAATGTCAAAAATGAAAAGTGTCACCGTGAAAAATGTCAAAAATGACAAATTTCAAGATGGCAAATGTCAAAGATGTCAAATGACAAATGTCACAATGCTAAATGTCAAAAATGAAAAGTGTCACCATGAAAAATGTCAAAAATGACAAATTTCAAGATGGCAAATGTCAAAGATGTCAAATGACAAATGTCACAATGCTAAATGTCAAAAATGAAAAGTGTCCCCATGAAAAATGTCAATAATGACAAATTTCAAGATGGCAAATGTCAAAGATGTCAAATGACAAATGTCACAATGCTAAATGTCAAAAATGAAAAGTGTCACCATGAAACATGTCAAAAATGACAAATTTCAAGATGGCAAATGTCAAAGATGTCAAATGACAAATGTCACAATGCTAAATGTCAAAAATGAAAAGTGTCAAAAATGACAAATTTCAAGATGGCAAATGTCTAAGATGTCAAATGACAAATGTCACAATGCTAAATGTCAAAAATGAAAAGTGTCACCATGAAAAATGTCACAAATGACAAATTTCAAGATGGAAAATGTCAAAGATGTCAAATGACAAATGTCACAATGCTAAATGTCAAAAATGAAAAGTGTTACCATGAAAAATGTCAAAAATGACAAATTTCAAGATGGCAAATGTCAAAGATGTCAAATGACAAATGTCACAATGCTAAATGTCAAAAATGAAAAGTGTCAAAAATGACAAATTTCAAGATGGCAAATGTCAAAGATGTCAAATGACAAATGTCACAATGCTAAATGTCAAAAATGAAAAGTGTCACCATAAAAAATGTCAAAAATGACAAATTTCAAGATAGCAAATGTCAAAACTGACAAATGTCACAATGCTAAATGTCAAAAATGAAAAGTGTCACCATGAAACATGTCAAAAATAACAAATTTCAAGATGGCAAATGTCAAAGATGTCAAATGACAAATGTCACAATGCTAAATGTCAAAAATGACAAATTTCAAGATTGCAAATGTCAAAGATGTCAAATGACAAATGTCACAATGCTAAATGTCAAAAATGAAAAGTGTCACCATGAAAAATGTCAAAAATGACAAATTTCAAGATGGCAAATGTCAAAGATGTCAAATGAAAAATGTCACAATGCTAAATGTCACAAATGAAAAGTGTCAAAAATGACAAATTTCAAGATGGCAAATGTCTAAGATGTCAAATGACAAATGTCACAATGCTAAATGTCAAAAATAAAAAGTGTCACCGTGAAAAATGTCAAAAATAACAAATTTCAAGATGGCAAATGTCAAAGATGTCAAATGACAAATGTCACAATGCTAAATGTCAAAAATGAAAAGTGTCACCATGAAAAATGTCAAAAATAACAAATTTCAAGATGGCAAATGTCAAAGATGTCAAATGACAAATGTCACAATGCTAAATGTCAAAAATGAAAAGTGTCACCATGAAAAATGTCAAAAATGACAAATTTCAAGATAGCAAATGTCAAAACTGACAAATGTCACAATGCTAAATGTCAAAAATGAAAAGTGTCACCATAAAAAATGTCAAAAATAACAAATTTCAAGATGGCAAATGTCAAAGATGTCAAATGACAAATGTCACAATGCTAAATATCAAAAATGACAAATTTCAAGATGGCAAATGTCTAAGATGACAAATGTCACAATGCTAAATGTCAAAAATGAAAAGTGTCACCATGAAAAATGTTAAAAATGACAAATTTCAAGATGGCAAATGTCAAAGATGTCAAATGACAAATGTCACAATGCTAAATGTCAAAAATGAAAAGTGTCACCATGAAAAATGTCAAAAATGACAAATTTCAAGATGGCAAATGTCAAAGATGTCAAATGACAAATGTCACAATGCTAAATGTCAAAAATGAAAAGTGTCAAAAATGACAAATTTCAAGATGGCAAATGTCTAAGATGTCAAATGACAAATGTCACAATGCTAAATGTCAAAAATGAAAAGTGTCACCGTGAAAAATGTCAAAAATGACAAATTTCAAGATGGCAAATGTCAAAGATGTCAAATGACAAATGTCACAATGCTAAATGTCAAAAATGAAAAGTGTCACCATGAAAAATGTCAAAAATGACAAATTTCAAGATGGCAAATGTCAAAGATGTCAAATGACAAATGTCACAATGCTAAATGTCAAAAATGAAAAGTGTCCCCATGAAAAATGTCAATAATGACAAATTTCAAGATGGCAAATGTCAAAGATGTCAAATGACAAATGTCACAATGCTAAATGTCAAAAATGAAAAGTGTCACCATGAAAAAGGTCAAAAATGACAAATTTCAAGATGGCAAATGTCAAAACTGACAAATGTCACAATGCTAAATGTCAAAAATGATAAGTGTCACCATGAAAAATGTCAAAAATGACAAATTTCAAGATGGCAAATGTCCAAGATGTCAAATGACAAATGTCACAATGCTAAATGTCAAAAATGAAAAGTGTCACCATGAAAAATGTCAAACATGACAAATTTCAAGATGGCAAATTTCAAAGATGTCAAATGACAAATGTCACAATGCTAAATGTCAAAAATGAAAAGTGTCAAAAATGACAAATTTCAAGATGGAAAATGTCTAAGATGTCAAATGACAAATGTCACAATGCTAAATGTCAAAAATGAAAAGTGTCACCATGAAAAATGTCAAAAATGACAAATTTTAAGATGGCAAATGTCAAAACTGACAAATGTCACAATGCTAAATGTCAAAAATGAAAAGTGTGACCATAAAAAATGTCAAAAATGACAAATTTCAAGATGGCAAATGTCCAAGATGTCAAATGACAAATGTCACAATGCTAAATGTCAAAAATGACAAATTTCAAGATGGCAAATGTCAAAGATGTCAAATGACAAATGTCACAATGCTAAATGTCAAAAATGAAAAGTGTCACCATGAAAAATGTCAAAAATGACAAATTTCAAGATGGCAAATGTCAAAACTGACAAATGTCACAATGCTAAATGTCAAAAATGATAAGTGTCACAATGAAAAATGTCAAAAATAACAAATTTCAAGATGGCAAATGTCAAAGATGTCAAATGACAAATGTCACAATGCTAAATGTCAAAAATGACAAATTTCAAGATGGCAAATGTCTAAGATGTCAAATGACAAATGTCACAATGCTAAATGTCAAAAATGAAAAGTGTCACCATGAAAAATGTCAAAAATGACAAATTTCAAGATGGCAAATGTCCCATATGTCAAATGACAAATGTCACAATGCTAAATGTCAAAAATGAAAAGTGTCACCATGAAAAATGTCAAAAATTACAAATTTAAAGATAGCAAATATCAAAGATGTCAAATGACAAATGTCACAATGCTAAATGTCAAAAATGAAAAGTGTCAAAAATGACAAATTTCAAGATGGCAAATGTCTAAGATGTCAAATGACAAATGTCACAATGCTAAATGTCAAAAATGAAAAGTGTCACCGTGAAAAATGTCAAAAATGACAAATTTCAAGATGGCAAATGTCAAAGATGTCAAATGACAAATGTCACAATGCTAAATGTCAAAAATGAAAAGTGTCACCATGAAAAATGTCAAAAATGACAAATTTCAAGATGTCAAATGTCAAAGATGTCAAATGACAAATGTCGCAATGCTAAATGTCAAAAATGAAAAGTGTCCCCATGAAAAATGTCAATAATGACAAATTTCAAGATGGCAAATGTCAAAGATGTCAAATGACAAATGTCACAATGCTAAATGTCAAAAATGAAAAGTGTCACCATGAAAAATGTCAAAAATAACAAATTTCAAAATGGCAAATGTCAAAGATGTCAAATGACAAATGTCACAATGCTAAATGTCAAAAATGAAAAGTGTCACCATGAAAAATGTCAAAAATGACAAATTTCAAGATGGCAAATGTCAAAACTGACAAATGTCACAATGCTAAATGTC
The DNA here is from genome assembly GCA_964028335.1 of Altica lythri. Taxonomy (NCBI): domain Eukaryota; kingdom Metazoa; phylum Arthropoda; class Insecta; order Coleoptera; family Chrysomelidae; genus Altica; species Altica lythri. Next base: position 14,169,238 of record OZ034800.1, on the reverse strand, counting down.
AAAAATGAAAAGTGTCACCATAAAAAATGTCAAAAATAACAAATTTCAAGATGGCAAATGTCAAAGATGTCAAATGACAAATGTCACAATGCTAAATGTCAAAAATGACAAATTTCAAGATGGCAAATGTCAAAACTGACAAATGCCACAATGCTAAATGTCAAAAATGAAAAGTGTCACCATGAAAAATGTCCAAGATGTCAAATTACAAATGTCACAATGCTAAATGTCAAAAATGAAAAGTGTCACCATGAAAAATGTCAAAAATGACAAATTTCAAGATGGCAAATGTCAAAGATGTCAAATGACAAATGTCACAATGCTAAATGTCAAAAATGAAAAGTGTCAAAAATGACAAATTTCAAGATGGCAAATGTCAAAGATGTCAAATGACAAATGTCACAATGCTAAATGTCAAAAATGAAAAGTGTCACCATAAAAAATGTCAAAAATGACAAATTTCAAGATAGCAAATGTCAAAACTGACAAATGTCACAATGCTAAATGTCAAAAATGAAAAGTGTCACCATGAAACATGTCAAAAATAACAAATTTCAAAATGGCAAATGTCAAAGATGTCAAATGACAAATGTCACAATGCTAAATGTCAAAAATGACAAATTTCAAGATTGCAAATGTCAAAGATGTCAAATGACAAATGTCACAATGCTAAATGTCAAAAATGAAAAGTGTCACCATGAAAAATGTCAAAAATGACAAATTTCAAGATGGCAAATGTCAAAGATGTCAAATGAAAAATGTCACAATGCTAAATGTCACAAATGAAAAGTGTCAAAAATGACAAATTTCAAGATGGCAAATGTCTAAGATGTCAAATGACAAATGTCACAATGCTAAATGTCAAAAATAAAAAGTGTCACCGTGAAAAATGTCAAAAATAACAAATTTCAAGATGGCAAATGTCAAAGATGTCAAATGACAAATGTCACAATGCTAAATGTCAAAAATGAAAAGTGTTACCATGAAAAATGTCAAAAATAACAAATTTCAAGATGGCAAATGTCAAAGATGTCAAATGACAAATGTCACAATGCTAAATGTCAAAAATGAAAAGTGTCACCATGAAAAATGTCAAAAATGACAAATTTCAAGATGGCAAATGTCAAAACTGACAAATGTCACAATGCTAAATGTCAAAAATGAAAAGTGTCACCGTGAAAAATGTCAAAAATGACAAATTTCAAGATGGCAAATGTCAAAGATGTCAAATGACAAATGTCACAATGCTAAATGTCAAAAATGAAAAGTGTCACCATGAAAAATGTCAAAAATGACAAATTTCAAGATGGCAAATGTCAAAGATGTCAAATGACAAATGTCACAATGCTAAATGTCAAAAATGAAAAGTGTCCCCATGAAAAATGTCAATAATGACAAATTTCAAGATGGCAAATGTCAAAGATGTCAAATGACAAATGTCACAATGCTAAATGTCAAAAATGAAAAGTGTCACCATGAAAAAGGTCAAAAATGACAAATTTCAAGATGGCAAATGTCAAAACTGACAAATGTCACAATGCTAAATGTCAAAAATGATAAGTGTCACCATGAAAAATGTCAAAAATGACAAATTTCAAGATGGCAAATGTCCAAGATGTCAAATGACAAATGTCACAATGCTAAATGTCAAAAATGAAAAGTGTCACCATGAAAAATGTCAAACATGACAAATTTTAAGATGGCAAATTTCAAAGATGTCAAATGACAAATGTCACAATGCTAAATGTCAAAAATGAAAAGTGTCAAAAATGACAAATTTCAAGATGGAAAATGTCTAAGATGTCAAATGACAAATGTCACAATGCTAAATGTCAAAAATGAAAAGTGTCACCATGAAAAATGTCAAAAATGACAAATTTTAAGATGGCAAATGTCAAAACTGACAAATGTCACAATGCTAAATGTCAAAAATGAAAAGTGTGACCATAAAAAATGTCAAAAATGACAAATTTCAAGATGGCAAATGTCCAAGATGTCAAATGACAAATGTCACAATGCTAAATGTCAAAAATGACAAATTTCAAGATGGCAAATGTCAAAGATGTCAAATGACAAATGTCACAATGCTAAATGTCAAAAATGAAAAGTGTCACCATGAAAAATGTCAAAAATGACAAATTTCAAGATGGCAAATGTCAAAACTGACAAATGTCACAATGCTAAATGTCAAAAATGATAAGTGTCACAATGAAAAATGTCAAAAATAACAAATTTCAAGATGGCAAATGTCAAAGATGTCAAATGACAAATGTCACAATGCTAAATGTCAAAAATGACAAATTTCAAGATGGCAAATGTCTAAGATGTCAAATGACAAATGTCACAATGCTAAATGTCAAAAATGAAAAGTGTCACCATGAAAAATGTCAAAAATGACAAATTTCAAGATGGCAAATGTCCCATATGTCAAATGACAAATGTCACAATGCTAAATGTCAAAAATGAAAAGTGTCACCATGAAAAATGTCAAAAATTACAAATTTAAAGATAGCAAATATCAAAGATGTCAAATGACAAATGTCACAATGCTAAATGTCAAAAATGAAAAGTGTCAAAAATGACAAATTTCAAGATGGCAAATGTCTAAGATGTCAAATGACAAATGTCACAATGCTAAATGTCAAAAATGAAAAGTGTCACCGTGAAAAATGTCAAAAATGACAAATTTCAAGATGGCAAATGTCAAAGATGTCAAATGACAAATGTCACAATGCTAAATGTCAAAAATGAAAAGTGTCACCATGAAAAATGTCAAAAATGACAAATTTCAAGATGTCAAATATCAAAGATGTCAAATGACAAATGTCGCAATGCTAAATGTCAAAAATGAAAAGTGTCCCCATGAAAAATGTCAATAATGACAAATTTCAAGATGGCAAATGTCAAAGATGTCAAATGACAAATGTCACAATGCTAAATGTCAAAAATGAAAAGTGTCACCATGAAAAATGTCAAAAATAACAAATTTCAAAATGGCAAATGTCAAAGATGTCAAATGACAAATGTCACAATGCTAAATGTCAAAAATGAAAAGTGTCACCATGAAAAATGTCAAAAATGACAAATTTCAAGATGGCAAATGTCAAAACTGACAAATGTCACAATGCTAAATGTCAAAAATGAAAAGTGTCACCATAAAAAATGTCAAAAATAACAAATTTCAAGATGGCAAATGTCAAAGATGTCAAATGACAAATGTCACAATGCTAAATGTCAAAAATGACAAATTTCAAGATGGCAAATGTCAAAACTGACAAATGCCACAATGCTAAATGTCAAAAATGAAAAGTGTCACCATGAAAAATGTCCAAGATGTCAAATTACAAATGTCACAATGCTAAATGTCAAAAATGAAAAGTGTCACCATGAAAAATGTCAAAAATGACAAATTTCAAGATGGCAAATGTCAAAGATGTCAAATGACAAATGTCACAATGCTAAATGTCAAAAATGAAAAGTGTCAAAAATGACAAATTTCAAGATGGCAAATGTCAAAGATGTCAAATGACAAATGTCACAATGCTAAATGTCAAAAATGAAAAGTGTCACCATAAAAAATGTCAAAAATGACAAATTTCAAGATAGCAAATGTCAAAACTGACAAATGTCACAATGCTAAATGTCAAAAATGAAAAGTGTCAAAAATGACAAATTTCAAGATGGCAAATGTCTAAGATGTCAAATGACAAATGTCACAATGCTAAATGTCAAAAATGAAAAGTGTCACCGTGAAAAATGTCAAAAATGACAAATTTCAAGATGGCAAATGTCAAAGATGTCAAATGACAAATGTCACAATGCTAAATGTCAAAAATGAAAAGTGTCACCATGAAAAATGTCAAAAATGACAAATTTCAAGATGGCAAATGTCAAAGATGTCAAATGACAAATGTCACAATGCTAAATGTCAAAAATGAAAAGTGTCCCCATGAAAAATGTCAATAATGACAAATTTCAAGATGGCAAATGTCAAAGATGTCAAATGACAAATGTCACAATGCTAAATGTCAAAAATGAAAAGTGTCACCATGAAAAAGGTCAAAAATGACAAATTTCAAGATGGCAAATGTCAAAACTGACAAATGTCACAATGCTAAATGTCAAAAATGATAAGTGTCACCATGAAAAATGTCAAAAATGACAAATTTCAAGATGGCAAATGTCCAAGATGTCAAATGACAAATGTCACAATGCTAAATGTCAAAAATGAAAAGTGTCACCATGAAAAATGTCAAACATGACAAATTTCAAGATGGCAAATTTCAAAGATGTCAAATGACAAATGTCACAATGCTAAATGTCAAAAATGAAAAGTGTCAAAAATGACAAATTTCAAGATGGAAAATGTCTAAGATGTCAAATGACAAATGTCACAATGCTAAATGTCAAAAATGAAAAGTGTCACCATGAAAAATGTCAAAAATGACAAATTTTAAGATGGCAAATGTCAAAACTGACAAATGTCACAATGCTAAATGTCAAAACTGAAAAGTGTGACCATAAAAAATGTCAAAAATGACAAATTTCAAGATGGCAAATGTCCAAGATGTCAAATGACAAATGTCACAATGCTAAATGTCAAAAATGACAAATTTCAAGATGGCAAATGTCAAAGATGTCAAATGACAAATGTCACAATGCTAAATGTCAAAAATGAAAAGTGTCACCATAAAAAATGTCAAAAATGACAAATTTCAAGATGGCAAATGTCAAAGATGTCAAATGACAAATGTCACAATGCTAAATGTCAAAAATGAAAAGTGTCAAAAATGACAAATTTCAAGATGGCAAATGTCTAAGATGTCAAATGACAAATGTCACAATGCTAAATGTCAAAAATGAAAAGTGTCACCGTGAAAAATGTCAAAAATGACAAATTTCAAGATGGCAAATGTCAAAGATGTCAAATGACAAATGTCACAATGCTAAATGTCAAAAATGAAAAGTGTCACCATGAAAAATGTCAAAAATGACAAATTTCAAGATGGCAAATGTCAAAGATGTCAAATGACAAATGTCACAATGCTAAATGTCAAAAATGAAAAGTGTCCCCATGAAAAATGTCAATAATGACAAATTTCAAGATGGCAAATGTCAAAGATGTCAAATGACAAATGTCACAATGCTAAATGTCAAAAATGAAAAGTGTCACCATGAAAAAGGTCAAAAATGACAAATTTCAAGATGGCAAATGTCAAAACTGACAAATGTCACAATGCTAAATGTCAAAAATGATAAGTGTCACCATGAAAAATGTCAAAAATGACAAATTTCAAGATGGCAAATGTCCAAGATGTCAAATGACAAATGTCACAATGCTAAATGTCAAAAATGAAAAGTGTCACCATGAAAAATGTCAAACATGACAAATTTCAAGATGGCAAATTTCAAAGATGTCAAATGACAAATGTCACAATGCTAAATGTCAAAAATGAAAAGTGTCAAAAATGACAAATTTCAAGATGGAAAATGTCTAAGATGTCAAATGACAAATGTCACAATGCTAAATGTCAAAAATGAAAAGTGTCACCATGAAAAATGTCAAAAATGACAAATTTTAAGATGGCAAATGTCAAAACTGACAAATGTCACAATGCTAAATGTCAAAAATGAAAAGTGTGACCATAAAAAATGTCAAAAATGACAAATTTCAAGATGGCAAATGTCCAAGATGTCAAATGACAAATGTCACAATGCTAAATGTCAAAAATGACAAATTTCAAGATGGCAAATGTCAAAGATGTCAAATGACAAATGTCACAATGCTAAATGTCAAAAATGAAAAGTGTCACCATGAAAAATGTCAAAAATGACAAATTTCAAGATGGCAAATGTCAAAACTGACAAATGTCACAATGCTAAATGTCAAAAATGATAAGTGTCACAATAAAAAATGTCAAAAATAACAAATTTCAAGATGGCAAATGTCAAAGATGTCAAATGACAAATGTCACAATGCTAAATGTCAAAAATGACAAATTTCAAGATGGCAAATGTCTAAGATGTCAAATGACAAATGTCACAATGCTAAATGTCAAAAATGAAAAGTGTCACCATGAAAAATGTCAAAAATGACAAATTTCAAGATGGCAAATGTCCCATATGTCAAATGACAAATGTCACAATGCTAAATGTCAAAAATGAAAAGTGTCACCATGAAAAATGTCAAAAATTACAAATTTAAAGATAGCAAATATCAAAGATGTCAAATGACAAATGTCACAATGCTAAATGTCAAAAATGAAAAGTGTCAAAAATGACAAATTTCAAGATGGCAAATGTCTAAGATGTCAAATGACAAATGTCACAATGCTAAATGTCAAAAATGAAAAGTGTCACCGTGAAAAATGTCAAAAATGACAAATTTCAAGATGGCAAATGTCAAAGATGTCAAATGACAAATGTCACAATGCTAAATGTCAAAAATGAAAAGTGTCACCATGAAAAATGCAAAAATGACAAATTTCAAGATGTCAAATGTCAAAGATGTCAAATGACAAATGTCGCAATGCTAAATGTCAAAAATGAAAAGTGTCCCCATGAAAAATGTCAATAATGACAAATTTCAAGATGGCAAATGTCAAAGATGTCAAATGACAAATGTCACAATGCTAAATGTCAAAAATGAAAAGTGTCACCATGAAAAATGTCAAAAATGACAAATTTCAAGATGGCAAATGTCAAAACTGACAAATGTCACAATGCTAAATGTCAAAAATGAAAAGTGTCACCATAAAAAATGTCAAAAATAACAAATTTCAAGATGGCAAATGTCAAAGATGTCAAATGACAAATGTCACAATGCTAAATGTCAAAAATGACAAATTTCAAGATGGCAAATGTCAAAACTGACAAATGCCACAATGCTAAATGTCAAAAATGAAAAGTGTCACCATGAAAAATGTCCAAGATGTCAAATTACAAATGTCACAATGCTAAATGTCAAAAATGAAAAGTGTCACCATGAAAAATGTCAAAAATGACAAATTTCAAGATGGCAAATGTCAAAGATGTCAAATGACAAATTTCAAGATGGCAAATGTCAAAGATGTCAAATGACAAATGTCACAATGCTAAATGTCAAAAATGAAAAGTGTCAAAAATGACAAATTTCAAGATGGCAAATGTCAAAGATGTCAAATGACAAATGTCACAATGCTAAATGTCAAAAATGAAAAGTGTCACCATAAAAAATGTCAAAAATGACAAATTTCAAGATAGCAAATGTCAAAACTGACAAATGTCACAATGCTAAATGTCAAAAATGAAAAGTGTCACCATGAAACATGTCAAAAATAACAAATTTCAAAATGGCAAATGTCAAAGATGTCAAATGACAAATGTCACAATGCTAAATGTCAAAAATGACAAATTTCAAGATTGCAAATGTCAAAGATGTCAAATGACAAATGTCACAATGCTAAATGTCAAAAATGAAAAGTGTCACCATGAAAAATGTCAAAAATGACAAATTTCAAGATGGCAAATGTCAAAGATGTCAAATGAAAAATGTCACAATGCTAAATGTCACAAATGAAAAGTGTCAAAAATGACAAATTTCAAGATGGCAAATGTCTAAGATGTCAAATGACAAATGTCACAATGCTAAATGTCAAAAATAAAAAGTGTCACCGTGAAAAATGTCAAAAATAACAAATTTCAAGATGGCAAATGTCAAAGATGTCAAATGACAAATGTCACAATGCTAAATGTCAAAAATGAAAAGTGTCACCATGAAAAATGTCAAAAATAACAAATTTCAAGATGGCAAATGTCAAAGATGTCAAATGACAAATGTCACAATGCTAAATGTCAAAAATGAAAAGTGTCACCATGAAAAATGTCAAAAATGACAAATTTCAAGATGGCAAATGTCAAAACTGACAAATGTCACAATGCTAAATGTCAAAAATGAAAAGTGTCACCATAAAAAATGTCAAAAATAACAAATTTCAAGATGGCAAATGTCAAAGATGTCAAATGACAAATGTCACAATGCTAAATATCAAAAATGACAAATTTCAAGATGGCAAATGTCTAAGATGACAAATGTCACAATGCTAAATGTCAAAAATGAAAAGTGTCACCATGAAAAATGTTAAAAATGACAAATTTCAAGATGGCAAATGTCAAAGATGTCAAATGACAAATGTCACAATGCTAAATGTCAAAAATGAAAGGTGTCACCATGAAAAATGTCAAAAATGACAAATTTCAAGATGGCAAATGTCAAAGATGTCAAATGACAAATGTCACAATGCTAAATGTCAAAAATAAAAAGTGTCAAAAATGACAAATTTCAAGATGGCAAATGTCTAAGATGTCAAATGACAAATGTCACAATGCTACATGTCAAAAATGAAAAGTGTCACCGTGAAAAATGTCAAAAATGACAAATTTCAAGATGGCAAATGTCAAAGATGTCAAATGACAAATGTCACAATGCTTAATGTCAAAAATGAAAAGTGTCACCATGAAAAATGTCAAAAATGAAAAGTGTCACCATGAAAAATGTCAAAAATGACAAATTTCAAGATAGCAAATGTCAAAGATGTCAAATGACAAATGTCACAATGCTAAATGTCAAAAATGAAAAGGGTCCCCATGAAAAATGTCAATAATGACAAATTTCAAGATGGCAAATGTCAAAGATGTCAAATGACAAATGTCACAATGCTAAATGTCAAAAATGAAAAGTGTCACCATAAAAAATGTCAAAAATGACAAATTTCAAGATGGCAAATGTCAAAGATGTCAAATGACAAATGTCACAATGCTAAATGTCAAAAATGAAAAGTGTCAAAAATGACAAATTTCAAGATGGCAAATGTCTAAGATGTCAAATGACAAATGTCACAATGCTAAATGTCAAAAATGAAAAGTGTCACCATGAAAAATGTCACAAATGACAAATTTCAAGATGGCAAATGTCAAAGATGTCAAATGACAAATGTCACAATGCTAAATGTCAAAAATGAAAAGTGTCACCATGAAAAAGGTCAAAAATGACAAATTTCAAGATGGCAAATGTCAAAACTGACAAATGTCACAATGCTTAATGTCAAAAATGATAAGTGTCACCATGAAAAATGTCAAAAATGACAAATTTCAAGATGGCAAATGTCCAAGATGTCAAATGACAAATGTCACAATGCTAAATGTCAAAAATGAAAAGTGTCACCATGAAAAATGTCAAACATGACAAATTTCAAGATGGCAAATTTCAAAGATGTCAAATGACAAATGTCACAATGCTAAATGTCAAAAATGAAAAGTGTCAAAAATGACAAATTTCAAGATGGAAAATGTCTAAGATGTCAAATGACAAATGTCACAATGCTAAATGTCAAAAATGAAAAGTGTCACCATGAAAAATGTCAAAAATGACAAATTTTAAGATGGCAAATGTCAAAACTGACAAATGTCACAATGCTAAATGTCAAAAATGAAAAGTGTGACCATAAAAAATGTCAAAAATGACAAATTTCAAGATGGCAAATGTCCAAGATGTCAAATGACAAATGTCACAATGCTAAATGTCAAAAATGACAAATTTCAAGATGGCAAATGTCAAAGATGTCAAATGACAAATGTCACAATGCTAAATGTCAAAAATGAAAAGTGTCACCATGAAAAATGTCAAAAATGACAAATTTCAAGATGGCAAATGTCAAAACTGACAAATGTCACAATGCTAAATGTCAAAAATGATAAGTGTCACAATGAAAAATGTCAAAAATAACAAATTTCAAGATGGCAAATGTCAAAGATGTCAAATGACAAATGTCACAATGCTAAATGTCAAAAATGACAAATTTCAAGATGGCAAATGTCTAAGATGTCAAATGACAAATGTCACAATGCTAAATGTCAAAAATGAAAAGTGTCACCATGAAAAATGTCAAAAATGACAAATTTCAAGATGGCAAATGTCCCATATGTCAAATGACAAATGTCACAATGCTAAATGTCAAAAATGAAAAGTGTCACCATGAAAAATGTCAAAAATTACAAATTTAAAGATAGCAAATATCAAAGATGTCAAATGACAAATGTCACAATGCTAAATGTCAAAAATGAAAAGTGTCAAAAATGACAAATTTCAAGATGGCAAATGTCTAAGATGTCAAATGACAAATGTCACAATGCTAAATGTCAAAAATGAAAAGTGTCACCGTGAAAAATGTCAAAAATGACAAATTTCAAGATGGCAAATGTCAAAGATGTCAAATGACAAATGTCACAATGCTAAATGTCAAAAATGAAAAGTGTCACCATGAAAAATGTCAAAAATGACAAATTTCAAGATGTCAAATGTCAAAGATGTCAAATGACAAATGTCACAATGCTAAATGTCAAAAATGAAAAGTGTCCCCATGAAAAATGTCAATAATGACAAATTTCAAGATGGCAAATGTCAAAGATGTCAAATGACAAATGTCACAATGCTAAATGTCAAAAATGAAAAGTGTCACCATGAAAAATGTTAAAAATAACAAATTTCAAGATGGCAAATGTCAAAGATGTCAAATGACAAATGTCACAATGCTAAATGTCAAAAATAAAAAGTGTCACCATGAAAAATGTCAAAAATGACAAATTTCAAGATGGCAAATGTCAAAACTGACAAATGTCACAATGCTAAATGTCAAAAATAAAAAGTGTCACCATAAAAAATGTCAAAAATAACAAATTTCAAGATGGCAAATGTCAAAGATGTCAAATGACAAATGTCACAATGCTAAATGTCAAAAATGACAAATTTCAAGATGGCAAATATCAAAACTGACAAATGTCACAATGCTAAATGTCAAAAATATAAAGTGTCACCATAAAAAATGTCAAAAATAACAAATTTCAAGATGGCAAATGTCAAAGATGTCAAATGACAAATGTCACATTGCTAAATGTCAAAAATGAAAAGTGTCACCATGAAAAATGTCAAAAATGACAAATTTCAAGATGGCAAATATCAAAGATGTCAAATGACAAATGTCACAATGCTAAATGTCAAAAATGAAAAATTTCAAGATGGCAAATGTCAAAGATGTTAAATGACAAATGTCACAATGCTAAATGTCAAAAATGAAAAGTGTCACCATGCAAAATGTCAAAAATGACAAATTTCAAGATGGCAAATGTCAAAGATGTCAAATGACAAATGTCACAATGCTAAATGTCAAAAATGAAAAGTGTCAAAAATGACAAATTTCAGGATGGCAAATGTCTAAGATGTCAAATGACAAATGTCACAATGCTAAATGTCAAAAATGAAAAGTGTCACCATGAAAAATGTCAAAAATGACAAATTTCAAGATGGCAAATGTCAAAGATGCCAAATGACAAATGTCACAATGCTAAATGTCAAAAATGAAAAGTGTCACCATGAAAAATGTCAAAAATGACAAATTTTAAGATGGCAAATGTCAAAGATGTCAAATGACAAATGTCACAATGCTAAATGTCAAAAATGAAAAGTGTCACCATGAAAATTGACAAAAATGACAAATTTCAAGATGGCAAATGTCAAAGATGTCAAATGACAAATGTCACAATGCTAAATGTCAAAAATGAAAAGTGTCACCATGAAAAATGTCAAAAATGACAAATTTCAAGATGGCAAATGTCAAAATTGACACATGTCAAAAATGATAAGTGTCACCATGAAAAATGTCAAAAATGACAAATTTCAAGATGGCAAATGTCCAAGATGTCAAATGACAAATGTCACAATGCTAAATGTCAAAAATGAAAAGTGTCACTATGAAAAATGTCAAAAATGACAAATTTCAAGATGGCAAATGTCAAAGATGTCAAATGACAAATGTCACAATGCTAAATGTCAAAAATGAAAAGTGTCAAAAATGACAAATTTCAAGATGGCAAATGTCTAAGATGTCAAATGACAAATGTCACAATGCTAAATGTCAAAAATGAAAAGTTTCACCGTGAAAAATGTCAAAAATGACAAATTTCAAGATGGCAAATGTCAAAGATGTCAAATGACAAATGTCACAATGCTAAATGTCAAAAATGAAAAGTGTCACCATGAAAAATGTCAAAAATGACAAATTTTAAGATGGCAAATGTCAAAGATGTCAAATGACAAATGTCACAATGCTAAATGTCAAAAATGAAAAGTGTCCCCATGAAAAATGTCAATAATGACAAATTTCAAGATGGCAAATGTCAAAGATGTCAAATGACAAATGTCACAATGCTAAATGTCAAAAATGAAAAGTGTCACCATAAAAAATGTCAAAAATAACAAATTTCAAGATGGCAAATGTCAAAGATGTCAAATGACAAATGTCACAATGCTAAATGTCAAAAATGAAAAGTGTCACCATGAAAAATGTCAAAAATGACAAATTTCAAGATGGCAAATGTCAAAGATGTCAAATGACAAATGTCAAAAATGAAAAGTGTCAAAATGAAAAAGGTCAAAAATGACAAATTTCAAGATGGCAAATGTCCAAGATGTCAAATGACAAATGTCACAATGCTAAATGTCAAAAATGAAAAGTGTCACTATGAAAAATGTCAAAAATGACAAATTTCAAGATGGCAAATGTCAAAGCTGACAAATGTCACAATGCTTAATGTAAAAAATGAAAAGTGTCACCATGAAAAATGTCACAAATAACAAATTTCAAGATGGCAAATGTCAAAGATGTCAAATGACAAATGTCACAATGCTAAATTTCAAAAATGACAAATTTCAAGATGGCAAATGTCAAAGATGTCAAATGACAAATGTCACAATGCTAAATGTCAAAAATGAAAAGTGTCACCATAAAAAATGTCAAAAATGACAAATTTCAAGATGGCAAATGTCAAAACTGACAAATGTCACAATGCTAAATGTCAAAAATGAAAAGTGTCACCATGATAAATGTCAAAAATAACAAATTTCAAGATATCAAATGTCAAAGATGTCAAATGACAAATGTCACAATGCTAAATGTCAAAAATGAAAAGTGTCACCATGAAAAATGTCAAAAATAACAAATTTCAAGATGGCAAATGTCAAAGATGTCAAATGACAAATGTCACAATGCTAAATGTCAAAAATGAAAAGTTTCACTATGAAAAATGTCAAAAATGACAAATTTCAAAATGGCAAATGTCAAAGATGTCAAATGACAAATTTCACAATGCTAAATGTCAAAAATGAAAAGTGTCACCATGAAAAATGTCAAAAATGACAAATTTCAAGATGGCAAATGTCAAAGATGTCAAATGACAAATGTCACAATGCTAAATGTCAAAAATGAAAAGTGTCACCATGAAAAATGTCAAAAATAACAAATTTCAAGATGGCAAATGTCAAAGATGTCAAATGTCACAATGCTAAATGTCAAAAATGAAAAGTGTCACCATAAAAAATGTCAAAAATGACAAATTTCAAGATGGCAAATGTCAAAACTGACAAATGTCACAATGCTAAATGACAAAAATGATAAGTGTCACCATGAAAAATGTCAAAAATAACAAATTTCAAGATGGCAAATGTCAAAGATGTCAAATGACAAATGTCAAAATGCTAAATGTCAAAAATGACAAATTTCAAGATGGTAAATGTCAAAGATGTCAAATGACAAATGTCACAATGCTAAATGTCAAAAATGAAAAGTGTCACCATGAAAAATGTCAAAAATGACAAATTTCAAGATGGCAAATGTCGAAGATGTCAAATGACAAATGTCACAATGCTAAATGTTAAAAATGAAAAGTGTCACCATGAAAAAGGTCAAAAATGACAAATTTCAAGATGGCAAATGTCAAAGATGTCAAATGACAAATGTCACAATGCTAAATGTCAAAAATGAAAAGTGTCACCATGAAAAATGTCAAAAATGACAAATTTCAAGATGGCAAATATCAAAGATGTCAAATGACAAATGTCACAATGCTAAATGTCAAAAATGACAAATTTCAAGATGGCAAATGTCAAAGATGTCAAATGACAAATGTCACAATGCTAAATGTCAAAAATGAAAAGTGTCACCATGAAAAATGTCAAAAATGACAAATTTCAAGATGGCAAATGTCAAAGATGTCAAATGACAAATGTCACAATGCTAAATGTCAAAAATGAAAAGTGTCAAAAATGACAAATTTCAAGATGACAAATGTCAAAGATGTCAAATAACAAATGTCACAATGCTAAATGTCAAAAATGAAAAGTGTCACCATGAAAAATGTCAAAAAATGACAAATTTCAAGATGGCAAATGTCAAAGATGTCAAATGACAAATGTCACAATGCTAAATGTCAAAAATGAAAAGTGTCACTATGAAAAATGTCAAAAATGACAAATTTCAAGATGGCAAATGTCAAAGATGTCAAATGACAAATGTCACAATGCTAAATGTCAAAAATGAAAAGTGTCACCATAAAAAATGTCAAAAATGACAAATTTCAAGATGGCAAATGTCAAAACTGACAAATGTCACAATGCTAAATGTCAAAAATGATAAGTGTCACCATGAAAAATGTCAAAAATGACAAATTTCAAGATGGCAAATGTCCAAGATGTCAAATGACAAATGTCACAATGCTAAATGTCAAAAATGAAAAGTGTCACCTTGAAAAATGTCAAAAATGATAAATTTCAAGATGGCAAATGTCAAAGATGTCAAATGACAAATGTCACAATGCTAAATGTCAAAAATGAAAAGTGTCAAAAATGACAAATTTCAAGATGGCAAATGTCTAAGATGTCACATGACAAATGTCACAATGCTAAATGTCAAAAATGAAAAGTGTCACCATGAAAAATGTCAAAAATGACAAATTTCAAGATGGAAAATGTCAAAACTGACAAATGTCACAATGCTAAATGTTAAAAATGAAAAGTGTCACCATGAAAAATGTCCAAAATAACAAATTTCAAGATGGCAAATGTCAAAGATGTCAAATGACAAATGTCACAATGCTAAATGTCAAAAATGACAAATTTCAAGATGGCAAATGTCAAAGATGTCAAATGACAAATGTCACAATGCTAAATGTCAAAAATGAAAAGTGTCACCATGAAAAATGTCAAAAATGACAAATTTCAAGATGGCAAATGTCAAAGATGTCAAATGACAAATGTCACAATGCTAAATGTCAAAAATGAAAAGTGTCACCATAAAAAATGTCAAAAATGACAAATTTCAAGATGGCAAATGTCAAAGATGTCAAATGACAAATGTCACAATGATGCTAACAGTCAAAAATGAAAAGTGTCACCATGAAAAATGTCAAAAACGACAAATTTCAAGATGGCAAATATCAAAGATGTCAAATGACAAATGTCACAATGCTAAATGTCAAAAATGAAAAGTGTCACCATGAAAAATGTCAAAAATGACAAATTTCAAGATAGCAAATGTCAAAGATGTCAAATGACAAATGTCACAATGCTAAATGTCAAAAATGAAACGTCTCACCATAAAAAATGTCAAAAATGACAAATTTCAAGATGGCAAATATCAAAGATGTCAAATGACAAATTTCACAATGCTAAATGTCAAAAATGACAAATTTCAAGATGGCAAATGTCAAAGATGTCAAATGACAAATGTCACAATGCTAAATGTCAAAAATGAAAAGTGTCACCATGAAAAATGTCAAAAATGACAAATTTCAAGATGGCAAATGTCAAAGATGTCAAATGACAAATGTCACAATGCTAAATGTCAAAAATGAAAAGTGTCAAAAATTACAAATTTCAAGATGGCAAATGTCTAAGATGTCAAATGACAAATGTCACAATGCTAAAAGTCAAAAATGAAAAGTGTCACCATGAAAAATGTCAAAAATGACAAATTTCAAGATGGCAAATGTCAAAGATGTCAAATGACAAATGTCACAATGCTAAATGTCAAAAATGAAAAGTGTCACCATAAAAAATGTCAAAAATGACAAATTTCAAGATGGCAAATGTCAAAGATGTCAAATGACAAATGTCACAATGCTAAATGTCAAAAATGAAAAGTGTCACTATGAAAAATGTCAAAAATGACAAATTTCAAGATGGCAAATGTCAAAGATGTCAAATGACAAATGTCACAATGCTAAATGTCAAAAATGAAAAGTGTCACCATGAAAAATGTCAAAAATGACAAATTTCAAGATGGCAAATGTCAAAACTGACAAATGTCACAATGCTAAATGTCAAAAATGATCAGTGTCACCATGAAAAATGTCAAAAATGACAAATTCCAAGATGGCAAATGTCCAAGATGTCAAATGACAAATGTCACAATGCTAAATGTCAAATAAAAAGTGTCACCTTGAAAAATGTCAAAAATGATAAATTTCAAGATGGCAAATGTCAAAGATGTCAAATGACAAATGTCACAATGCTAAATGTCAAAAATGAAAAGTGTCAAAAATGACAAATTTCAAAATGGCAAATGTTTAAGATGTCACATGACAAATGTCACAATGCTAAATGTCAAAAATGAAAAGTGTCACCATGAAAAATGTCAAAAATGACAAATTTCAAGATGGCAAATGTCAAAACTGACAAATGTCACAATGCTAAATGTCAAAAATGAAAAGTGTCACCATGAAAAATGTCAAAAATGACAAATTTCAAGATGGAAAATGTCAAAGATGTCAAATGACAAATGTCACAATGCTAAATGTCAAAAATGAAAAGTGTCACCATGAAAAATGTCAAAAATGACAAATTTCAAGATGGCAAATGTCAAAACTGACAAATGTCACAATGCTAAATGTCAAAAATGATAAGTGTCACCATGAAAAATGTCAAAAATGACAAATTTCAAGATGGCAAATGTCCAAGATGTCAAATGACAAATGTCACAATGATGCTAACAGTCAAAAATGAAAAGTGTCACCATGAAAAATGTCAAAAACGACAAATTTCAAGATGGCAAATATCAAAGATGTCAAATGACAAATGTCACAATGCTAAATGTCAAAAATGAAAAGTGTCACCATGAAAAATGTCAAAAATGACAAATTTCAAGATGGCAAATGTCAAAGATGTCAAATGACAAATGTCACAATGCTAAATGTCAAAAATGAAACGTCTCACCATAAAAAATGTCAAAAATGACAAATTTCAAGATGGCAAATATCAAAGATGTCAAATGACAAATTTCACAATGCTAAATGTCAAAAATGACAAATTTCAAGATGGCAAATGTCAAAGATGTCAAATGACAAATGTCACAATGCTAAATGTCAAAAATGAAAAGTGTCACCATGAAAAATGTCAAAAATGACAAATTTCAAGATGGCAAATGTCAAAGATGTCAAATGACAAATGTCACAATGCTAAATGTCAAAAATGAAAAGTGTCAAAAATTACAAATTTCAAGATGGCAAATGTCTAAGATGTCAAATGACAAATGTCACAATGCTAAAAGTCAAAAATGAAAAGTGTCACCATGAAAAATGTCAAAAATGACAAATTTCAAGATGGCAAATGTCAAAGATGTCAAATGACAAATGTCACAATGCTAAATGTCAAAAATGAAAAGTGTCACCATAAAAAATGTCAAAAATGACAAATTTCAAGATGGCAAATGTCAAAGATGTCAAATGACAAATGTCACAATGCTAAATGTCAAAAATGAAAAGTGTCACTATGAAAAATGTCAAAAATGACAAATTTCAAGATGGCAAATGTCAAAGATGTCAAATGACAAATGTCACAATGCTAAATGTCAAAAATGAAAAGTGTCACCATGAAAAATGTCAAAAATGACAAATTTCAAGATGGCAAATGTCAAAACTGACAAATGTCACAATGCTAAATGTCAAAAATGATAAGTGTCACCATGAAAAATGTCAAAAATGACAAATTCCAAGATGGCAAATGTCCAAGATGTCAAATGACAAATGTCACAATGCTAAATGTCAAATAAAAAGTGTCACCTTGAAAAATGTCAAAAATGATAAATTTCAAGATGGCAAATGTCAAAGATGTCAAATGACAAATGTCACAATGCTTAATGTCAAAAATGAAAAGTGTCAAAAATGACAAATTTCAAGATGGCAAATGTCTAAGATGTCACATGACAAATGTCACAATGCTAAATGTCAAAAATGAAAAGTGTCACCATGAAAAATGTCAAAAATGACAAATTTCAAGATGGCAAATGTCAAAACTGACAAATGTCACAATGCTAAATGTCAAAAATGAAAAGTGTCACCATGAAAAATGTCAAAAATGACAAATTTCAAGATGGCAAATGTCAAAGATGTCAAATGACAAATGTCACAATGCTAAATGTCAAAAATGAAAAGTGTCACCATGAAAAATGTCAAAAATGACAAATTTCAAGATGGCAAATGTCAAAACTGACAAATGTCACAATGCTAAATGTCAAAAATGATAAGTGTCACCATAAAAAATGTCAAAAATGACAAATTTCAAGATGGCAAATGTCCAAGATGTCAAATGACAAATGTCACAATGCTAAATGTCAAAAATGAAAAGTGTCACCTTGAAAAATGTCAAAAATGATAAATTTCAAGATGGCAAATGTCAAAGATGTCAAATGACAAATGTCACAATGCTAAATGTCAAAAATGAAAAGTGTCAAAAATGACAAATTTCAAGATGGCAAATGTCTAAGATGTCACATGACAAATGTCACAATGCTAAATGTCAAAAATGAAAAGTGTCACCATGAAAAATGTCAAAAATGACAAATTTCAAGATGGCAAATGTCAAAACTGACAAATGTCACAATGCTAAATGTTAAAAATGAAAAGTGTCACCATGAAAAATGTCCAAAATAACAAATTTCAAGATGGCAAATGTCAAAGATGTCAAATGACAAATGTCACAATGCTAAATGTCAAAAATGACAAATTTTAAGATGGCAAATGTCAAAGATGTCAAATGACAAATGTCACCATGCTAAATGTCAAAAATGAAAAGTGTCACCATGAAAAATGTCAAAAATGACAAATTTCAAGATGGCAAATGTCAAAGATGTCAAATGACAAATGTCACAATGCTAAATGTCAAAAATGAAAACTGTCACCATGAAAAATGTCAAAAATGACAAATTTCAAGATGGCAAATGTCAAAGATGTCAAATGACAAATGTCACAATGATGCTAACAGTCAAAAATGAAAAGTGTCACCATGAAAAATGTCAAAAATAACAAATTTCAAGATGGCAAATGTCAAAGATGTCAAATGACAAATGTCACAATGCTAAATGTCAAAAATAAAAAGTGTCACCATGAAAAATGTCAAAAATGACAAATTTCAAGATGGCAAATATCAAAGATGTCAAATGACAAATTTCACAATGCTAAATGTCAAAAATGACAAATTTCAAGATGGCAAATGTCAAAGATGTCAAATGACAAATGTCACAATGCTAAATGTCAAAAATGAAAAGTGTCACCATGAAAAATGTCAAAAATGACAAATTTCAAGATGGCAAATGTCAAAGATGTCAAATGACAAATGTCACAATGCTAAATGTCAAAAATGAAAAGTGTCAAAAATTACAAATTTCAAGATGGCAAATGTCTAAGATGTCAAATAACAAATGTCACAATGCTAAATGTCAAAAATGAAAAGTGTCACCATGAAAAATGTCAAAAATGACAAATTTCAAGATGGCAAATGTCAAAGATGTCAAATGACAAATGTCACAATGCTAAATGTCAAAAATGAAAAGTGTCACAATAAAAAATGTCAATAATGACAAATTTCAAGATGGAAAATGTCAAAGATGTCAAATGACAAATGTCACAATGCTAAATGTCAAAAATGAAAAGTGTCACCATGAAAAATGTCAAAAATTACAAATTTCAAGATGGCAAATGTCAAAGATGTCGAATATGACAAATGTCACAATGCTAAATGTCAAAAATGAAAAGTGTTACCATGAAAAATGTCAAAAATGACAAATTTCAAGATGGCAAATGTCAAAGATGTCAAATGACAAATGTCACAATGCTAAATGTCAAAAATGAAAAGTGTCACCATGAAAAATGTCAAAAATGACAAATTTCAAGATGGCAAATATCAAAGATGTCAAATGACAAATGTCACAATGCTAAATGTCAAAAATGACAAATTTCAAGATGGCAAATGTCAAAGATGTCAAATGACAAATGTCACAATGCTAAATGTCAAAAATGAAAAGTGTCACCATGCAAAATGTCAAAAATGACAAATTTCAAGATGGCAAATGTCAAAGATGTCAAATGACAAATGTCACAATGCTAAATGTCAAAAATGAAAAGTGTCACCATGAAAAATGTCAAAAATAACAAATTTCAAGATGGCAAATGTCAAAGATGTCAAATGACAAATGTCACAATGCTAAATGTCAAAAATGAAAAGTGTTACCATGAAAAATGTCAAAAATGACAAATTTCAAGATGGCAAATGTCAAAGATGTCAAATGACAAATGTCACAATGCTAAATGTCAAAAATGAAAAGTGTCACCATGAAAAATGTCAAAAATAACAAATTTCAAGATGGCAAATGTCAAAGATGTCAAATGACAAATGTCACAATGCTAAATGTCAAAAATGAAAAGTGTCAAAAATGACAAATTTCAAGATGGCAAATGTCAAAGATGTCAAATGACAAATGTCACAATGCTAAATGTCAAAAATGAAAAGTGTCACTATGAAAAATGTCAAAAATGACAAATTTCAAAATGGCAAATGTCAAAGATGTCAAATGACAAATGTCACAATGCTAAATGTCAAAAATGAAAAGTGTCACCATGAAAAATGTCAAAAATGACAAATTTCAAGATGGCAAATGTCAAAGATGTCAAATGACAAATGTCACAATGCTAAATGTCAAAAATGAAAAGTGTCACCATGAAAAATGTCAAAAATAACAAATTTCAAGATGGCAAATGTCAAAGATGTCAAATGTCACAATGCTAAATGTCAAAAATGAAAAGTGTCACCATAAAAAATGTCAAAAATGACAAATTTCAAGATGGCAAATGTCAAAACTGACAAATGTCACAATGCTAAATGACAAAAATGAAAAGTGTCACCATGAAAAATGTCAAAAATAACAAATTTCAAGATGGCAAATGTCAAAGATGTCAAATGACAAATGTCAAAATGCTAAATGTCAAAAATGACAAATTTCAAGATGGTAAATGTCAAAGATGTCAAATGACAAATGTCACAATGCTAAATGTCAAAAATGAAAATGGTCACCATGAAAAATGTCAAAAATGACAAATTTCAAGATGGCAAATGTCGAAGATGTCAAATGACAAATGTCACAATGCTAAATGTTAAAAATGAAAAGTGTCACCATGAAAAATGTCAAAAATGACAAATTTCAAGATGGCAAATGTCAAAGATGTCAAATGACAAATGTCACAATGCTAAATGTCAAAAATGAAAAGTGTCACCATGAAAAATGTCAAAAATGACAAATTTCAAGATGGCAAATATCAAAGATGTCAAATGACAAATGTCACAATGCTAAATGTCAAAAATGACAAATTTCAAGATGGCAAATTTCAAAGATGTCAAATGACAAATGTCACAATGCTAAATGTCAAAAATGAAAAGTGTCACCATGAAAAATGTCAAAAATGACAAATTTCAAGATGGCAAATGTCAAAGATGTCAAATGACAAATGTCACAATGCTAAATGTCAAAAATGAAAAGTGTCAAAAATGACAAATTTCAAGATGACAAATGTCAAAGATGTCAAATAACAAATGTCACAATGCTAAATGTCAAAAATGAAAAGTGTCACCATGAAAAATGTCAAAAAATGACAAATTTCAAGATGGCAAATGTCAAAGATGTCAAATGACAAATGTCACAATGCTAAATGTCAAAAATGAAAAGTGTCACTATGAAAAATGTCAAAAATGACAAATTTCAAGATGGCAAATGTCAAAGATGTCAAATGACAAATGTCACAATGCTAAATGTCAAAAATGAAAAGTGTCACCATAAAAAATGTCAAAAATGACAAATTTCAAGATGGCAAATGTCAAAACTGACAAATGTCACAATGCTAAATGTCAAAAATGATAAGTGTCACCATGAAAAATGTCAAAAATGACAAATTTCAAGATGGCAAATGTCCAAGATGTCAAATGACAAATGTCACAATGCTAAATGTCAAAAATGAAAAGTGTCACCTTGAAAAATGTCAAAAATGATAAATTTCAAGATGGCAAATGTCAAAGATGTCAAATGACAAATGTCACAATGCTAAATGTCAAAAATGAAAAGTGTCAAAAATGACAAATTTCAAGATGGCAAATGTCTAAGATGTCACATGACAAATGTCACAATGCTAAATGTCAAAAATGAAAAGTGTCACCATGAAAAATGTCAAAAATGACAAATTTCAAGATGGAAAATGTCAAAACTGACAAATGTCACAATGCTAAATGTTAAAAATGAAAAGTGTCACCATGAAAAATGTCCAAAATAACAAATTTCAAGATGGCAAATGTCAAAGATGTCAAATGACAAATGTCACAATGCTAAATGTCAAAAATGACAAATTTCAAGATGGCAAATGTCAAAGATGTCAAATGACAAATGTCACAATGCTAAATGTCAAAAATGAAAAGTGTCACCATGAAAAATGTCAAAAATGACAAATTTCAAGATGGCAAATGTCAAAGATGTCAAATGACAAATGTCACAATGCTAAATGTCAAAAATGAAAAGTGTCACCATAAAAAATGTCAAAAATGACAAATTTCAAGATGGCAAATGTCAAAGATGTCAAATGACAAATGTCACAATGATGCTAACAGTCAAAAATGAAAAGTGTCACCATGAAAAATGTCAAAAACGACAAATTTCAAGATGGCAAATATCAAAGATGTCAAATGACAAATGTCACAATGCTAAATGTCAAAAATGAAAAGTGTCACCATGAAAAATGTCAAAAATGACAAATTTCAAGATAGCAAATGTCAAAGATGTCAAATGACAAATGTCACAATGCTAAATGTCAAAAATGAAACGTCTCACCATAAAAAATGTCAAAAATGACAAATTTCAAGATGGCAAATATCAAAGATGTCAAATGACAAATTTCACAATGCTAAATGTCAAAAATGACAAATTTCAAGATGGCAAATGTCAAAGATGTCAAATGACAAATGTCACAATGCTAAATGTCAAAAATGAAAAGTGTCACCATGAAAAATGTCAAAAATGACAAATTTCAAGATGGCAAATGTCAAAGATGTCAAATGACAAATGTCACAATGCTAAATGTCAAAAATGAAAAGTGTCAAAAATTACAAATTTCAAGATGGCAAATGTCTAAGAGGTCAAATGACAAATGTCACAATGCTAAAAGTCAAAAATGAAAAGTGTCACCATGAAAAATGTCAAAAATGACAAATTTCAAGATGGCAAATGTCAAAGATGTCAAATGACAAATGTCACAATGCTAAATGTCAAAAATGAAAAGTGTCACCATAAAAAATGTCAAAAATGACAAATTTCAAGATGGCAAATGTCAAAGATGTCAAATGACAAATGTCACAATGCTAAATGTCAAAAATGAAAAGTGTCACTATGAAAAATGTCAAAAATGACAAATTTCAAGATGGCAAATGTCAAAGATGTCAAATGACAAATGTCACAATGCTAAATGTCAAAAATGAAAAGTGTCACCATGAAAAATGTCAAAAATGACAAATTTCAAGATGGCAAATGTCAAAACTGACAAATGTCACAATGCTAAATGTCAAAAATGATAAGTGTCACCATGAAAAATGTCAAAAATGACAAATTCCAAGATGGCAAATGTCCAAGATGTCAAATGACAAATGTCACAATGCTAAATGTCAAATAAAAAGTGTCACCTTGAAAAATGTCAAAAATGATAAATTTCAAGATGGCAAATGTCAAAGATGCCAAATGACAAATGTCACAATGCTAAATGTCAAAAATGAAAAGTGTCAAAAATGACAAATTTCAAGATGGCAAATGTTTAAGATGTCACATGACAAATGTCACAATGCTAAATGTCAAAAATGAAAAGTGTCACCATGAAAAATGTCAAAAATGACAAATTTCAAGATGGCAAATGTCAAAACTGACAAATGTCACAATGCTAAATGTCAAAAATGAAAAGTGTCACCATGAAAAATGTCAAAAATGACAAATTTCAAGATGGAAAATGTCAAAGATGTCAAATGACAAATGTCACAATGCTAAATGTCAAAAATGAAAAGTGTCACCATGAAAAATGTCAAAAATGACAAATTTCAAGATGGCAAATGTCAAAACTGACAAATGTCACAATGCTAAATGTCAAAAATGATAAGTGTCACCATGAAAAATGTCAAAAATGACAAATTTCAAGATGGCAAATGTCCAAGATGTCAAATGACAAATGTCACAATGATGCTAACAGTCAAAAATGAAAAGTGTCACCATGAAAAATGTCAAAAACGACAAATTTCAAGATGGCAAATATCAAAGATGTCAAATGACAAATGTCACAATGCTAAATGTCAAAAATGAAAAGTGTCACCATGAAAAATGTCAAAAATGACAAATTTCAAGATGGCAAATGTCAAAGATGTCAAATGACAAATGTCACAATGCTAAATGTCAAAAATGAAACGTCTCACCATAAAAAATGTCAAAAATGACAAATTTCAAGATGGCAAATATCAAAGATGTCAAATGACAAATTTCACAATGCTAAATGTCAAAAATGACAAATTTCAAGATGGCAAATGTCAAAGATGTCAAATGACAAATGTCACAATGCTAAATGTCAAAAATGAAAAGTGTCACCATGAAAAATGTCAAAAATGACAAATTTCAAGATGGCAAATGTCAAAGATGTCAAATGACAAATGTCACAATGCTAAATGTCAAAAATGAAAAGTGTCAAAAATTACAAATTTCAAGATGGCAAATGTCTAAGATGTCAAATGACAAATGTCACAATGCTAAAAGTCAAAAATGAAAAGTGTCACCATGAAAAATGTCAAAAATGACAAATTTCAAGATGGCAAATGTCAAAGATGTCAAATGACAAATGTCACAATGCTAAATGTCAAAAATGAAAAGTGTCACCATAAAAAATGTCAAAAATGACAAATTTCAAGATGGCAAATGTCAAAGATGTCAAATGACAAATGTCACAATGCTAAATGTCAAAAATGAAAAGTGTCACTATGAAAAATGTCAAAAATGACAAATTTCAAGATGGCAAATGTCAAAGATGTCAAATGACAAATGTCACAATGCTAAATGTCAAAAATGAAAAGTGTCACCATGAAAAATGTCAAAAATGACAAATTTCAAGATGGCAAATGTCAAAACTGACAAATGTCACAATGCTAAATGTCAAAAATGATAAGTGTCACCATGAAAAATGTCAAAAATGACAAATTCCAAGATGGCAAATGTCCAAGATGTCAAATGACAAATGTCACAATGCTAAATGTCAAATAAAAAGTGTCACCTTGAAAAATGTCAAAAATGATAAATTTCAAGATGGCAAATGTCAAAGATGTCAAATGACAAATGTCACAATGCTTAATGTCAAAAATGAAAAGTGTCAAAAATGACAAATTTCAAGATGGCAAATGTCTAAGATGTCACATGACAAATGTCACAATGCTAAATGTCAAAAATGAAAAGTGTCACCATGAAAAATGTCAAAAATGACAAATTTCAAGATGGCAAATGTCAAAACTGACAAATGTCACAATGCTAAATGTCAAAAATGAAAAGTGTCACCATGAAAAATGTCAAAAATGACAAATTTCAAGATGGCAAATGTCAAAGATGTCAAATGACAAATGTCACAATGCTAAATGTCAAAAATGAAAAGTGTCACCATGAAAAATGTCAAAAATGACAAATTTCAAGATGGCAAATGTCAAAACTGACAAATGTCACAATGCTAAATGTCAAAAATGATAAGTGTCACCATGAAAAATGTCAAAAATGACAAATTTCAAGATGGCAAATGTCCAAGATGTCAAATGACAAATGTCACAATGCTAAATGTCAAAAATGAAAAGTGTCACCTTGAAAAATGTCAAAAATGATAAATTTCAAGATGGCAAATGTCAAAGATGTCAAATGACAAATGTCACAATGCTAAATGTCAAAAATGAAAAGTGTCAAAAATGACAAATTTCAAGATGGCAAATGTCTAAGATGTCACATGACAAATGTCACAATGCTAAATGTCAAAAATGAAAAGTGTCACCATGAAAAATGTCAAAAATGACAAATTTCAAGATGGCAAATGTCAAAGATGTCAAATGACAAATGTCACAATGCTAAATGTCAAAAATGAAAAGTGTCACAATAAAAAATGTCAATAATGACAAATTTCAAGATGGAAAATGTCAAAGATGTCAAATGACAAATGTCACAATGCTAAATGTCAAAAATGAAAAGTGTCACCATGAAAAATGTCAAAAATTACAAATTTCAAGATGGCAAATGTCAAAGATGTCGAATATGACAAATGTCACAATGCTAAATGTCAAAAATGAAAAGTGTTACCATGAAAAATGTCAAAAATGACAAATTTCAAGATGGCAAATGTCAAAGATGTCAAATGACAAATGTCACAATGCTAAATGTCAAAAATGAAAAGTGTCACCATGAAAAATGTCAAAAATGACAAATTTCAAGATGGCAAATGTCAAAGATGTCAAATGACAAATGTCACAATGCTAAATGTCAAAAATGAAACGTCTCACCATAAAAAATGTCAAAAATGACAAATTTCAAGATGGCAAATATCAAAGATGTCAAATGACAAATTTCACAATGCTAAATGTCAAAAATGACAAATTTCAAGATGGCAAATGTCAAAGATGTCAAATGACAAATGTCACAATGCTAAATGTCAAAAATGAAAAGTGTCACAATAAAAAATGTCAATAATGACAAATTTCAAGATGGCAAATGTCAAAGATGTCAAATGACAAATGTCACAATGCTAAATGTCAAAAATGAAAAGTGTCACCATGCAAAATGTCAAAAATGACAAATTTCAAGATGGCAAATGTCAAAGATGTCAAATGACAAATGTCACAATGCTAAATGTCAAAAATGAAAAGTGTCACCATGAAAAATGTCAAAAATAACAAATTTCAAGATGGCAAATATCAAAGATGTCAAATGACAAATGTCACAATGCTAAATGTCAAAAATGAAAAGTGTCACCATGAAAAATGTCAAAAATGACAAATTTCAAGATGGCAAATGTCAAAGATGTCAAATGACAAATGTCACAATGCTAAATGTCAAAAATGAAACGTCTCACCATAAAAAATGTCAAAAATGACAAATTTCAAGATGGCAAATATCAAAGATGTCAAATGACAAATTTCACAATGCTAAATGTCAAAAATGACAAATTTCAAGATGGCAAATGTCAAAAATGTCAAATGACAAATGTCACAATGCTAAATGTCAAAAATGAAAAGTGTCACCATGAAAAATGTCAAAAATGACAAATTTCAAGATGGCAAATGTCAAAAATGTCAAATGACAAATGTCACAATGCTAAATGTCAAAAATGAAAAGTGTCAAAAATTACAAATTTCAAGATGGCAAATGTCTAAGATGTCAAATGACAAATGTCACAATGCTAAAAGTCAAAAATGAAAAGTGTCACCATGAAAAATGTCAAAAATGACAAATTTCAAGATGGCAAATGTCAAAGATGTCAAATGACAAATGTCACAATGCTAAATGTCAAAAATGAAAAGTGTCACCATAAAAAATGTCAAAAATGACAAATTTCAAGATGGCAAATGTCAAAGATGTCAAATGACAAATGTCACAATGCTAAATGTCAAAAATGAAAAGTGTCACTATGAAAAATGTCAAAAATGACAAATTTCAAGATGGCAAATGTCAAAGATGTCAAATGACAAATGTCACAATGCTAAATGTCAAAAATGAAAAGTGTCACCATGAAAAATGTCAAAAATGACAAATTTCAAGATGGCAAATGTCAAAACTGACAAATGTCACAATGCTAAATGTCAAAAATGATAAGTGTCACCATGAAAAATGTCAAAAATGACAAATTCCAAGATGGCAAATGTCCAAGATGTCAAATGACAAATGTCACAATGCTAAATGTCAAATAAAAAGTGTCACCTTGAAAAATGTCAAAAATGATAAATTTCAAGATGGCAAATGTCAAAGATGTCAAATGACAAATGTCACAATGCTTAATGTCAAAAATGAAAAGTGTCAAAAATGACAAATTTCAAGATGGCAAATGTCTAAGATGTCACATGACAAATGTCACAATGCTAAATGTCAAAAATGAAAAGTGTCACCATGAAAAATGTCAAAAATGACAAATTTCAAGATGGCAAATGTCAAAACTGACAAATGTCACAATGCTAAATGTCAAAAATGAAAAGTGTCACCATGAAAAATGTCAAAAATGACAAATTTCAAGATGGCAAATGTCAAAGATGTCAAATGACAAATGTCACAATGCTAAATGTCAAAAATGAAAAGTGTCACCATGAAAAATGTCAAAAATGACAAATTTCAAGATGGCAAATGTCAAAACTGACAAATGTCACAATGCTAAATGTCAAAAATGATAAGTGTCACCATGAAAAATGTCAAAAATGACAAATTTCAAGATGGCAAATGTCCAAGATGTCAAATGACAAATGTCACAATGCTAAATGTCAAAAATGAAAAGTGTCACCTTGAAAAATGTCAAAAATGATAAATTTCAAGATGGCAAATGTCAAAGATGTCAAATGACAAATGTCACAATGCTAAATGTCAAAAATGAAAAGTGTCAAAAATGACAAATTTCAAGATGGCAAATGTCTAAGATGTCACATGACAAATGTCACAATGCTAAATGTCAAAAATGAAAAGTGTCACCATGAAAAATGTCAAAAATGACAAATTTCAAGATGGCAAATGTCAAAACTGACAAATGTCACAATGCTAAATGTTAAAAATGAAAAGTGTCACCATGAAAAATGTCCAAAATAACAAATTTCAAGATGGCAAATGTCAAAGATGTCAAATGACAAATGTCACAATGCTAACTGTCAAAAATGACAAATTTTAAGATGGCAAATGTCAAAGATGTCAAATGACAAATGTCACCATGCTAAATGTCAAAAATGAAAAGTGTCACCATGAAAAATGTCAAAAATGACAAATTTCAAGATGGCAAATGTCAAAGATGTCAAATGACAAATGTCACAATGCTAAATGTCAAAAATGAAAACTGTCACCATGAAAAATGTCAAAAATGACAAATTTCAAGATGGCAAATGTCAAAGATGTCAAATGACAAATGTCACAATGATGCTAACAGTCAAAAATGAAAAGTGTCACCATGAAAAATGTCAAAAATAACAAATTTCAAGATGGCAAATGTCAAAGATGTCAAATGACAAATGTCACAATGCTAAATGTCAAAAATAAAAAGTGTCACCATGAAAAATGTCAAAAATGACAAATTTCAAGATGGCAAATATCAAAGATGTCAAATGACAAATTTCACAATGCTAAATGTCAAAAATGACAAATTTCAAGATGGCAAATGTCAAAGATGTCAAATGACAAATGTCACAATGCTAAATGTCAAAAATGAAAAGTGTCACCATGAAAAATGTCAAAAATGACAAATTTCAAGATGGCAAATGTCAAAGATGTCAAATGACAAATGTCACAATGCTAAATGTCAAAAATGAAAAGTGTCAAAAATTACAAATTTCAAGATGGCAAATGTCTAAGATGTCAAATAACAAATGTCACAATGCTAAATGTCAAAAATGAAAAGTGTCACCATGAAAAATGTCAAAAATGACAAATTTCAAGATGGCAAATGTCAAAGATGTCAAATGACAAATGTCACAATGCTAAATGTCAAAAATGAAAAGTGTCACAATAAAAAATGTCAATAATGACAAATTTCAAGATGGAAAATGTCAAAGATGTCAAATGACAAATGTCACAATGCTAAATGTCAAAAATGAAAAGTGTCACCATGAAAAATGTCAAAAATTACAAATTTCAAGATGGCAAATGTCAAAGATGTCGAATATGACAAATGTCACAATGCTAAATGTCAAAAATGAAAAGTGTTACCATGAAAAATGTCAAAAATGACAAATTTCAAGATGGCAAATGTCAAAGATGTCAAATGACAAATGTCACAATGCTAAATGTCAAAAATGAAAAGTGTCACCATGAAAAATGTCAAAAATGACAAATTTCAAGATGGCAAATATCAAAGATGTCAAATGACAAATGTCACAATGCTAAATGTCAAAAATGACAAATTTCAAGATGGCAAATGTCAAAGATGTCAAATGACAAATGTCACAATGCTAAATGTCAAAAATGAAAAGTGTCACCATGCAAAATGTCAAAAATGACAAATTTCAAGATGGCAAATGTCAAAGATGTCAAATGACAAATGTCACAATGCTAAATGTCAAAAATGAAAAGTGTCACCATGAAAAATGTCAAAAATAACAAATTTCAAGATGGCAAATGTCAAAGATGTCAAATGACAAATGTCACAATGCTAAATGTCAAAAATGAAAAGTGTTACCATGAAAAATGTCAAAAATGACAAATTTCAAGATGGCAAATGTCAAAGATGTCAAATGACAAATGTCACAATGCTAAATGTCAAAAATGAAAAGTGTCACCATGAAAAATGTCAAAAATAACAAATTTCAAGATGGCAAATGTCAAAGATGTCAAATGACAAATGTCACAATGCTAAATGTCAAAAATGAAAAGTGTCAAAAATAACAAATTTCAAGATGGCAAATGTCAAAGATGTCAAATGACAAATGTCACAATGCTAAATGTCAAAAATGAAAAGTGTCACCATGAAAAATGTCAAAAATAACAAATTTCAAGATGGCAAATGTCAAAGATGTCAAATGACAAATGTCACAATGCTAAATGTCAAAAATGAAAAGTGTCACCATGAAAAATGTCAAAAATGACAAATTTCAAGATGGCAAATGTCAAAGATGTCAAATGACAAATGTCACAATGCTAAATGTCAAAAATGAAAAGTGTTACCATGAAAAATGTCAAAAATAACAAATTTCAAGATGGCAAATGTCAAAGATGTCAAATGACAAATGTCACAATGCTAAATGTCAAAAATGAAAAGTGTTACCATGAAAGATGTCAAAAATGACAAATTTCAAGATGGCAAATGTCAAAGATGTCAAATGACAAATGTCACAATGCTAAATGTCAAAAATGAAAAGTGTCACCATGAAAAATGTCAAAAATAACAAATTTCAAGATGCAAATGTCAAAGATGTCAAATGACAAATGTCACAATGCTAAATGTCAAAAATGAAAAGTGTCAAAAATGACAAATTTCAAGATGGCAAATGTCAAAGATGTCAAATGACAAATTTCACAATGCTAAATGTCAAAAATGAAAAGTGTTACCATGAAAAATGTCAAAAATAACAAATTTCAAGATGGCAAATGTCAAAGATGTCAAATGACAAATGTCACAATGCAAAATGTCAAAAATGAAAAGTGTCACCATGAAAAATGACAAAAATGACAAATTTCAAGATGGCAAATGTCAAAGATGTCAAATGACAAATGTCACAATGCTAAATGTCAAAAATGAAAAGTGTCACCATGAAAAATGTCAAAAATAACAAATTTCAAGATGGCAAATGTAAAGATGTCAAATGACAAATGTTACAATGCTAAATGTCAAAAATGAAAAGTGTTACCATGAAAAATGTCAAAAATAACAAATTTCAAGATGGCAAATGTCAAAGATGTCAAATGACAAATGTCACAATGCTAAATGTCAAAAATGACAAATTTCAAGATGGCAAATGTCAAAGATGTCAAATGACAAATGTCACAATGCTAAATGTCAAAAATAAAAAGTGTCACCATGAAAAATGTCAAAAATGACAAATTTCAAGATGGCAAATGTCAAAGATGTCAAATGACAAATGTCACAATGCTAAATGTCAAAAATGAAAAGTGTCACCATGAAAAATGTCAAAAATGACAAATTTCAAGATGGCAAATATCAAAACTGACAAATGTCCCAATGCTAAATGTCAAAAATGATAAGTGTCACCATGAAAAATGTCAAAAATGACAAATTTCAAGATGGCAAATGTCCAAGATGTCAAATGACAAATGTCACAATGCTAAATGTCAAAAATGAAAAGTGTCACCATGAAAAATGTCAATAATGACAAATTTCAAGATGGAAAATGTTAAAGATGTCAAATGACAAATGTCACAATGCTAAATGTCAAAAATAAAAAGTGTCACCATGAAAAATGTCAAAAATTACAAATTTCAAGATGGCAAATGTCAAAGATGTCGAATATGACAAATGTCACAATGCTAAATGTCAAAAATGAAAAGTGTTACCATGAAAAATGTCAAAAATGACAAATTTCAAGATGGCAAATGTCAAAGATGTCAAATGACAAATGTCACAATGCTAAATGTCAAAAATGAAAAGTGTCACCATAAAAAATGTCAAAAATGACAAATTTCAAGATGGCAAATATCAAAGATGTCAAATGACAAATGTCACAATGCTAAATGTCAAAAATGACAAATTTCAAGATGGCAAATGTCAAAGATGTCAAATGACAAATGTCACAATGCTAAATGTCAAAAATGAAAAGTGTCACCATGCAAAATGTCAAAAATGACAAATTTCAAGATGGCAAATGTCAAAGATGTCAAATGACAAATGTCACAATGCTAAATGTCAAAAATGAAAAGTGTCACCATGAAAAATGTCAAAAATAACAAATTTCAAGATGGCAAATGTCAAAGATGTCAAATGACAAATGTCACAATGCTAAATGTCAAAAATGAAAAGTGTTACCATGAAAAATGTCAAAAATGACAAATTTCAAGATGGCAAATGTCAAAGATGTCAAATGACAAATGTCACAATGCTAAATGTTAAAAATGAAAATTGTCACCATGAAAAATGTCAAAAATGACAAATTTCAAGATGGCAAATGTCAAAGATGTCAAATGACAAATGTCACAATGCTAAATGTCAAAAATGAAAAGTGTCAAAAATGACAAATTTCAAGATGGCAAATGTCAAAGATGTCAAATGACAAATGTCACAATGCTAAATGTCAAAAATGAAAAGTGTCACCATGAAAAATGTCAAAAATAACAAATTTCAAGATGGCAAATGTCAAAGATGTCAAATGACAAATGTCACAATGCTAAATGTCAAAAATGAAAAGTGTCACCATGAAAAATGTCAAAAATGACAAATTTCAAGATGGCAAATGTCAAAGATGTCAAATGACAAATGTCACAATGCTAAATGTCAAAAATGAAAAGTGTTACCATGAAAAATGTCAAAAATAACAAATTTCAAGATGGCAAATGTCAAAGATGTCAAATGACAAATGTCACAATGCTAAATGTCAAAAATGAAAAGTGTTACCATGAAAGATGTCAAAAATGACAAATTTCAAGATAGCAAATGTCAAAGATGTCAAATGACAAATGTCACAATGCTAAATGTCAAAAATGAAAAGTGTCACCATGCAAAATGTCAAAAATGACAAATTTCAAGATGGCAAATGTCAAAGATGTCAAATGACAAATGTCACAATGCTAAATGTCAAAAATGAAAAGTGTCACCATGAAAAATGTCAAAAATAACAAATTTCAAGATGGCAAATGTCAAAGATGTCAAATGACAAATGTCACAATGCTAAATGTCAAAAATGAAAAGTGTTACCATGAAAAATGTCAAAAATGACAAATTTCAAGATGGCAAATGTCAAAGATGTCAAATGACAAATGTCACAATGCTAAATGTTAAAAATGAAAATTGTCACCATGAAAAATGTCAAAAATGACAAATTTCAAGATGGCAAATGTCAAAGATGTCAAATGACAAATGTCACAATGCTAAATGTCAAAAATGAAAAGTGTCAAAAATGACAAATTTCAAGATGGCAAATGTCAAAGATGTCAAATGACAAATGTCACAATGCTAAATGTCAAAAATGAAAAGTGTCACCATGAAAAATGTCAAAAATAACAAATTTCAAGATGGCAAATGTCAAAGATGTCAAATGACAAATGTCACAATGCTAAATGTCAAAAATGAAAAGTGTCACCATGAAAAATGTCAAAAATGACAAATTTCAAGATGGCAAATGTCAAAGATGTCAAATGACAAATGTCACAATGCTAAATGTCAAAAATGAAAAGTGTTACCATGAAAAATGTCAAAAATAACAAATTTCAAGATGGCAAATGTCAAAGATGTCAAATGACAAATGTCACAATGCTAAATGTCAAAAATGAAAAGTGTTACCATGAAAGATGTCAAAAATGACAAATTTCAAGATAGCAAATGTCAAAGATGTCAAATGACAAATGTCACAATGCTAAATGTCAAAAATGAAAAGTGTCACCATGAAAAATGTCAAAAATAACAAATTTCAAGATGCAAATGTCAAAGATGTCAAATGACAAATGTCACAATGCTAAATGTCAAAAATGAAAAGTGTCAAAAATGACAAATTTCAAGATGGCAAATGTCAAAGATGTCAAATGACAAATTTCACAATAATAAATGTCAAAAATGAAAACTGTTACCATGAAAAATGTCAAAAATAACAAATTTCAAGATGGCAAATGTCAAAGATGTCAAATGACAAATGTCACAATGCAAAATGTCAAAAATGAAAAGTGTCACCATGAAAAATGACAAAAATGACAAATTTCAAGATGGCAAATGTCAAAGATGTCAAATGACAAATGTCACAATGCTAAATGTCAAAAATGAAAAGTGTCACCATGAAAAATGTCAAAAATAACAAATTTCAAGATGGCAAATGTAAAGATGTCAAATGACAAATGTCACAATGCTAAATGTCAAAAATGAAAAGTGTCACCATGAAAAATGTCAAAAATAACAAATTTCAAGATGGCAAATGTCAAAGATGTCAAATGACAAATGTCACAATGCTAAATGTCAAAAATGACAAATTTCAAGATGGCAAATGTCAAAGATGTCAAATGACAAATGTCACAATGCTAAATGTCAAAAATAAAAAGTGTCACCATGAAAAATGTCAAAAATGACAAATTTCAAGATGGCAAATGTCAAAGATGTCAAATGACAAATGTCACAATGCTAAATGTCAAAAATGAAAAGTGTCACCATGAAAAATGTCAAAAATGACAAATTTCAAGATGGCAAATGTCAAAACTAACAAATGTCCCAATGCTAAATGTCAAAAATGAAAAGTGTCACCATGAAAAATGTCAAAAATGACAAATTTCAAGATGGCAAATGTCAAAGATGTCAAATGACAAATGTCACAATGCTAAATGTCAAAAATGAAAAGTGTCAAAAATGACAAATTTCAAGATGGCAAATGTCTAATATGTCAAATGTCACAATGCTAAATGTCAAAAATAAAAAGTGTCAAAAATGACAAATTTCAAGATGGCAAATGTCAAAAATGAAAAGTGTCAAAAATGACAAATTTCAAGATGGCAAATGTCAAAGATAACAAATGTCACAATGCTAAATGTCAAAAATGAAAAGTGTCAAAAATGACAAATTTCAAGATGGCAAATGTCTAAGATGTCAAATGACAAATGTCACAATGCTAAATGTCAAAAATGAAAAGTGTCACCGTGAAAAATGTCAAAAATGACAAATTTTAAGATGGCAAATGTCAAAGATGTCAAATGACAAATGTCACAATGCTAAATGTCAAAAATGAAAAGTGTCACCATGAAAAATGTCAAAAATGACAATTTTTAAGATGGCAAATGTCAAAGATGTCAAATGACAAATGTCACAATGCTAAATGTCAAAAATGAAAAGTGTCCCCATGAAAAATGTCAATAATGACAAATTTCAAGATGGAAAATGTCAAAGATGTCAAATGACAAATGTCACAATGCTAAATGTCAAAAATGAAAAGTGTCACCATGAAAAATGTCAAAAATTACAAATTTCAAGATGGCAAATGTCAAAGATGTCGAATATGACAAATGTCACAATGCTAAATGTCAAAAATGAAAAGTGTTACCATGAAAAATGTCAAAAATGACAAATTTCAAGATGGCAAATGTCAAAGATGTCAAATGACAAATGTCACAATGCTAAATGTCAAAAATGAAAAGTGTCACCATGAAAAATGTCAAAAATGACAAATTTCAAGATGGCAAATATCAAAGATGTCAAATGACAAATGTCACAATGCTAAATGTCAAAAATGACAAATTTCAAGATGGCAAATGTCAAAGATGTCAAATGACAAATGTCACAATGCTAAATGTCAAAAATGAAAAGTGTCACCATGCAAAATGTCAAAAATGACAAATTTCAAGATGACAAATGTCAAAGATGTCAAATGACAAATGTCACAATGCTAAATGTCAAAAATGAAAAGTGTCACCATGAAAAATGTTAAAAATAACAAATTTCAAGATGGCAAATGTCAAAGATGTCAAATGACAAATATCACAATGCTAAATGTCAAAAATGAAAAGTGTTACCATGAAAAATGTCAAAAATGACAAATTTCAAGATAGCAAATGTCAAAGATGTCAAATGACAAATGTCACAATGCTAAATGTCAAAAATGAAAAGTGTCACCATGAAAAATGTCAAAAATAACAAATTTCAAGATGGCAAATGTCAAAGATGTCAAATGACAAATGTCACAATGCTAAATGTCAAAAATGAAAAGTGTCAAAAATGACAAATTTCAAGATGGCAAATGTCAAAGATGTCAAATGACAAATGTCACAATGCTAAATGTCAAAAATGAAAAGTGTCACCATGAAAAATGTCAAAAATAACAAATTTCAAGATGGCAAATGTCAAAGATGTCAAATGACAAATGTCACAATGCTAAATGTCAAAAATGAAAAGTGTCACCATGAAAAATGTCAAAAATGACAAATTTCAAGATGGCAAATGTCAAAGATGTCAAATGACAAATGTCACAATGCTAAATGTCAAAAATGAAAAGTGTTACCATGAAAAATGTCAAAAATAACAAATTTCAAGATGGCAAATGTCAAAGATGTCAAATGACAAATGTCACAATGCTAAATGTCAAAAATAAAAAGTGTTACCATGAAAGATGTCAAAAATGACAAATTTCAAGATGGCAAATGTCAAAGATGTCAAATGACAAATGTCACAATGCTAAATGTCAAAAATGAAAAGTGTCACCATGAAAAATGTCAAAAATAACAAATTTCAAGATGCAAATGTCAAAGATGTCAAATGACAAATGTCACAATGCTAAATGTCAAAAATGAAAAGTGTCAAAAATGACAAATTTCAAGATGGCAAATGTCAAAGATGTCAAATGACAAATTTCACAATGCTAAATGTCAAAAATGAAAAGTGTTACCATGAAAAATGTCAAAAATAACAAATTTCAAGATGGCAAATGTCAAAGATGTCAAATGACAAATGTCACAATGCAAAATGTCAAAAATGAAAAGTGTCACCATGAAAAATGTCAAAAATGACAAATTTCAAGATGGCAAATGTCAAAGATGTCAAATGACAAATGTCACAATGCTAAATGTCAAAAATGAAAAGTGTCACCATGAAAAATGTCAAAAATAACAAATTTATTTCAAGATGGCAAATGTAAAGATGTCAAATGACAAATGTCACAATGCTAAATGTCAAAAATGAAAAGTGTTACCATGAAAAATGTCAAAAATGACAAATTTTAAGATGGCAAATGTCAAAGATGTCAAATGACAAATGTCACAATGCTAAATGTCAAAAATGAAAAGTGTCACCATGAAAAATGTCAAAAATAACAAATTTTAAGATGGCAAATGTCACAGATGTCAAATGACAAATGTCACAATGCTAAATGTCAAAAATGAAAAGTGTCAAAAATGACAAATTTCAAGATGGCAAATGTCAAAGATGTCAAATGACAAATTTCACAATGCTAAATGTCAAAAATGAAAAGTGTCACCATAAAAAATGTCAAAAATAACAAATTTCAAGATGGCAAATGTCAAAGATGTCAAATGACAAATGTCACAATGCTAAATGTCAAAAATGAAAAGTGTCACCATGAAAAATGTCAAAAATGAAAAATTTCAAGATGGCAAATGTCAAAGATGTCAAATGACAAATGTCACAATGCTAAATGTCAAAAATGAAAAGTGTCACCATGAAAAATGTCAAAAATAACAAATTTCAAGATGGCAAATGTCAAATGACAAATGTCACAATGCTAAATGTCAAAAATGAAAAGTGTCACCATGAAAAATGTCAAACATGACAAATTTCAAGATGGCAAATGTCAAAGATGTCAAATGACAAATGTCACAATGCTAAATGTCAAAAATGAAAAGTGTCAAAAATGACAAATTTCAAGATGGCAAATGTCAAAGATGTCAAATGACAAATTTCACAATGCTAAATGTCAAAAATGAAAAGTGTCACCATGAAAAATGTCAAAAATAACAAATTTCAAGATGGCAAATGTCAAAGATGTCAAATGACAAATGTCACAATGCTAAATGTCAAAAATGAAAAGTGTCACCATGAAAAATGTCAAAAATAACAAATTTTAAGATGGCAAATGTCACAGATGTCAAATGACAAATGTCACAATGCTAAATGTCAAAAATGAAAAGTGTCAAAAATGACAAATTTCAAGATGGCAAATGTCAAAGATGTCAAATGACAAATTTCACAATGCTAAATGTCAAAAATGAAAAGTGTCACCATGAAAAATGTCAAAAATAACAAATTTCAAGATGGCAAATGTCAAAGATGTCAAATGACAAATGTCACAATGCTAAATGTCAAAAATGAAAAGTGTCACCATGAAAAATGTCAAAAATGACAAATTTCAAGATGGCAAATGTCAAAGATGTCAAATGACAAATGTCACAATGCTAAATGTCAAAAATGAAAAGTGTCACCATGAAAAATGTCAAAAATGACAAATTTTAAGATGGCAAATGTCAAAGATGTCAAATGACAAATGTCACAATGCTAAATGTCAAAAATGAAAAGTGTCACCATGAAAAATGTCAAAAATGACAAATTTCAAGATGGCAAATGTCAAAGATGTCAAATGACAAATGTCACAATGCTAAATGTCAAAAATGAAAAGTGTCAAAAATGACAAATTTCAAGATGGCAAATGTCTAAGATGTCAAATGACAAATGTCACAGTGCTAAATGTCAAAAATGAAAAGTGTCACCGTGAAAAATGTCAAAAATGACAAATTTCAAGATGGCAAATGTCAAAGATGTCAAATGACAAATGTCACAATGCTAAATGTCAAAAATGAAAAGTGTCACCATGAAAAATGTCAAAAATGACAAATTTCAAGATGGCAAATGTCCAAGATGTCAAATGAAAAATGTCACAATGCTAAATGTCAAAAATGAAAAGTGTCCCCATGAAAAATGTCAATAATGACAAATTTCAAGATGGCAAATGTCAAAGATGTCAAATGACAAATGTCACAATGCTAAATGTCAAAAATGAAAAGTGTCACCATGAAAAATGTCAAAAATGACAAATTTCAAGATGGCAAATGTCAAAGATGTCAAATGACAAATGTCGCAATGCTAAATGTCAAAAATGAAAAGTGTCAAAAATGACAAATTTCAAGATGACAAATGTCTAAGATGTCAAATGACAAATGTCACAATGCTAAATGTCAAAAATGAAAAGTGTCACCATGAAAAATGTCAAAAATGACAAATTTCAAGATGGCAAATGTTAAAGATGTCAAATGACAAATGTCACAATGCTAAATGTCAAAAATGAAAAGTGTCACCATGAAAAATGTCAAAAATAAAAAATTTCAAGATGGCAAATGTCAAAGATGTCAAATGACAAATGTCACAATGCTAAATGTCAAAAATGAAAAGTGTTACCATGAAAAATGTCAAAAATGACAAATTTCAAGATGGCAAATGTCAAAGATGTCAAATGACAAATGTCACAATGCTAAATGTCAAAAATGAAAAGTGTCACCATGAAAAATGTCAAAAATAACAAATTTCAAGATGGCAAATGTCAAAGATGTCAAATGACAAATGTCACAATGCTAAATGTCAAAAATGAAAAGTGTCAAAAATGACAAATTTCAAGATGGCAAATGTCAAAGATGTCAAATGACAAATGTCACAATGCTAAATATCAAAAATCAAAAGTGTCACCATAAAAAATGTCAAAAATAACAAATTTCAAGATGGCAAATGTCAAAGATGTCAAATGACAAATGTCACAATGCTAAATGTCAAAAATGAAAAGTGTCACCATGAAAAATGTCAAAAATGACAAATTTCAAGATGGCAAATGTCAAAGATGTCAAATGACAAATGTCACAATGCTAAATGTCAAAAATGAAAAGTGTCACCATGAAAAATGTCAAAAATAACAAATTTCAAGATGGCAAATGTCAAAGATGTCAAATGACAAATGTCACAATGCTAAATGTCAAAAATGAAAAGTGTTACCATGAAAAATGTCAAAAATGACAAATTTCAAGATGGCAAATGTCAAATATGTCAAATGACAAATGTCACAATGCTAAATGTCAAAAATGAAAAGTGTCACCATGAAAAATGTCAAAAATAACAAATTTCAAGATGGCAAATTTCAAAGATGTCAAATGACAAATTTCACAATGCTAAATGTCAAAAATGAAAAGTGTCACCATGAAAAATGTCAAAAATAACAAATTTCAAGATGGAAAATGTCAAAGATGTCAAATGACAAATGTCACAATGCTAAATGTCAAAAATGAAAAGTGTCAAAAATGACAAATTTCAAGATGGCAAATGTCTAAGATGTCACATGACAAATGTCACAATGCTAAATGTCAAAAATGAAAAGTGTCACCATGAAAAATGTCAAAAATGACAAATTTCAAGATGGCAAATGTCAAAACTGACAAATGTCACAATGCTAAATGTTAAAAATGAAAAGTGTCACCATGAAAAATGTCCAAAATAACAAATTTCAAGATGGCAAATGTCAAAGATGTCAAATGACAAATGTCACAATGCTAAATGTCAAAAATGACAAATTTTAAGATGGCAAATGTCAAAGATGTCAAATGACAAATGTCACAATGCTAAATGTCAAAAATGAAAAGTGTCACCATGACAAATGTCAAAAATGACAAATTTCAAGATGGCAAATGTCAAAGATGTCAAATGACAAATGTCACAATGCTAAATGTCAAAAATGAAAACTGTCACCATGAAAAATGTCAAAAATGACAAATTTCAAGATGGCAAATGTCAAAGATGTCAAATGACAAATGTCACAATGATGCTAACAGTCAAAAATGAAAAGTGTCACCATGAAAAATGTCAAAAACGACAAATTTCAAGATGGCAAATATCAAAGATGTCAAATGACAAATGTCACAATGCTAAATGTCAAAAATGAAAAGTGTCACCATAAAATGTCAAAAATGACAAATTTCAAGATGGCAAATGTCAAAGATGTCAAATGACAAATGTCACAATGCTAAATGTCAAAAATGAAACGTGTCACCATGAAAAATGTCAAAAATGACAAATTTCAAGATGGCAAATATCAAAGATGTCAAATGACAAATTTCACAATGCTAAATGTCAAAAATGACAAATTTCAAGATGGCAAATGTCAAAGATGTCAAATGACAAATGTCACAATGCTAAATGTCAAAAATGAAAAGTGTCACCATAAAAAATGTCAAAAATGACAAATTTCAAGATGGCAAATGTCAAAGATGTCAAATGACAAATGTCACAATGCTAAATGTCAAAAATGAAAAGTGTCAAAAATTACAAATTTCAAGATGGCAAATGTCTAAGATGCCAAATGACAAATGTCACAATGCTAAATGTCAAAAATGAAAAGTGTCACCATGAAAAATGTCAAAAATGACAAATTTCAAGATGGCAAATGTCAAAGATGTCAAATGACAAATGTCACAATGCTAAATGTCAAAAATGAAAAGTGTCACAATAAAAAATGTCAAAAATGACAAATTTCAAGATGGCAAATGTCAAAGATGTCAAATGACAAATGTCACAATGCTAAATGTCAAAAATGAAAAGTGTCACTATGAAAAATGTCAAAAATGACAAATTTCAAGATGGCAAATGTCAAAGATGTCAAATGACAAATGTCACAATGCTAAATGTCAAAAATGAAAAGTGTCAACATGAAAAATGTCAAAAATGACAAATTTCAAGATGGCAAATGTCAAAACTGACAAATGTCACAATGCTAAATGTCAAAAATAAAAAGTGTCACCATGAAAAATGTCAAAAATAACAAATTTCAAGATGGCAAATGTCAAAGATGTCAAATGACAAATGTCACAATGCTAAATGTCAAAAATGACAAATTTCAAGATGGCAAATGTCAAAGATGTCAAATGACAAATGTCACAATGCTAAATGTCAAAAATGAAAAGTGTCACCATGAAAAATGTCAAAAATAACAAATTTCAAGATGGCAAATGTAAAGATGTCAAATGACAAATGTCACAATGCTAAATGTCAAAAATGAAAAGTGTTACCATGAAAAATGTCAAAAATGACAAATTTTAAGATGGCAAATGTCAAAGATGTCAAATGACAAATGTCACAATGCTAAATGTCAAAAATGAAAAGTGTCACCATGAAAAATGTCAAAAATAACAAATTTTAAGATTACAAATGTCACAGATGTCAAATGACAAATGTCACAATGCTAAATGTCAAAAATGAAAAGTGTCAAAAATGACAAATTTCAAGATGGCAAATGTCAAAGATGTCAAATGACAAATTTCACAATGCTAAATGTCAAAAATGAAAAGTGTCACCATAAAAAATGTCAAAAATAACAAATTTCAAGATGGCAAATGTCAAAGATGTCAAATGACAAATGTCACAATGCTAAATGTCAAAAATGAAAAGTGTCACCATGAAAAATGTCAAAAATGACAAATTTCAAGATGGCAAATGTCAAAGATGTCAAATGACAAATGTCACAATGCTAAATGTCAAAAATGAAAAGTGTCACCATGAAAAATGTCAAAAATAACAAATTTCAAGATGGCAAATGTCAAAGATGTCAAATGACAAATGTCACAATGCTAAATGTCAAAAATGAAAAGTGTCACCATGAAAAATGTCAAACATGACAAATTTCAAGATGGCTAATGTCAAAGATGTCAAATGACAAATGTCACAATGCTAAATGTCAAAAATGAAAAGTGTCAAAAATGACAAATTTCAAGATGGCAAATGTCTAAGATGTCAAATAACAAATGTCACAATGCTAAATGTCAAAAATGAAAAGTGTCACCGTGAAAAATGTCAAAAATGACAAATTTCAAGATGGCAAATGTCAAAGATGTCAAATGACAAATGTCACAATGCTAAATGTCAAAAATGAAAAGTGTCAAAAATGACAAATTTCAAGATGGCAAATGTCAAAGATGTCAAATGACAAATTTCACAATGCTAAATGTCAAAAATGAAAAGTGTCACCATGAAAAATGTCAAAAATAACAAATTTCAAGATGGCAAATGTCAAAGATGTCAAATGACAAATGTCACAATGCTAAATGTCAAAAATGAAAAGTGTCACCATGAAAAATGTCAAAAATAACAAATTTTAAGATGGCAAATGTCACAGATGTCAAATGACAAATGTCACAATGCTAAATGTCAAAAATGAAAAGTGTCAAAAATGACAAATTTCAAGATGGCAAATGTCAAAGATGTCAAATGACAAATTTCACAATGCTAAATGTCAAAAATGAAAAGTGTCACCATGAAAAATGTCAAAAATAACAAATTTCAAGATGGCAAATGTCAAAGATGTCAAATGACAAATGTCACAATGCTGAATGTCAAAAATGAAAAGTGTCACTATGAAAAATGTCAAAAATGACAAATTTCAAGATGGCAAATGTCAAAGATGTCAGATGACAAATGTCACAATGCTAAATGTCAAAAATGAAAAGTGTCACCATGAAAAATGTCAAAAATGACAAATTTCAAGATGGCAAATGTCAAAGATGTCAAATGACAAATGTCAGAATGCTAAATGTCAAAAATGAAAAGTGTCACCATGAAAAATGTCAAAAATAACAAATTTCAAGATGGCAAATGTCAAAGATGTCAAATGACAAATGTCACAATGCTGAATGTCAAAAATGAAAAGTGTCACTATGAAAAATGTCAAAAATGACAAATTTCAAGATGGCAAATGTCAAAGATGTCAAATGACAAATGTC
Source organism: Altica lythri (assembly GCA_964028335.1). Lineage (NCBI taxonomy): Eukaryota > Metazoa > Arthropoda > Insecta > Coleoptera > Chrysomelidae > Altica > Altica lythri. The sequence goes on along the minus strand of OZ034800.1, from coordinate 14,124,929 downwards.
ACAATGCTAAATGTCAAAAATGAAAAGTGTCACCATGAAAAATGTCAAAAATGACAAATTTCAAGATGGCAAATGTCAAAGATGTCAAATGACAAATGTCACAATGCTAAATGTCAAAAATGAAAAGTGTCAAAAATGACAAATTTCAAGATGGCAAATGTCTAAGATGTCAAATGACAAATGTCACAATGCTAAATGTCAAAAATGAAAAGTGTCACAATGCTAAATGTCAAAAATGACAAATTTCAAAATGGCAAATGTCAAAACTGACAAATGTCACAATGCTAAATGTCAAAAATGAAAAGTGTCACCATGAAAAATGTCAAAAATAACAAATTTCAAGATGGCAAATGTCAAAGATGTCAAATGACAAATGTCACAATGCTAAATGTCAAAAATGACAAATTTTAAGGTAGCAAATGTCAAAGATGTCAAATGACAAATGTCACAATGCTAAATGTCAAAAATGAAAAGTGTCACCATGAAAAATGTCAAAAATGACAAATTTCAAGATGGCAAATGTCAAAGATGTCAAATGACAAATGTCACAATGCTAAATGTCAAAAATGAAAAGTGTCACCATGAAAAATGTCAAAAATGACAAATTTCAAGGTGGCAAATGTCAAAGATGTTAAATGACAAATGTCACAATGCTAAATGTCAAAAATGAAAAGTGTCACCATGAAAAATGTCAAAAATAACAAATTTTAAGATGGCAAATGTCAAAGATGTCAAATGACAAATGTCACAATGCTAAATGTCAAAAAGGAAAAGTGTCACCATGAAAAATGTCAAAAATGACAAATTTCAAGATGGCAAATGTCAAAACTGACAAATGTCAAAATGCTAAATGTCAAAAATGATAAGTGTCACCATGAAAAATGTCAAAAATGACAAATTTCAAGATGGCAAATGTCCAAGATGTCAAATGACAAATGTCACAATGCTAAATGTCAAAAATGACAAATTTCAAGATGGCAAATGTCAAAGATGTCAGATGACAAATGTCACAATGCTAAATGTCAAAAATGAAAAGTGTCACCATGAAAAATGTCAAAAATGACAAATTTCAAAAAGGCAAATGTCAAAGATGTCAAATGACAAATGTCAGAATGCTAAATGTCAAAAATGAAAAGTGTCACCATGAAAAATGTCAAAAATAACAAATTTCAAGATGGCAAATGTCAAAGATGTCAAATGACAAATGTCACAATGCTAAATGTCAAAAATGAAAAGTGTCACCATAAAAAATGTCAAAAATGACAAATTTCAAGATGGCAAATGTCAAAGATGTCAAATGACAAATGTCACAATGCTAAATGTCAAAAATGAAAAGTGTCACCATAAAATGGCAAAAATGACTAATTTCAAGATGGCAAATGTCAAAGATGTCAAATGACAAATGTCACAATGCTAAATGTCAAAAATGAAAAATGTCACCATGAAAAATGTCAAAAATTAAAAGTGTCAAAAATGACAAATTTCAAGATGGCAAATGTCTAAGATGTCAAATGACAAATGTCACAATGCTAAATGTCAAAAATGAAAAGTGTCACAATGCTAAATGTCAAAAATGAAAAATTTCAAAATGGCAAATGTCAAAACTGACAAATGTCACAATGCTAAATGTCAAAAATGAAAAGTGTCACCATGAAAAATGTCAAAAATAACAAATTTCAAGTTGGCAAATGTCAAAGATGTCAAATGACAAATGTCACAATGCTAAATGTCAAAAATGACAAATTTCAAGATGGCAAATGTAAAAGATGTCAAATGACAAATGTCACAATGCTAAATGTCAAAAATGAAAAGTGTCACCATGAAAAATGTCAAAAATGACAAATTTTAAGATGGCACATGTTAAAGATGTCAAATGACAAATGTCACAATGCTAAATGTCAAAAATGAAAAGTGTCACCATGAAAAATGTCAAAAATGACAAATTTCTAAATGGCAAATGTCAAAACTGACAAATGTCACAATGCTAAATGTCAAAAATAAAAAGTGTCACCATGAAAAATGTCAAAAATGACAAATTTCAAGATAGCAAATGTCAAAGATGTCAAATGACAAATGTCACAATGCTAAATGTCAAAAATGAAAAGTGTCAAAATTGACAAATTTCAAGATGGCAAATGTCTAGGATGTCAAATGACAAATGTCACAATGCTAAATATCAAAAATGAAAAGTGTCACCATGAAAAATGTCAAAAATGACAAATTCCAAGATGGCAAAGGTCAAAACTGACAAATGTCACAATGCTAAATGTCAAAAAAGAAAAGTGTCACCATAAAAAATGTCAAAAATGACAAATTTCAAGATGGCAAATGTCAAAGATGTCAAATGACAAATGTCACAATGCTAAATGTCAAAAATGAAAAGTGTCAAAATGAAAAATGTCAAAAATGACAAATTTCAAGATGGCAAATGTCAAAGATGTCAAATGACAAATGTCACAATGCTAAATGTCAAAAATAAAAAGTGTCACCATAAAAGATGTCAAAAATAACAAATTTCAAGATGGCAAATGTCAAAGATGTCAAATGACAAATGTCACAATGCTAAATGTCAAAAATGAAAAGTGTCACCATGAAAAATGTCAAAAATAACAAATTTCAAGATGGCAAATGGCAAAGATGTCAAATGACAAATGTCACAATGCTAAATGTCAAAAATGAAAAGTGTCACCATGAAAAATGTCAAAAATGACAAATTTCAAGATGGCAAATGTCAAAGATGTCAAATGACAAATGTCACAATGCTAAATGTCAAAAATGAAAAGTGTCACCATGAAAAATGTTAAAAATGACAAATTTCAAGATGGCAAATGTCAAAGATGTCAAATGACAAATGTCACAATGCTAAATGTCAAAAATGAAAAGTGTTAAAAATGACAAGTGTCAAAAATGACAAATTTCAAGATGGCAAATGTCTAAGATGTCAAATGACAAATGTCACAATGCTAAATGTCAAAAATAAAAAGTGTCACAATGCTAAATGTCAAAAATGACAAATTTCAAAATGGCAAATGTCAAAACTGACAAATGTCACAATGCTAAATGTCAAAAATAAAAAGTGTCACCATAAAAAATGTCAAAAATAACAAATTTCAAGATGGCAAATGTCAAAGATGTCAAATGACAAACGTCACAATGCTAAATGCCAAAAATGACAAATTTCAAGATGGCAAATGTAAAAGATGTCAAATGACAAATGTCACAATGCTAAATGTCAAAAATGAAAAGTGTCACCATGAAAAATGTCAAAAATGACAAATTTCAATATGACAAATGTCAAAGATGTCAAATGACAAATGTCACAATGCTAAATGTCAAAAATAAAAAGTGTCACCATGAAAAATGTCAAAAATGACAGATTTCAAGATGGCAAATGTCAAAACTGACAAATGTCACAATGCTAAATGTCAAAAATAAAAAGTGTCACCATGAAAAATGTCAAAAATGACAAATTTCAAGATGGCAAATGTCAAAGATGTCAAATGACAAATGTCACAATGCTAAACGTCAAAAATGAAAAGTGTCAAAATTGACAAATTTCAAGATGGCAAATGTCTAAGATGTCAAATGACAAATGTCACAATGCTAAATGTCAAAAATGAAAAGTGTCACCATGAAAAATGTCAAAAATGACAAATTTCAAGATGGCAAATGTCAAAACTGACAAATGTCACAATGCTAAATGTCAAAAAAGAAAAGTGTCACCATGAAAAATGTCAAAAATGACAAATTTCAAGATGGCAAATGTCAAAGATGTCAAATGACAAATGTCACAATGCTAAATGTCAAAAATGAAAAGTGTCACCATGAAAAATGTCAAAAATGACAAATTTTAAGATGGCAAATGTCAAAGATGTCAAATGACAAATGTCACAATGCTAAATGTCAAAAATGAAAAGTGTCACCATGAAAAATGTCAAAAATGACAAATTTCAAGATGGCAAATGTCAAAGATGTCAAATGACAAATGTCACAATGCTAAATGTCAAAAATGAAAAGTGTCAAAAATGACAAATTTCAAGATGGCAAATGTCTAAGATGTCAAATGACAAATGTCACAGTGCTAAATGTCAAAAATGAAAAGTGTCACCGTGAAAAATGTCAAAAATGACAAATTTCAAGATGGCAAATGTCAAAGATGTCAAATGACAAATGTCACAATGCTAAATGTCAAAAATGAAAAGTGTCACCATGAAAAATGTCAAAAATGACAAATTTCAAGATGGCAAATGTCCAAGATGTCAAATGAAAAATGTCACAATGCTAAATGTCAAAAATGAAAAGTGTCCCCATGAAAAATGTCAATAATGACAAATTTCAAGATGGCAAATGTCAAAGATGTCAAATGACAAATGTCACAATGCTAAATGTCAAAAATGAAAAGTGTCACCATGAAAAATGTCAAAAATGACAAATTTCAAGATGGCAAATGTCAAAGATGTCAAATGACAAATGTCGCAATGCTAAATGTCAAAAATGAAAAGTGTCAAAAATGACAAATTTCAAGATGACAAATGTCTAAGATGTCAAATGACAAATGTCACAATGCTAAATGTCAAAAATGAAAAGTGTCACCATGAAAAATGTCAAAAATGACAAATTTCAAGATGGCAAATGTTAAAGATGTCAAATGACAAATGTCACAATGCTAAATGTCAAAAATGAAAAGTGTCACCATGAAAAATGTCAAAAATAAAAAATTTCAAGATGGCAAATGTCAAAGATGTCAAATGACAAATGTCACAATGCTAAATGTCAAAAATGAAAAGTGTTACCATGAAAAATGTCAAAAATGACAAATTTCAAGATGGCAAATGTCAAAGATGTCAAATGACAAATGTCACAATGCTAAATGTCAAAAATGAAAAGTGTCACCATGAAAAATGTCAAAAATAACAAATTTCAAGATGGCAAATGTCAAAGATGTCAAATGACAAATGTCACAATGCTAAATGTCAAAAATGAAAAGTGTCAAAAATGACAAATTTCAAGATGGCAAATGTCAAAGATGTCAAATGACAAATGTCACAATGCTAAATATCAAAAATCAAAAGTGTCACCATAAAAAATGTCAAAAATAACAAATTTCAAGATGGCAAATGTCAAAGATGTCAAATGACAAATGTCACAATGCTAAATGTCAAAAATGAAAAGTGTCACCATGAAAAATGTCAAAAATGACAAATTTCAAGATGGCAAATGTCAAAGATGTCAAATGACAAATGTCACAATGCTAAATGTCAAAAATGAAAAGTGTCACCATGAAAAATGTCAAAAATAACAAATTTCAAGATGGCAAATGTCAAAGATGTCAAATGACAAATGTCACAATGCTAAATGTCAAAAATGAAAAGTGTTACCATGAAAAATGTCAAAAATGACAAATTTCAAGATGGCAAATGTCAAATATGTCAAATGACAAATGTCACAATGCTAAATGTCAAAAATGAAAAGTGTCACCATGAAAAATGTCAAAAATAACAAATTTCAAGATGGCAAATTTCAAAGATGTCAAATGACAAATTTCACAATGCTAAATGTCAAAAATGAAAAGTGTCACCATGAAAAATGTCAAAAATAACAAATTTCAAGATGGAAAATGTCAAAGATGTCAAATGACAAATGTCACAATGCTAAATGTCAAAAATGAAAAGTGTCAAAAATGACAAATTTCAAGATGGCAAATGTCTAAGATGTCACATGACAAATGTCACAATGCTAAATGTCAAAAATGAAAAGTGTCACCATGAAAAATGTCAAAAATGACAAATTTCAAGATGGCAAATGTCAAAACTGACAAATGTCACAATGCTAAATGTTAAAAATGAAAAGTGTCACCATGAAAAATGTCCAAAATAACAAATTTCAAGATGGCAAATGTCAAAGATGTCAAATGACAAATGTCACAATGCTAAATGTCAAAAATGACAAATTTTAAGATGGCAAATGTCAAAGATGTCAAATGACAAATGTCACAATGCTAAATGTCAAAAATGAAAAGTGTCACCATGACAAATGTCAAAAATGACAAATTTCAAGATGGCAAATGTCAAAGATGTCAAATGACAAATGTCACAATGCTAAATGTCAAAAATGAAAACTGTCACCATGAAAAATGTCAAAAATGACAAATTTCAAGATGGCAAATGTCAAAGATGTCAAATGACAAATGTCACAATGATGCTAACAGTCAAAAATGAAAAGTGTCACCATGAAAAATGTCAAAAACGACAAATTTCAAGATGGCAAATATCAAAGATGTCAAATGACAAATGTCACAATGCTAAATGTCAAAAATGAAAAGTGTCACCATAAAATGTCAAAAATGACAAATTTCAAGATGGCAAATGTCAAAGATGTCAAATGACAAATGTCACAATGCTAAATGTCAAAAATGAAACGTGTCACCATGAAAAATGTCAAAAATGACAAATTTCAAGATGGCAAATATCAAAGATGTCAAATGACAAATTTCACAATGCTAAATGTCAAAAATGACAAATTTCAAGATGGCAAATGTCAAAGATGTCAAATGACAAATGTCACAATGCTAAATGTCAAAAATGAAAAGTGTCACCATAAAAAATGTCAAAAATGACAAATTTCAAGATGGCAAATGTCAAAGATGTCAAATGACAAATGTCACAATGCTAAATGTCAAAAATGAAAAGTGTCAAAAATTACAAATTTCAAGATGGCAAATGTCTAAGATGCCAAATGACAAATGTCACAATGCTAAATGTCAAAAATGAAAAGTGTCACCATGAAAAATGTCAAAAATGACAAATTTCAAGATGGCAAATGTCAAAGATGTCAAATGACAAATGTCACAATGCTAAATGTCAAAAATGAAAAGTGTCACAATAAAAAAATGTCAAAAATGACAAATTTCAAGATGGCAAATGTCAAAGATGTCAAATGACAAATGTCACAATGCTAAATGTCAAAAATGAAAAGTGTCACTATGAAAAATGTCAAAAATGACAAATTTCAAGATGGCAAATGTCAAAGATGTCAAATGACAAATGTCACAATGCTAAATGTCAAAAATGAAAAGTGTCAACATGAAAAATGTCAAAAATGACAAATTTCAAGATGGCAAATGTCAAAACTGACAAATGTCACAATGCTAAATGTCAAAAATAAAAAGTGTCACCATGAAAAATGTCAAAAATAACAAATTTCAAGATGGCAAATGTCAAAGATGTCAAATGACAAATGTCACAATGCTAAATGTCAAAAATGACAAATTTCAAGATGGCAAATGTCAAAGATGTCAAATGACAAATGTCACAATGCTAAATGTCAAAAATGAAAAGTGTCACCATGAAAAATGTCAAAAATAACAAATTTCAAGATGGCAAATGTAAAGATGTCAAATGACAAATGTCACAATGCTAAATGTCAAAAATGAAAAGTGTTACCATGAAAAATGTCAAAAATGACAAATTTTAAGATGGCAAATGTCAAAGATGTCAAATGACAAATGTCACAATGCTAAATGTCAAAAATGAAAAGTGTCACCATGAAAAATGTCAAAAATAACAAATTTTAAGATTACAAATGTCACAGATGTCAAATGACAAATGTCACAATGCTAAATGTCAAAAATGAAAAGTGTCAAAAATGACAAATTTCAAGATGGCAAATGTCAAAGATGTCAAATGACAAATTTCACAATGCTAAATGTCAAAAATGAAAAGTGTCACCATAAAAAATGTCAAAAATAACAAATTTCAAGATGGCAAATGTCAAAGATGTCAAATGACAAATGTCACAATGCTAAATGTCAAAAATGAAAAGTGTCACCATGAAAAATGTCAAAAATGACAAATTTCAAGATGGCAAATGTCAAAGATGTCAAATGACAAATGTCACAATGCTAAATGTCAAAAATGAAAAGTGTCACCATGAAAAATGTCAAAAATAACAAATTTCAAGATGGCAAATGTCAAAGATGTCAAATGACAAATGTCACAATGCTAAATGTCAAAAATGAAAAGTGTCACCATGAAAAATGTCAAACATGACAAATTTCAAGATGGCTAATGTCAAAGATGTCAAATGACAAATGTCACAATGCTAAATGTCAAAAATGAAAAGTGTCAAAAATGACAAATTTCAAGATGGCAAATGTCTAAGATGTCAAATAACAAATGTCACAATGCTAAATGTCAAAAATGAAAAGTGTCACCGTGAAAAATGTCAAAAATGACAAATTTCAAGATGGCAAATGTCAAAGATGTCAAATGACAAATGTCACAATGCTAAATGTCAAAAATGAAAAGTGTCAAAAATGACAAATTTCAAGATGGCAAATGTCAAAGATGTCAAATGACAAATTTCACAATGCTAAATGTCAAAAATGAAAAGTGTCACCATGAAAAATGTCAAAAATAACAAATTTCAAGATGGCAAATGTCAAAGATGTCAAATGACAAATGTCACAATGCTAAATGTCAAAAATGAAAAGTGTCACCATGAAAAATGTCAAAAATAACAAATTTTAAGATGGCAAATGTCACAGATGTCAAATGACAAATGTCACAATGCTAAATGTCAAAAATGAAAAGTGTCAAAAATGACAAATTTCAAGATGGCAAATGTCAAAGATGTCAAATGACAAATTTCACAATGCTAAATGTCAAAAATGAAAAGTGTCACCATGAAAAATGTCAAAAATAACAAATTTCAAGATGGCAAATGTCAAAGATGTCAAATGACAAATGTCACAATGCTGAATGTCAAAAATGAAAAGTGTCACTATGAAAAATGTCAAAAATGACAAATTTCAAGATGGCAAATGTCAAAGATGTCAGATGACAAATGTCACAATGCTAAATGTCAAAAATGAAAAGTGTCACCATGAAAAATGTCAAAAATGACAAATTTCAAGATGGCAAATGTCAAAGATGTCAAATGACAAATGTCAGAATGCTAAATGTCAAAAATGAAAAGTGTCACCATGAAAAATGTCAAAAATAACAAATTTCAAGATGGCAAATGTCAAAGATGTCAAATGACAAATGTCACAATGCTGAATGTCAAAAATGAAAAGTGTCACTATGAAAAATGTCAAAAATGACAAATTTCAAGATGGCAAATGTCAAAGATGTCAAATGACAAATGTCACAATGCTAAATGTCAAAAATGAAAAGTGTCACCATGAAAAATGTCAAAAATGACAAATTTCAAGATGGCAAATGTCAAAGATGTCAAATGACAAATGTCACAATGCTAAATGTCAAAAATGAAAAGTGTCAAAAATGACAAATTTCAAGATGGCAAATGTCTAAGATGTCAAATGACAAATGTCACAATGCTAAATGTCAAAAATGAAAAGTGTCACAATGCTAAATGTCAAAAATGACAAATTTCAAAATGGCAAATGTCAAAACTGACAAATGTCACAATGCTAAATGTCAAAAATGAAAAGTGTCACCATGAAAAATGTCAAAAATAACAAATTTCAAGATGGCAAATGTCAAAGATGTCAAATGACAAATGTCACAATGCTAAATGTCAAAAATGACAAATTTTAAGGTAGCAAATGTCAAAGATGTCAAATGACAAATGTCACAATGCTAAATGTCAAAAATGAAAAGTGTCACCATGAAAAATGTCAAAAATGACAAATTTCAAGATGGCAAATGTCAAAGATGTCAAATGACAAATGTCACAATGCTAAATGTCAAAAATGAAAAGTGTCACCATGAAAAATGTCAAAAATGACAAATTTCAAGGTGGCAAATGTCAAAGATGTTAAATGACAAATGTCACAATGCTAAATGTCAAAAATGAAAAGTGTCACCATGAAAAATGTCAAAAATAACAAATTTTAAGATGGCAAATGTCAAAGATGTCAAATGACAAATGTCACAATGCTAAATGTCAAAAAGGAAAAGTGTCACCATGAAAAATGTCAAAAATGACAAATTTCAAGATGGCAAATGTCAAAACTGACAAATGTCAAAATGCTAAATGTCAAAAATGATAAGTGTCACCATGAAAAATGTCAAAAATGACAAATTTCAAGATGGCAAATGTCCAAGATGTCAAATGACAAATGTCACAATGCTAAATGTCAAAAATGACAAATTTCAAGATGGCAAATGTCAAAGATGTCAGATGACAAATGTCACAATGCTAAATGTCAAAAATGAAAAGTGTCACCATGAAAAATGTCAAAAATGACAAATTTCAAAAAGGCAAATGTCAAAGATGTCAAATGACAAATGTCAGAATGCTAAATGTCAAAAATGAAAAGTGTCACCATGAAAAATGTCAAAAATAACAAATTTCAAGATGGCAAATGTCAAAGATGTCAAATGACAAATGTCACAATGCTAAATGTCAAAAATGAAAAGTGTCACCATAAAAAATGTCAAAAATGACAAATTTCAAGATGGCAAATGTCAAAGATGTCAAATGACAAATGTCACAATGCTAAATGTCAAAAATGAAAAGTGTCACCATAAAATGGCAAAAATGACTAATTTCAAGATGGCAAATGTCAAAGATGTCAAATGACAAATGTCACAATGCTAAATGTCAAAAATGAAAAATGTCACCATGAAAAATGTCAAAAATTAAAAGTGTCAAAAATGACAAATTTCAAGATGGCAAATGTCTAAGATGTCAAATGACAAATGTCACAATGCTAAATGTCAAAAATGAAAAGTGTCACAATGCTAAATGTCAAAAATGAAAAATTTCAAAATGGCAAATGTCAAAACTGACAAATGTCACAATGCTAAATGTCAAAAATGAAAAGTGTCACCATGAAAAATGTCAAAAATAACAAATTTCAAGTTGGCAAATGTCAAAGATGTCAAATGACAAATGTCACAATGGTAAATGTCAAAAATGACAAATTTCAAGATGGCAAATGTAAAAGATGTCAAATGACAAATGTCACAATGCTAAATGTCAAAAATGAAAAGTGTCACCATGAAAAATGTCAAAAATGACAAATTTTAAGATGGCACATGTTAAAGATGTCAAATGACAAATGTCACAATGCTAAATGTCAAAAATGAAAAGTGTCACCATGAAAAATGTCAAAAATGACAAATTTCTAAATGGCAAATGTCAAAACTGACAAATGTCACAATGCTAAATGTCAAAAATAAAAAGTGTCACCATGAAAAATGTCAAAAATGACAAATTTCAAGATAGCAAATGTCAAAGATGTCAAATGACAAATGTCACAATGCTAAATGTCAAAAATGAAAAGTGTCAAAATTGACAAATTTCAAGATGGCAAATGTCTAGGATGTCAAATGACAAATGTCACAATGCTAAATATCAAAAATGAAAAGTGTCACCATGAAAAATGTCAAAAATGACAAATTCCAAGATGGCAAAGGTCAAAACTGACAAATGTCACAATGCTAAATGTCAAAAAAGAAAAGTGTCACCATAAAAAATGTCAAAAATGACAAATTTCAAGATGGCAAATGTCAAAGATGTCAAATGACAAATGTCACAATGCTAAATGTCAAAAATGAAAAGTGTCAAAATGAAAAATGTCAAAAATGACAAATTTCAAGATGGCAAATGTCAAAGATGTCAAATGACAAATGTCACAATGCTAAATGTCAAAAATAAAAAGTGTCACCATAAAAGATGTCAAAAATAACAAATTTCAAGATGGCAAATGTCAAAGATGTCAAATGACAAATGTCACAATGCTAAATGTCAAAAATGAAAAGTGTCACCATGAAAAATGTCAAAAATAACAAATTTCAAGATGGCAAATGGCAAAGATGTCAAATGACAAATGTCACAATGCTAAATGTCAAAAATGAAAAGTGTCACCATGAAAAATGTCAAAAATGACAAATTTCAAGATGGCAAATGTCAAAGATGTCAAATGACAAATGTCACAATGCTAAATGTCAAAAATGAAAAGTGTCACCATGAAAAATGTTAAAAATGACAAATTTCAAGATGGCAAATGTCAAAGATGTCAAATGACAAATGTCACAATGCTAAATGTCAAAAATGAAAAGTGTTAAAAATGACAAGTGTCAAAAATGACAAATTTCAAGATGGCAAATGTCTAAGATGTCAAATGACAAATGTCACAATGCTAAATGTCAAAAATAAAAAGTGTCACAATGCTAAATGTCAAAAATGACAAATTTCAAAATGGCAAATGTCAAAACTGACAAATGTCACAATGCTAAATGTCAAAAATAAAAAGTGTCACCATAAAAAATGTCAAAAATAACAAATTTCAAGATGGCAAATGTCAAAGATGTCAAATGACAAACGTCACAATGCTAAATGCCAAAAATGACAAATTTCAAGATGGCAAATGTAAAAGATGTCAAATGACAAATGTCACAATGCTAAATGTCAAAAATGAAAAGTGTCACCATGAAAAATGTCAAAAATGACAAATTTCAATATGACAAATGTCAAAGATGTCAAATGACAAATGTCACAATGCTAAATGTCAAAAATAAAAAGTGTCACCATGAAAAATGTCAAAAATGACAGATTTCAAGATGGCAAATGTCAAAACTGACAAATGTCACAATGCTAAATGTCAAAAATAAAAAGTGTCACCATGAAAAATGTCAAAAATGACAAATTTCAAGATGGCAAATGTCAAAGATGTCAAATGACAAATGTCACAATGCTAAACGTCAAAAATGAAAAGTGTCAAAATTGACAAATTTCAAGATGGCAAATGTCTAAGATGTCAAATGACAAATGTCACAATGCTAAATGTCAAAAATGAAAAGTGTCACCATGAAAAATGTCAAAAATGACAAATTTCAAGATGGCAAATGTCAAAACTGACAAATGTCACAATGCTAAATGTCAAAAAAGAAAAGTGTCACCATGAAAAATGTCAAAAATGACAAATTTCAAGATGGCAAATGTCAAAGATGTCAAATGACAAATGTCACAATGCTAAATGTCAAAAATGAAAATTGTCACCATAAAAAATGTCAAAAATAACAAATTTCAAGATGGCAAATGTCAAAACTGACAAATGTCACAATGCTAAATGTCAAAAAAGAAAAGTGTCACCATGAAAAATGTCAAAAATGACAAATTTCAAGATGGCAAATGTCAAAGATGTCAAATGACAAATGTCACAATGCTAAATGTCAAAAATGAAAAGTGTCACCATGAAAAATGTCAAAAATAACAAATTTCAAGATGACAAATGTCAAAGATGTCAAATGACAAATGTCACAATGCTAAATGTCAAAAATGAAAAGTGTCACCATGAAAAATGTCAAAAATGACAAATTTCAAGATGGCAAATGTCAAAGATGTCAAATGACAAATGTCACAATGCTAAATGTCAAAAATGACAAATTTCAAGATGGCAAATGTCAAAGATGTCAAATGACAAATGTCACAATGCTAAATGTCAAAAATGAAAAGTGTCACCATGAAAAATGACAAATTTCAAGATGGCAAATGTCAAAGATGTCAAATGACAAATGTCACAATGCTAAATGTCAAAAATGAAAAGTGTCACCATGAAAAATGTCAAAAATAACAAATTTCAAGATGGCAAATGTCAAAGATGTCAAATGACAAATGTCACAATGCTAAATGTCAAAAATGAAAAGTGTCACCATGAAAAATGTCAAAAATGACAAATTTCAAGATGGCAAATGTCAAAGATGTCAAATGACAAATGTCACAATGCTAAATGTCAAAAATGAAAAGTGTCACCATGAAAACTGTCAAAAATGACAAATTTCAAGATGGCAAATGTCAAAGATGTCAAATGACAAATGTCACAATGCTAAATGTCAAAAATGAAAAGTGTCACCATGAAAAATGTCAAAAATAACAAATTTTAAGATGGCAAATGTCAAAGATGTCAAATGACAAATGTCACAATGCTAAATGTCAAAAATGAAAAGTGTCACCATGAAAAATGTCAAAAATGACAAATTTCAAGATGGCAAATGTCAAAGATGTCAAATGACAAATGTCACAATGCTAAATGTCAAAAATGACAAATTTCAAGATGGCAAATGTCAAAGATGTCAAATGACAAATGTCACAATGCTAAATGTCAAAAATGAAAAGTGTCACCATGAAAAATGACAAATTTCAAGATGGCAAATGTCAAAGATGTCAAATGACAAATGTCACAATGCTAAATGTCAAAAATGAAAAGTGTCACCATGAAAAATGTCAAAAATAACAAATTTCAAGATGGCAAATGTCAAAGATGTCAAATGACAAATGTCACAATGCTAAATGTCAAAAATGAAAAGTGTCACCATGAAAAATGTCAAAAATGACAAATTTCAAGATGGCAAATGTCAAAGATGTCAAATGACAAATGTCACAATGCTAAATGTCAAAAATGAAAAGTGTCACCATGAAAAATGTCAAAAATGACAAATTTCAAGATGGCAAATGTCAAAGATGTCAAATGACAAATGTCACAATGCTAAATGTCAAAAATGAAAAGTGTCACCATGAAAAATGTCAAAAATAACAAATTTTAAGATGGCAAATGTCAAAGATGTCAAATGACAAATGTCACAATGCTAAATGTCAAAAATGAAAAGTGTCACTATAAAAAATGTCAGAAATGACAAATTTTAAGATGGCAAATGTCAAAGATGTCAAATGACAAATGTCACAATGCTAAATGTCAAAAATGAAAAGTGTCACCATGAAAAATGTCAAAAATAACAAATTTCAAGATGGCAAATGTTAAAGATGTCAAATGACAAATGTTACAATGCTAAATGTCAAAAATGAAAAGTGTCACCATGAAAAATGTCAAAAATGACAAATTTCAAGATGGCAAATGTCAAAACTGACAAATGTCACAATGCTAAATGTCAAAAATGATAAGTGTCACCATGAAAAATGTCAAAAATGACAAATTTCAAGATGGCAAATGTCCAAGATGTCAAATGACAAATGTCACAATGCTAAATGTCAAAAATGACAAATTTCAAGATAGCAAATGTCAAAGATGTCAAATGACAAATGTCACAATGCTAAATGTCAAAAATGAAAAGTGTCACCATGAAAAATGACAAATTTCAAGATGGCAAATGTCAAAGATGTCAAATGACAAATGTCACAATGCTAAATGTCAAAAATGAAAAGTGTCACCATGAAAAATGTCAAAAATAACAAATTTCAAGATGGCAAATGTCAAAGATGTCAAATGACAAATGTCACAATGCTAAATGTCAAAAATGAAAAGTGTCACCATGAAAAATGTCAAAAATGACAAATTTCAAGATGGCAAATGTCAAAGATGTCAAATGACAAATGTCACAATGCTAAATGTCAAAAATGAAAAGTGTCATCATGAAAAATGTCAAAAATGACAAATTTCAAGATAGCAAATATCAAAGATGTCAAATGACAAATATCACAATGCTAAATGTCAAAAATGAAAAGTGTCACCATGAAAAATGTCAAAAATGACAAATTTCAAGATGGCAACTTCCAAAGATGTCAAGTGACAAATGTCACAATGAAAAGTGTCACCATGAAAAATGTCAAAAATGACAAATTTCAAGATGGCAAATGTCAAAGATGTCAAATGACAAATGTCACAATGCTAAATGTCAAAAATGAAAAGTGTCACTATGAAAAATGTCAAAAATGACAAATTTTAAAATGGCAAATGTCAAAGATGTCAAATGACAAATGTCACAATGCTAAATGTCAAAAATGAAAAGTGTCACCATGAAAAATGTCAAAAATAACAAATTTCAAGATGGCAAATGTCAAAGATGTCAAATGACAAATGTCACAATGCTAAATGTCAAAAATGAAAAGTGTCACCATAAAAAATGTCAAAAATGACAAATTTCAAGATGGCAAATGTCAAAACTGACAAATGTCACAATGCTAAATGTCAAAAATAATAAGTGTCACCATGAAAAATGTCAAAAATGACAAATTTCAAGATGGCAAATGTCCAAGATGTCAAATGACAAATGTCAGAATGCTAAATGTCAAAAATGAAAAGTGTCACCATGAAAAATGTCAAAAATAACAAATTTCAAGATGGCAAATGTCAAAGATGTCAAATGACAAATGTCACAATGCTGAATGTCAAAAATGAAAAGTGTCACTATGAAAAAGGGCAAAAATGACAAATTTCAAGATGGCAAATGTCAAAGATGTCAGATGACAAATGTCACAATGCTAAATGTCAAAAATAAAAAGTGTCACCATGAAAAATGTCAAAAATGACAAATTTCAAGATGGCAAATGTCAAAGATGTCAAATGACAAATGTCAGAATGCTAAATGTCAAAAATGAAAAGTGTCACCATGAAAAATGTCAAAAATAACAAATTTCAAGATGGCAAATGTCAAAGATGTCAAATGACAAATGTCACAATGCTGAATGTCAAAAATGAAAAGTGTCACTATGAAAAATGTCAAAAATGACAAATTTCAAGATGGCAAATGTCAAAGATGTCAAATGACAAATGTCACAATGCTAAATGTCAAAAATGAAAAGTGTCACCATGAAAAATGTCAAAAATGACAAATTTCAAGATGGCAAATGTCAAAGATGTCAAATGACAAATGTCACAATGCTAAATGTCAAAAATGAAAAGTGTCAAAAATGACAAATTTCAAGATGGCAAATGTCTAAGATGTCAAATGACAAATGTCACAATGCTAAATGTCAAAAATGAAAAGTGTCACAATGCTAAATGTCAAAAATGACAAATTTCAAAATGGCAAATGTCAAAACTGACAAATGTCACAATGCTAAATGTCAAAAATGAAAAGTGTCACCATGAAAAATGTCAAAAATAACAAATTTCAAGATGGCAAATGTCAAAGATGTCAAATGACAAATGTCACAATGCTAAATGTCAAAAATGACAAATTTTAAGGTAGCAAATGTCAAAGATGTCAAATGACAAATGTCACAATGCTAAATGTCAAAAATGAAAAGTGTCACCATGAAAAATGTCAAAAATGACAAATTTCAAGATGGCAAATGTCAAAGATGTCAAATGACAAATGTCACAATGCTAAATGTCAAAAATGAAAAGTGTCACCATGAAAAATGTCAAAAATGACAAATTTCAAGGTGGCAAATGTCAAAGATGTTAAATGACAAATGTCACAATGCTAAATGTCAAAAATGAAAAGTGTCACCATGAAAAATGTCAAAAATAACAAATTTTAAGATGGCAAATGTCAAAGATGTCAAATGACAAATGTCACAATGCTAAATGTCAAAAATGAAAAGTGTCACCATGAAAAATGTCAAAAATGACAAATTTCAAGATGGCAAATGTCAAAACTGACAAATGTCAAAATGCTAAATGTCAAAAATGATAAGTGTCACCATGAAAAATGTCAAAAATGACAAATTTCAAGATGGCAAAGGTCCAAGATGTCAAATGACAAATGTCACAATGCTAAATGTCAAAAATGACAAATTTCAAGATGGCAAATGTCAAAGATGTCAGATGACAAATGTCACAATGCTAAATGTCAAAAATGAAAAGTGTCACCATGAAAAATGTCAAAAATGACAAATTTCAAAAAGGCAAATATCAAAGATGTCAAATGACAAATGTCAGAATGCTAAATGTCAAAAATGAAAAGTGTCACCATGAAAAATGTCAAAAATAACAAATTTCAAGATGGCAAATGTCAAAGATGTCAAATGACAAATGTCACAATGCTAAATGTCAAAAATTAAAAGTGTCAAAAATGACAAATTTCAAGATGGCAAATGTCTAAGATGTCAAATGACAAATGTCACAATGCTAAATGTCAAAAATGAAAAGTGTCACCATAAAAAATGTCAAAAATGACAAATTTCAAGATGGCAAATGTCAAAGATGTCAAATGACAAATGTCACAATGCTAAATGTCAAAAATTAAAAGTGTCAAAAATGACAAATTTCAAGATGGCAAATGTCTAAGATGTCAAATGACAAATGTCACAATGCTAAATGTCAAAAATGAAAAGTGTCACAATGCTAAATGTCAAAAATGAAAAATTTCAAAATGGCAAATGTCAAAACTGACAAATGTCACAATGCTAAATGTCAAAAATGAAAAGTGTCACCATGAAAAATGTCAAAAATAACAAATTTCAAGTTGGCAAAATGTCAAAGATGTCAAATGACAAATGTCACAATGCTAAATGTCAAAAATGACAAATTTCAAGATGGCAAATGTAAAAGATGTCAAATGACAAATGTCACAATGCTAAATGTCAAAAATGAAAAGTGTCACCATGAAAAATGTCAAAAATGACAAATTTTAAGATGGCACATGTCAAAGATGTCAAATGACAAATGTCACAATGCTAAATGTCAAAAATGAAAAGTGTCACCATGAAAAATGTCAAAAATGACAAATTTCTAAATGGCAAATGTCAAAACTGACAAATGTCACAATGCTAAATGTCAAAAATAAAAAGTGTCACCATGAAAAATGTCAAAAATGACAAATTTCAAGATAGCAAATGTCAAAGATGTCAAATGACAAATGTCACAATGCTAAATGTCAAAAATGAAAAGTGTCAAAATTGACAAATTTCAAGATGGCAAATGTCTAGGATGTCAAATGACAAATGTCACAATGCTAAATATCAAAAATGAAAAGTGTCACCATGAAAAATGTCAAAAATGACAAAGTCCAAGATGGCAAAGGTCAAAACTGACAAATGTCACAATGCTAAATGTCAAAAAAGAAAAGTGTCACCATGAAAAATGTCAAAAATGACAAATTTCAAGATGGCAAATGTCAAAGATGTCAAATGACAAATGTCACAATGCTAAATGTCAAAAATGAAAAGTGTCAAAATGAAAAATGTCAAAAATGACAAATTTCAAGATGGCAAATGTCAAAGATGTCAAATGACAAATGTCACAATGCTAAATGTCAAAAATAAAAAGTGTCACCATAAAAGATGTCAAAAATAACAAATTTCAAGATGGCAAATGTCAAAGATGTCAAATGACAAATGTCACAATGCTAAATGTCAAAAATGAAAAGTGTCACCATGAAAAATGTCAAAAATGACAAATTTCAAGATGGCAAATGTCAAAGATGTCAAATAACAAATATCACAATGCTAAATGTCAAAAATGACAAATTTCAAGATGGCAAATGTCAAAGATGTCAAATGACAAATGTCACAATGCTAAATGTCAAAAATAAAAAGTGTCACCATAAAAAATTTCAAAAATAACAAATTTCAAGATGGCAAATGTCAAAGATGTCAAATGACAAATGTCACAATGCTAAATGTCAAAAATGAAAAGTGTCACTATGAAAAATGTCAAAAATGACAAATTTCAAAATGGCAAATGTCAAAGATGTCAAATGACAAATGTCACAATGCCAAATGTCAAAAATGAAAAGTGTCACCATGAAAAATGTCAAAAATGACAAATTTCAAGATGGCAAATGTCAAAGATGTCAAATGACAAATGTCACAATGCTAAATGTCAAAAATGAAAAGTGTCATCATGAAAAATGTCAAAAATAACAAATTTCAAGATGGCAAATGTCAAAGATGTCAAATGACAAATGTCACAATGCTAAATGTCAAAAATGAAAAGTGTCACCATGAAAAATGTCAAAAATGACAAATTTTAAGATGGCAAATGTCAAAGATGTCAAATGACAAATGTCACAATGCTAAATGTCAAAATTGAAAAGTGTCACCATTAAAAATGTCAAAAATAACAAATTTCAAGATGGCAAATGTTAAAGATGTCAAATGACAAATGTCACAATGCTAAATGTCAAAAATGAAAAGTGTCACCATGAAAAATGTCAAAAATGACAAATTTCAAGATGGCAAATGTCAAAACTGACAAATGTCACAATGCTAAATGTCAAAAATGATAAGTGTCACCATGAAAAATGTCAAAAATGACAAATTTCAAGATGGCAAATGTCCAAGATGTCAAATGACAAATGTCACAATGCTAAATGTCAAAAATGACAAATTTCAAGATGGCAAATGTCAAAGATGTCAAATGACAAATGTCACAATGCTAAATGTCAAAAATGAAAAGTGTCACCATGAAAAATGACAAATTTCAAGATGGCAAATGTCAAAGATGTCAAATGACAAATGTCACAATGCTAAATGTCAAAAATGAAAAGTGTCACCATGAAAACTGTCAAAAATAACAAATTTCAAGATGGCAAATGTCAAAGATGTCAAATGACAAATGTCACAATGCTAAATGTCAAAAATGAAAAGTGTCACCATGAAAAATGTCAAAAATGACAAATTTCAAGATGGCAAATGTCAAAGATGTCAAATGACAAATGTCACAATGCTAAATGTCAAAAATGAAAAGTGTCATCATGAAAAATGTCAAAAATGACAAATTTCAAGATAGCAAATATCAAAGATGTCAAATGACAAATGTCAAAATGCTAAATGTCAAAAATGAAAAGTGTCACCATGAAAAATGTCAAAAATGACAAATTTCAAGATGGCAAATGTCAAAGATGTCAAATGACAAATGTCACAATGCTAAATGTCAAAAATGAAAAGTGTCACCATGAAAAATGTCAAAAATGACAAATTTCAAGATGGCAAATGTCAAAGATGTCAAATGACAAATGTCACAATGCTAAATGTCAAAAATGAAAAGTGTCACTATGAAAAATGTCAAAAATGACAAATTTCAAAATGGCAAATGTCAAAGATGTCAAATGACAAATGTCACAATGCTAAATGTCAAAAATGAAAAGTGTCACCATGAAAAATGTCAAAAATGACAAATTTCAAGATGGCAAATGTCAAAGATGTCAAATGACAAATGTCACAATGCTAAATGTCAAAAATGAAAAGTGTCACCAAGAAAAATGTCAAAAATAACAAATTTCAAGATGGCAAATGTCAAAGATGTCAAATGACAAATGTCACAATGCTAAATGTCAAAAATGAAAAGTGTCACCATGAAAAATGTCAGAAATAACAAATTTCAAGATGGCAAATGTCAAAGATGTCAAATGACAAATGTCACAATGCTAAATGTCAAAAATGAAAAGTGTCACCATAAAAAATGTCAAAAATGACAAATTTCAAGATGGCAAATGTCAAAACTGACAAATGTCACAATGCTAAATGTCAAAAATGATAAGTGTCACCATGAAAAATGTCAAAAATGACAAATTTCAAGATGGCAAATGTCAAAGATGTCAAATGACAAATGTCAGAATGCTAAATGTCAAAAATGAAAAGTGTCACCATGAAAAATGTCAAAAATAACAAATTTCAAGATGGCAAATGTCAAAGATGTCAAATGACAAATGTCACAATGCTAAATGTCAAAAATGAAAAGTGTCACTATGAAAAATGTGAAAAATGACAAATTTCAAGATGGCAAATGTCAAAAATGTCAAATGACAAATGTCACAATGCTAAATGTCAAAAATGAAAAGTGTCACCATAAAAAATGTCAAAAATGACAAATTTCAAGATGGCAAATGTCAAAGATGTCAAATGACAAATGTCACAATGCTAAATGTCAAAAATGAAAAGTGTCAAAAATGACAAATTTCAAGATGGCAAATGTCTAAGATGTCAAATGACAAATGTCACAATGCTAAATGTCAAAAATGAAAAGTGTCACAATGCTAAATGTCAAAAATGACCAATTTCAAAATGGCAAATGTCAAAACTGACAAATGTCACAATGCTAAATGTCAAAAATAAAAAGTGTCACCATGAAAAATGTCAAAAATAACAAATTTCAAGATGGCAAATGTCAAAGATGTCAAATGACAAATGTCACAATGCTAAATGTCAAAAATGACAAATTTCAAGGTAGCAAATGTCAAAGATGTGAAATGACAAATGTCACAATGCTAAATGTCAAAAATGAAAAGTGTCACCATGAAAAATGTCAAAAATGACAAATTTCAAGATGGCAAATGTCAAAGATGTCAAATGACAAATGTCACAATGCTGAATGTCAAAAATGAAAAGTGTCACCATGAAAAATGTCAAAAATGACAAATTTCAAGGTGGCAAATGTCAAAGATGTTAAATGACAAATATCACAATGCTAAATGTCAAAAATGAAAAGTGTCACCATGAAAAATGTCAAAAATAACAAATTTTAAGATGGCAAATGTCAAAGATGTCAAATGACAAATGTCACAATGCTAAATGTCAAAAATGAAAAGTGTCACCATGAAAAATGTCAAAAATGACAAATTTCAAGATGGCAAATGTCAAAACTGACAAATGTCAGAATGCTAAATGTCAAAAATGATAAGTGTCACCATGAAAAATGTCAAAAATGACAAATTTCAAGATGGCAAATGTCCAAGATGTCAAATGACAAATGTCACAATGCTAAATGTCAAAAATGACAAATTTTAAGATGGCAAATGTCAAAGATGTCAGATGACAAATGTCACAATGCTAAATGTCAAAAATGAAAAGTGTCACAATGCTAAATGTCAAAAATGACCAATTTCAAAATGGCAAATGTCAAAACTGACAAATGTCATAATGCTAAATGTCAAAAATGAAAAGTGTCACCATGAAAAATGTCAAAAATAACAAATTTCAAGATGGCAAATGTCAAAGATGTCAAATGACAAATGTCACAATGCTAAATGTCAAAAATGACAAATTTCAAGGTAGCAAATGTCAAAGATGTGAAATGACAAATGTCACAATGCTAAATGTCAAAAATGAAAAGTGTCACCATGAAAAATGTCAAAAATGACAAATTTCAAGATGGCAAATGTCAAAGATGTCAAATGACAAATGTCACAATGCTGAATGTCAAAAATGAAAAGTGTCACCATGAAAAATGTCAAAAATGACAAATTTCAAGGTGGCAAATGTCAAAGATGTTAAATGACAAATATCACAATGCTAAATGTCAAAAATGAAAAGTGTCACCATGAAAAATGTCAAAAATAACAAATTTTAAGATGGCAAATGTCAAAGATGTCAAATGACAAATGTCACAATGCTAAATGTCAAAAATGAAAAGTGTCACCATGAAAAATGTCAAAAATGACAAATTTCAAGATGGCAAATGTCAAAACTGACAAATGTCAGAATGCTAAATGTCAAAAATGATAAGTGTCACCATGAAAAATGTCAAAAATGACAAATTTCAAGATGGCAAATGTCCAAGATGTCAAATGACAAATGTCACAATGCTAAATGTCAAAAATGACAAATTTTAAGATGGCAAATGTCAAAGATGTCAGATGACAAATGTCACAATGCTAAATGTCAAAAATGAAAAGTGTCACCATGAAAAATGTCAAAAATGACAAATTTCAAGATTGCAAATGTCAAAGATGTCAAATGACAAATGTCAGAATGCTAAATGTCAAAAATGAAAAGTGTCACCATGAAAAATGTCAAAAATAACAAATTTCAAGATGGCAAATGTCAAAGATGTCAAATGACAAATGTCACAATGCTAAATGTCAAAAATGAAAAGTGTCACCATGAAAAATGTCAAAAATGACAAATTTCAAGATGGCAAATGTCAAAGATGTCAAATGAAAAATGTCACAATGCTAAATGTCAAAAATGAAAAGTGTCAAAAATGACAAATTTCAAGATGGCAAATGTCTAAGATGTCAAATGACAAATGTCACAATGCTAAATGTCAAAAATGAAAAGTGTCACAATGCTAAATGTCAAAAATGAAAAATTTCAAAATAGCAAATGTCATAACTGACAAATGTCACAATGCTAAATGTCAAAAATGAAAAGTGTCACCATGAAAAATGTCAAAAATAACAAATTTCAAGATGGCAAATGTCAAAGATGTCAAATGACAAATGTCACAATGCTAAATGTCAAAAATGACAAATTTCAAGATGGCAAATGTAAAAGATGTCAAATGACAAATGTCACAATGCTAAATGTCAAAAATGAAAAGTGTCACCATGAAATATGTCAAAAATGACAAATTTCAAAATGGCAAATGTCAAAACTGACAAATGTCACAATGCTAAATGTCAAAAATAAAAAGTGTCACCATGAAAAATGTCAAAAATGACAAATTTCAAGATAGCAAATGTCAAAGATGTCAAATGACAAATGTCACAATGCTAAATGTCAAAAATGAAAAGTGTCAAAATTGACAAATTTCAAGATGGCAAATGTCTAGGATGTCAAATGACAAATGTCACAATGCTAAATATCAAAAATGAAAAGTGTCACCATGAAAAATGTCAAAAATGACAAATTCCAAGATGGCAAAGGTCAAAACTGACAAATGTCACAATGCTAAATGTCAAAAAAGAAAAGTGTCACCATGAAAAATGTCAAAAATGACAAATTTCAAGATGGCAAATGTCAAAGATGTCAAATGACAAATGTCACAATGCTAAATGTCAAAAATGAAAAGTGTCATAATGAAAAATGTCAAAAATGACAAATTTCAAGATGGCAAATGTCAAAAATGACAAATTTCAAGATGGCAAATGTCAAAGATGTCAAATGACAAATGTCATAATGCTAAATGTCAAAAATAAAAAGTGTCACCATAAAAGATGTCAAAAATAACAAATTTCAAGATGGCAAATGTCAAAGATGTCAAATGACAAATGTCACAATGCTAAATGTCAAAAATGAAAAGTGTCACCATGAAAAATGTCAAAAATGACAAATTTCAAGATGGCAAATGTCAAAGATGTCAAATGACAAATGTCATAATGCTAAATGTCAAAAATAAAAAGTGTCACCATAAAAGATGTCAAAAATAACAAATTTCAAGATGGCAAATGTCAAAGATGTCAAATGACAAATGTCACAATGCTAAATGTCAAAAATGAAAAGTGTCACCATGAAAAATGTCAAAAATGACAAATTTCAAGATGGCAAATGTCAAAGATGTCAAATGACAAATATCACAATGCTAAATGTCAAAAATGACAAATTTCAAGATGGCAAATGTTACAGATGTCAAATGACAAATGTCACAATGCTAAATGTCAAAAATGAAAAGTGTCACCATGAAAAATGTCAAAAATGACAAATTTCAAGTTGGCAAATATCAAAGATGTCAAATGACAAATGTCACAATGCTAAATGTCAAAAATGAAAAGTGTCACAATGCTAAATGTCAAAAATGACAAATTTCAAGATGGCAAATGTCAAAACTGACAAATGTCACAATGCTAAATGTCAAAAATGAAAAGTGTTACCATGAAAAATGTCAAAAATAACAAATTTCAAGATGACAAATGTCAAAGATGTCAAATGACAAATGTCACAATGCTAAATGTCAAACATGACAAATTTCAAGATGGCAAATGTCAAAGATGTCAAATGACAAATGTCACAATGCTAAATGTCAAAAATAAAAAGTGTCACCATGAAAAATGTCAAAAATGACAAATTTCAAGATGGCAAATGTCAAAACTGACAAATGTCACAATGCTAAATGTCAAAAATTATAAGTGTAACCATGAAAAATGTCAAAAATGACAAATTTTAAGATGGCAAATGTCCAAGATGTCAAATGACAAATGTCACAATGCTAAATGTCAAAAATGACAAATTTCAAGATGGCAAATGTCAAAGATGACAAATGACAAATGTCAAAATGCTAAATGTCAAAAATGAAAAGTATCACCATGAAAAATGTCAAAAATGACAAATTTCAAGATGGCAAATGTCAAAGATGTCAAATGACAAAAGTCACAATGCTAAATGTCAAAAATGAAAAGTGTCACCATGAAAAGTGTCAAAAATAACAAATTTCAAGATGGCAAATGTCAAAGATGTCAAATGACAAATGTCACAATGCTAAATGTCAAAAATGAAAAGTGTCACCATGAAAAATGTCAAAAATGACAAATTTCAAGATGGCAAATGTCAAAGATGTCAAATGACAAATGTCACAATGCTAAATGTCAAAAATGAAAAGTGTCACAATGCTAAATGTCAAAAATGACAAATTTCAAGATGGCAAATGTCAAAACTGACAAATGTCACAATGCTAAATGTCAAAAATAAAAAGTGTCACCATGAAAAATGTCAAAAATGACAAATTTCAAGATGACAAATGTCAAAGATGTCAAATGACAAATGTCACAATGCTAAATGTCAAAAATGAAAAGTGTCAAAAATGAGAAATTTCAAGATGACAAATGTCTAAGATGTGAAATGACAAATGTCACAATGCTAAATGTCAAATTGAAAAGTGTCACCATGAAAAATGTCAAAAATGACAAATTTCAAGATGGCAAATGTCAAAGATGTCAAATGACAAATGTCACAATGCTAAATGTCAAAAATGAAAAGTGTCACCATGAAAAATGTCAAAAATAACAAATTTCAAGATGGCAAATATCAAAGATGTCAAATGACAAATGTCACAATGCTAAATGTCAAAAATGAAAAGTGTCACCATGAAAAATGTCAAAAATGACAAATTTCAAGAAGGCAAATGTCAAAGATGTCAAATGACAAATATCACAATGCTAAATGTCAAAAATGACAAATTTCAAGATGGCAAATGTCAAAGATGTCAAATGACAAATGTCACAATGCTAAATGTCAAAAATGAAAAAAGTCACCATGAAAAATGTCAAAAAAGACAAATTTCAAGTTGGCAAATATCAAAGATGTCAAATGACAAATGTCACAATGCTAAATGTCAAAAATGAAAAGTGTCACCATGAAAAATGTCAAAAATGACAAATTTTAAGATGGCAAATGTCAAAACTGACAAATGTCACAATGCTAAATGTCAAAAATGAAAAGTGTCACCATGAAAAATGTCAAAAATAACAAATTTCAAGATGGCAAATGTCAAAGATGTCAAATGACAAATGTCACAATGCTAAATGTCAAACATGACAAATTTCAAGATGGCAAATGTCAAAGATGTCAAATGACAAATGTCACAATGCTAAATGTCAAAAATGAAAAGTGTCACCATGAAAAATGTCAAAAATGACAAACTTCAAGATGGCAAATGTCAAAGATGTCAAATGACAAATGTCACAATGCTAAATGTCAAAAATAAAAAGTGTCACCATGAAAAATGTCAAAAATGACAAATTTCAAAATGGCAAATGTCAAAACTGACAAATGTCACAATGCTAAATGTCAAAAATGAAAAGTGTCACCATGAAAAATGTCAAAAATGACAAATTTCAAGATGGCAAATGTCAAAGATGTCAAATGACAAATGTCACAATGCTAAATGTCAAAAATGAAAAGTGTCAAAAATGACAAATTTCAAGATGACAAATGTCTAAGATGTCAAATGACAAATGTCACAATGCTAAATGTCAAAAATGAAAAGTGTCACCATGAAAAATGTCAAAAATGACAAATTTCAAGATGGCAAATGTCAAAGCTGACAAATGTCACAATGCTAAATGTAAAAAATGAAAAGTGTCACCATGAAAAATGTCACAAATAACAAATTTCAAGATGGCAAATGTCAAAGATGTCAAATGACAAATGTCACAATGCTAAATTTCAAAAATGACAAATTTCAAGATGGCAAATGTCAAAGATGTCAAATGACAAATGTCACAATGCTAAATGTCAAAAATGAAAAGTGTCACCATGAAAAATGTCAAAAATGACAAATTTCAAGATGGCAAATGTCAAAACTGACAAATGTCACAATGCTAAATGTCAAAAATGAAAAGTGCCACCATGATAAATGTCAAAAATAACAAATTTCAAGATGGCAAATGTCAAAGATGTCAAATGACAAATGTCACAATGCTAAATGTCAAAAATGAAAAGTGTCACCATGAAAAATGTCAAAAATAACAAATTTCAAGATGGCAAATGTCAAAGATGTCAAATGACAAATGTCACAATGCTAAATGTCAAAAATGAAAAGTGTCACTATGAAAAATGTCAAAAATGACAAATTTCAAAATGGCAAATGTCAAAGATGTCAAATGACAAATGTCACAATGCTAAATGTCAAAAATGAAAAGTGTCACCATGAAAAATGTCAAAAATGACAAATTTCAAGATGGCAAATGTCAAAGATGTCAAATGACAAATGTCACAATGCTAAATGTCAAAAATGAAAAGTGTCACCATGAAAAATGTCAAAAATAACAAATTTTAAGATGGCAAATGTCAAAGATGTCAAATGACAAATGTCACAATGCTAAATGTCAAAAATGAAAAGTGTCACCATGAAAAATGTCAAAAATGACAAATTTCAAGATGGCAAATGTCAAAGATGTCAAATGACAAATGTCACAATGCTAAATGTCAAAAATGAAAAGTGTCACCATGAAAAATATCAAAAATAACAAATTTCAAGATGGCAAATGTCAAAGATGTCAAATGACAAATGTCACAATGCTAAATGTCAAAAATGAAAAGTGTCACCATGAAAAATGTCAAAAAAGACAAATTTCAAGATGGCAAATGTCAAAACTGACAAATGTCACAATGCCAAATGTCAAAAATGATAAGTGTCACCATGAAAAATGTCAAAAATGACAAATTTCAAGATGGCAAATGTCCAAGATGTTAAATGACAAATGTCACAATGCTAAATGTTAAAAATAAAAAGTGTCACCATGAAAAATGTCAAAAATGACAAATTTCAAGATGGCAAATGGCAAAGATGTCAAATGACAAATGTCACAATGCTAAATGTCAAAAATGAAAAGTGTCAAAATGAAAAATGTCAAAAATGACAAATTTCAAGATGGCAAATGTCAAAAATGACAAATTTCAAGATGGCAAATGTCAAAGATGTCAAATGACAAATGTCATAAAGCTAAATGTCAAAAATAAAAAGTGTCACCTTAAAAGATGTCAAAAATAACAAATTTCAAGATGGCAAATGTCAAAGATGTCAAATGACAAATGTCACAATGCTAAATGTCAAAAATGAAAAGTGTCACCATGAAAAATGTCAAAAATGACAAATTTCAAGATGGCAAATGTCAAAGATGTCAAATGACAAATATCACAATGCTAAATGTCAAAAATGACAAATTTCAAGATGGCAAATGTCAAAGATGTCAGATGACAAATGTCACAATGCTAAATGTCAAAAATGAAAAGTGTCACCATGAAAAATGTCAAAAATGACAAATTTCAAAAAGGCAAATATCAAAGATGTCAAATGACAAATGTCAGAATGCTAAATGTCAAAAATGAAAAGTGTCACCATGAAAAATGTCAAAAATAACAAATTTCAAGATGGCAAATGTCAAAGATGTCAAATGACAAATGTCAGAATGCTAAATGTCAAAAATGAAAAGTGTCACCATGAAAAATGTCAAAAATAACAAATTTCAAGATGGCAAATGTCAAAGATGTCAAATGACAAATGTCACAATGCTAAATGTCAAAAATTAAAAGTGTCAAAAATGACAAATTTCAAGATGGCAAATGTCTAAGATGTCAAATGACAAATGTCACAATGCTAAATGTCAAAAATGAAAAGTGTCACCATAAAAAATGTCAAAAATGACAAATTTCAAGATGGCAAATGTCAAAGATGTCAAATGACAAATGTCACAATGCTAAATGTCAAAAATTAAAAGTGTCAAAAATGACAAATTTCAAGATGGCAAATGTCTAAGATGTCAAATGACAAATGTCACAATGCTAAATGTCAAAAATGAAAAGTGTCACAATGCTAAATGTCAAAAATGAAAAGTGTCACCATGAAAAATGTCAAAAATAACAAATTTTAAGATGGCAAATGTCAAAGATGTCAAATGACAAATGTCACAATGCTAAATGTCAAAAATGAAAAGTGTCACCATGAAAAATGTCAAAAATGACAAATTTCAAGATGGCAAATGTCAAAACTGACAAATGTCAAAATGCTAAATGTCAAAAATGATAAGTGTCACCATGAAAAATGTCAAAAATGACAAATTTCAAGATGGCAAAGGTCCAAGATGTCAAATGACAAATGTCACAATGCTAAATGTCAAAAATGACAAATTTCAAGATGGCAAATGTCAAAGATGTCAGATGACAAATGTCACAATGCTAAATGTCAAAAATGAAAAGTGTCACCATGAAAAATGTCAAAAATGACAAATTTCAAAAAGGCAAATATCAAAGATGTCAAATGACAAATGTCAGAATGCTAAATGTCAAAAATGAAAAGTGTCACCATGAAAAATGTCAAAAATAACAAATTTCAAGATGGCAAATGTCAAAGATGTCAAATGACAAATGTCACAATGCTAAATGTCAAAAATTAAAAGTGTCAAAAATGACAAATTTCAAGATGGCAAATGTCTAAGATGTCAAATGACAAATGTCACAATGCTAAATGTCAAAAATGAAAAGTGTCACCATAAAAAATGTCAAAAATGACAAATTTCAAGATGGCAAATGTCAAAGATGTCAAATGACAAATGTCACAATGCTAAATGTCAAAAATTAAAAGTGTCAAAAATGACAAATTTCAAGATGGCAAATGTCTAAGATGTCAAATGACAAATGTCACAATGCTAAATGTCAAAAATGAAAAGTGTCACAATGCTAAATGTCAAAAATGAAAAATTTCAAAATGGCAAATGTCAAAACTGACAAATGTCACAATGCTAAATGTCAAAAATGAAAAGTGTCACCATGAAAAATGTCAAAAATAACAAATTTTAAGTTGGCAAAATGTCAAAGATGTCAAATGACAAATGTCACAATGCTAAATGTCAAAAATGACAAATTTCAAGATGGCAAATGTAAAAGATGTCAAATGACAAATGTCACAATGCTAAATGTCAAAAATGAAAAGTGTCACCATGAAAAATGTCAAAAATGACAAATTTTAAGATGGCACATGTCAAAGATGTCAAATGACAAATGTCACAATGCTAAATGTCAAAAATGAAAAGTGTCACCATGAAAAATGTCAAAAATGACAAATTTCTAAATGGCAAATGTCAAAACTGACAAATGTCACAATGCTAAATGTCAAAAATAAAAAGTGTCACCATGAAAAATGTCAAAAATGACAAATTTCAAGATAGCAAATGTCAAAGATGTCAAATGACAAATGTCACAATGCTAAATGTCAAAAATGAAAAGTGTCAAAATTGACAAATTTCAAGATGGCAAATGTCTAGGATGTCAAATGACAAATGTCACAATGCTAAATATCAAAAATGAAAAGTGTCACCATGAAAAATGTCAAAAATGACAAAGTCCAAGATGGCAAAGGTCAAAACTGACAAATGTCACAATGCTAAATGTCAAAAAAGAAAAGTGTCACCATGAAAAATGTCAAAAATGACAAATTTCAAGATGGCAAATGTCAAAGATGTCAAATGACAAATGTCACAATGCTAAATGTCAAAAATGAAAAGTGTCAAAATGAAAAATGTCAAAAATGACAAATTTCAAGATGGCAAATGTCAAAGATGTCAAATGACAAATGTCACAATGCTAAATGTCAAAAATAAAAAGTGTCACCATAAAAGATGTCAAAAATAACAAATTTCAAGATGGCAAATGTCAAAGATGTCAAATGACAAATGTCACAATGCTAAATGTCAAAAATGAAAAGTGTCACCATGAAAAATGTCAAAAATGACAAATTTCAAGATGGCAAATGTCAAAGATGTCAAATAACAAATATCACAATGCTAAATGTCAAAAATGACAAATTTCAAGATGGCAAATGTCAAAGATGTCAAATGACAAATGTCACAATGCTAAATGTCAAAAATAAAAAGTGTCACCATAAAAAATTTCAAAAATAACAAATTTCAAGATGGCAAATGTCAAAGATGTCAAATGACAAATGTCACAATGCTAAATGTCAAAAATGAAAAGTGTCACTATGAAAAATGTCAAAAATGACAAATTTCAAAATGGCAAATGTCAAAGATGTCAAATGACAAATGTCACAATGACAAATGTCAAAAATGAAAAGTGTCACCATGAAAAATGTCAAAAATGACAAATTTCAAGATGGCAAATGTCAAAGATGTCAAATGACAAATGTCACAATGCTAAATGTCAAAAATGAAAAGTGTCACCATGAAAAATGTCAAAAATAACAAATTTCAAGATGGCAAATGTCAAAGATGTCAAATGACAAATGTCACAATGCTAAATGTCAAAAATGAAAAGTGTCACCATGAAAAATGTCAAAAATGACAAATTTTAAGATGGCAAATGTCAAAGATGTCAAATGACAAATGTCACAATGCTAAATGTCAAAATTGAAAAGTGTCACCATTAAAAATGTCAAAAATAACAAATTTCAAGATGGCAAATGTTAAAGATGTCAAATGACAAATGTCACAATGCTAAATGTCAAAAATGAAAAGTGTCACCATGAAAAATGTCAAAAATGACAAATTTCAAGATGGCAAATGTCAAAACTGACAAATGTCACAATGCTAAATGTCAAAAATGATAAGTGTCACCATGAAAAATGTCAAAAATGACAAATTTCAAGATGGCAAATGTCCAAGATGTCAAATGACAAATGTCACAATGCTAAATGTCAAAAATGACAAATTTCAAGATGGCAAATGTCAAAGATGTCAAATGACAAATGTCACAATGCTAAATGTCAAAAATGAAAAGTGTCACCATGAAAAATGACAAATTTCAAGATGGCAAATGTCAAAGATGTCAAATGACAAATGTCACAATGCTAAATGTCAAAAATGAAAAGTGTCACCATGAAAACTGTCAAAAATAACAAATTTCAAGATGGCAAATGTCAAAGATGTCAAATGACAAATGTCACAATGCTAAATGTCAAAAATGAAAAGTGTCACCATGAAAAATGTCAAAAATGACAAATTTCAAGATGGCAAATGTCAAAGATGTCAAATGACAAATGTCACAATGCTAAATGTCAAAAATGAAAAGTGTCATCATGAAAAATGTCAAAAATGACAAATTTCAAGATAGCAAATATCAAAGATGTCAAATGACAAATGTCACAATGCTAAATGTCAAAAATGAAAAGTGTCACCATGAAAAATGTCAAAAATGACAAATTTCAAGATGGCAAATGTCAAAGATGTCAAATGACAAATGTCACAATGCTAAATGTCAAAAATGAAAAGTGTCACCATGAAAAATGTCAAAAATGACAAATTTCAAGATGGCAAATGTCAAAGATGTCAAATGACAAATGTCACAATGCTAAATGTCAAAAATGAAAAGTGTCACTATGAAAAATGTCAAAAATGACAAATTTCAAAATGGCAAAGGTCAAAGATGTCAAATGACAAATGTCACAATGCTAAATGTCAAAAATGAAAAGTGTCACCATGAAAAATGTCAAAAATGACAAATTTCAAGATGGCAAATGTCAAAGATGTCAAATGACAAATGTCACAATGCTAAATGTCAAAAATGAAAAGTGTCACCAAGAAAAATGTCAAAAATAACAAATTTCAAGATGGCAAATGTCAAAGATGTCAAATGACAAATGTCACAATGCTAAATGTCAAAAATGAAAAGTGTCACCATGAAAAATGTCAGAAATAACAAATTTCAAGATGACAAATGTCAAAGATGTCAAATGACAAATGTCACAATGCTAAATGTCAAAAATGAAAAGTGTCACCATAAAAAATGTCAAAAATGACAAATTTCAAGATGGCAAATGTCAAAACTGACAAATGTCACAATGCTAAATGTCAAAAATGATAAGTGTCACCATGAAAAATGTCAAAAATGACAAATTTCAAGATGGCAAATGTCCAAGATGTCAAATGACAAATGTCAGAATGCTAAATGTCAAAAATGACAAATTTCAAGATGGCAAATGTCAAAGATGTCAGATGACAAATGTCACAATGCTAAATGTCAAAAATGAAAAGTGTCACCATGAAAAATGTCAAAAATGACAAATTTCAAGATGGCAAATGTCAAAGATGTCAAATGACAAATGTCAGAATGCTAAATGTCAAAAATGAAAAGTGTCACCATGAAAAATGTCAAAAATAACAAATTTCAAGATGGCAAATGTCAAAGATGTCAAATGACAAATGTCACAATGCTAAATGTCAAAAATGAAAAGTGTCACTATGAAAAATGTGAAAAATGACAAATTTCAAGATGGCAAATGTCAAAAATGTCAAATGACAAATGTCACAATGCTAAATGTCAAAAATGAAAAGTGTCACCATAAAAAATGTCAAAAATGACAAATTTCAAGATGGCAAATGTCAAAGATGTCAAATGACAAATGTCACAATGCTAAATGTCAAAAATGAAAAGTGTCAAAAATGACAAATTTCAAGATGGCAAATGTCTAAGATGTCAAATGACAAATGTCACAATGCTAAATGTCAAAAATGAAAAGTGTCACAATGCTAAATGTCAAAAATGACCAATTTCAAAATGGCAAATGTCAAAACTGACAAATGTCACAATGCTAAATGTCAAAAATGAAAAGTGTCACCATGAAAAATGTCAAAAATAACAAATTTCAAGATGGCAAATGTCAAAGATGTCAAATGACAAATGTCACAATGCTAAATGTCAAAAATGACAAATTTCAAGGTAGCAAATGTCAAAGATGTGAAATGACAAATGTCACAATGCTAAATGTCAAAAATGAAAAGTGTCACCATGAAAAATGTCAAAAATGACAAATTTCAAGATGGCAAATGTCAAAGATGTCAAATGACAAATGTCACAATGCTAAATGTCAAAAATGAAAAGTGTCACCATGAAAAATGTCAAAAATGACAAATTTCAAGGTGGCAAATGTCAAAGATGTTAAATGACAAATATCACAATGCTAAATGTCAAAAATGAAAAGTGTCACCATGAAAAATGTCAAAAATAACAAATTTTAAGATGGCAAATGTCAAAGATGTCAAATGACAAATGTCACAATGCTAAATGTCAAAAATGAAAAGTGTCACCATGAAAAATGTCAAAAATGACAAATTTCAAGATGGCAAATGTCAAAACTGACAAATGTCAGAATGCTAAATGTCAAAAATGATAAGTGTCACCATGGAAAATGTCAAAAATGACAAATTTCAAGATGGCAAATGTCCAAGATGTCAAATGACAAATGTCACAATGCTAAATGTCAAAAATGACAAATTTTAAGATGGCAAATGTCAAAGATGTCAGATGACAAATGTCACAATGCTAAATGTCAAAAATGAAAAGTGTCACCATGAAAAATGTCAAAAATGACAAATTTCAAGATTGCAAATGTCAAAGATGTCAAATGACAAATGTCAGAATGCTAAATGTCAAAAATGAAAAGTGTCACCATGAAAAATGTCAAAAATAACAAATTTCAAGATGGCAAATGTCAAAGATGTCAAATGACAAATGTCACAATGCTAAATGTCAAAAATGAAAAGTGTCACCATGAAAAATGTCAAAAATGACAAATTTCAAGATGGCAAATGTCAAAGATGTCAAATGACAAATGTCACAATGCTAAATGTCAAAAATGAAAAGTGTCAAAAATGACAAATTTCAAGATGGCAAATGTCTAAGATGTCAAATGACAAATGTCACAATGCTAAATGTCAAAAATGAAAAGTGTCACAATGCTAAATGTCAAAAATGAAAAATTTCAAAATAGCAAATGTCATAACTGACAAATGTCACAATGCTAAATGTCAAAAATGAAAAGTGTCACCATGAAAAATGTCAAAAATAACAAATTTCAAGATGGCAAATGTCAAAGATGTCAAATGACAAATGTCACAATGCTAAATGTCAAAAATGACAAATTTCAAGATGGCAAATGTAAAAGATGTCAAATGACAAATGTCACAATGCTAAATGTCAAAAATGAAAAGTGTCACCATGAAAAATGTCAAAAATGACAAATTTTAAGATGGCACATGTCAAAGATGTCATGACAAATGTCACAATGCTAAATGTCAAAAATGAAAAGTGTCACCATGAAAAATGTCAAAAATGACAAATTTCAAAATGGCAAATGTCAAAACTGACAAATGTCACAATGCTAAATGTTAAAAATAAAAAGTGTCACCATGAAAAATGTCAAAAATGACAAATTTCAAGATAGCAAATGTCAAAGATGTCAAATGACAAATGTCACAATGCTAAATGTCAAAAATGAAAAGTGTCAAAATTGACAAATTTCAAGATGGCAAATGTCTAGGATGTCAAATGACAAATGTCACAATGCTAAATATCAAAAATGAAAAGTGTCACCATGAAAAATGTCAAAAATGACAAATTCCAAGATGGCAAAGGTCAAAACTGACAAATGTCACAATGCTAAATGTCAAAAAAGAAAAGTGTCACCATGAAAAATGTCAAAAATGACAAATTTCAAGATGGCAAATGTCAAAGATGTCAAATGACAAATGTCACAATGCTAAATGTCAAAAATGAAAAGTGTCATAATGAAAAATGTCAAAAATGACAAATTTCAAGATGGCAAATGTCAAAAATGACAAATTTCAAGATGGCAAATGTCAAAGATGTCAAATGACAAATGTCATAATGCTAAATGTCAAAAATAAAAAGTGTCACCATAAAAGATGTCAAAAATAACAAATTTCAAGATGGCAAATGTCAAAGATGTCAAATGACAAATGTCACAATGCTAAATGTCAAAAATGAAAAGTGTCACCATGAAAAATGTCAAAAATGACAAATTTCAAGATGGCAAATGTCAAAGATGTCAAATGACAAATGTCATAATGCTAAATGTCAAAAATAAAAAGTGTCACCATAAAAGATGTCAAAAATAACAAATTTCAAGA
Organism: Altica lythri; assembly: GCA_964028335.1. Lineage (NCBI taxonomy): Eukaryota > Metazoa > Arthropoda > Insecta > Coleoptera > Chrysomelidae > Altica > Altica lythri. Next base: position 14,088,237 of record OZ034800.1, on the reverse strand, counting down.
TGGCAAATGTCAAAGATGTCAAATGACAAATGTCACAATGCTAAATGTCAAAAATGAAAAGTGTCACCATGAAAAATGTCAAAAATGACAAATTTCAAGATGGCAAATGTCAAAGATGTCAAATGACAAATATCACAATGCTAAATGTCAAAAATGACAAATTTCAAGATGGCAAATGTTAAAGATGTCAAATGACAAATGTCACAATGCTAAATGTCAAAAATGAAAAGTGTCACCATGAAAAATGTCAAAAATGACAAATTTCAAGTTGGCAAATATCAAAGATGTCAAATGACAAATGTCACAATGCTAAATGTCAAAAATGAAAAGTGTCAGAATGCTAAATGTCAAAAATGACAAATTTCAAGATGGCAAATGTCAAAACTGACAAATGTCACAATGCTAAATGTCAAAAATGAAAAGTGTTACCATGAAAAATGTCAAAAATAACAAATTTCAAGATGACAAATGTCAAAGATGTCAAATGACAAATGTCACAATGCTAAATGTCAAACATGACAAATTTCAAGATGGCAAATGTCAAAGATGTCAAATGACAAATGTCACAATGCTAAATGTCAAAAATGAAAAGTGTCACCATGAAAAATGTCAAAAATGACAAATTTCAAGATGGCAAATGTCAAAACTGACAAATGTCACAATGCTAAATGTCAAAAATTATAAGTGTAACCATGAAAAATGTCAAAAATGACAAATTTTAAGATGGCAAATGTCCAAGATGTCAAATGACAAATGTCACAATGCTAAATGTCAAAAATGACAAATTTCAAGATGGCAAATGTCAAAGATGACAAATGACAAATGTCAAAATGCTAAATGTCAAAAATGAAAAGTATCACCATGAAAAATGTCAAAAATGACAAATTTCAAGATGGCAAATGTCAAAGATGTCAAATGACAAAAGTCACAATGCTAAATGTCAAAAATGAAAAGTGTCACCATGAAAAGTGTCAAAAATAACAAATTTCAAGATGGCAAATGTCAAAGATGTCAAATGACAAATGTCACAATGCTAAATGTCAAAAATGAAAAGTGTCACCATGAAAAATGTCAAAAATGACAAATTTCAAGATGGCAAATGTCAAAGATGTCAAATGACAAATGTCACAATGCTAAATGTCAAAAATGAAAAGTGTCACAATGCTAAATGTCAAAAATGACAAATTTCAAGATGGCAAATGTCAAAACTGACAAATGTCACAATGCTAAATGTCAAAAATAAAAAGTGTCACCATGAAAAATGTCAAAAATGACAAATTTCAAGATGACAAATGTCAAAGATGTCAAATGACAAATGTCACAATGCTAAATGTCAAAAATGAAAAGTGTCAAAAATGAGAAATTTCAAGATGACAAATGTCTAAGATGTGAAATGACAAATGTCACAATGCTAAATGTCAAATTGAAAAGTGTCACCATGAAAAATGTCAAAAATGACAAATTTCAAGATGGCAAATGTCAAAGATGTCAAATGACAAATGTCACAATGCTAAATGTCAAAAATGAAAAGTGTCACCATGAAAAATGTCAAAAATAACAAATTTCAAGATGGCAAATATCAAAGATGTCAAATGACAAATGTCACAATGCTAAATGTCAAAAATGAAAAGTGTCACCATGAAAAATGTCAAAAATGACAAATTTCAAGAAGGCAAATGTCAAAGATGTCAAATGACAAATATCACAATGCTAAATGTCAAAAATGACAAATTTCAAGATGGCAAATGTCAAAGATGTCAAATGACAAATGTCACAATGCTAAATGTCAAAAATGAAAAAAGTCACCATGAAAAATGTCAAAAAAGACAAATTTCAAGTTGGCAAATATCAAAGATGTCAAATGACAAATGTCACAATGCTAAATGTCAAAAATGAAAAGTGTCACCATGAAAAATGTCAAAAATGACAAATTTTAAGATGGCAAATGTCAAAACTGACAAATGTCACAATGCTAAATGTCAAAAATGAAAAGTGTCACCATGAAAAATGTCAAAAATAACAAATTTCAAGATGGCAAATGTCAAAGATGTCAAATGACAAATGTCACAATGCTAAATGTCAAACATGACAAATTTCAAGATGGCAAATGTCAAAGATGTCAAATGACAAATGTCACAATGCTAAATGTCAAAAATGAAAAGTGTCACCATGAAAAATGTCAAAAATGACAAACTTCAAGATGGCAAATGTCAAAGATGTCAAATGACAAATGTCACAATGCTAAATGTCAAAAATAAAAAGTGTCACCATGAAAAATGTCAAAAATGACAAATTTCAAAATGGCAAATGTCAAAACTGACAAATGTCACAATGCTAAATGTCAAAAATGAAAAGTGTCACCATGAAAAATGTCAAAAATGACAAATTTCAAGATGGCAAATGTCAAAGATGTCAAATGACAAATGTCACAATGCTAAATGTCAAAAATGAAAAGTGTCAAAAATGACAAATTTCAAGATGACAAATGTCTAAGATGTCAAATGACAAATGTCACAATGCTAAATGTCAAAAATGAAAAGTGTCACCATGAAAAATGTCAAAAATGACAAATTTCAAGATGGCAAATGTCAAAGCTGACAAATGTCACAATGCTAAATGTAAAAAATGAAAAGTGTCACCATGAAAAATGTCACAAATAACAAATTTCAAGATGGCAAATGTCAAAGATGTCAAATGACAAATGTCACAATGCTAAATTTCAAAAATGACAAATTTCAAGATGGCAAATGTCAAAGATGTCAAATGACAAATGTCACAATGCTAAATGTCAAAAATGAAAAGTGTCACCATGAAAAATGTCAAAAATGACAAATTTCAAGATGGCAAATGTCAAAACTGACAAATGTCACAATGCTAAATGTCAAAAATGAAAAGTGCCACCATGATAAATGTCAAAAATAACAAATTTCAAGATGGCAAATGTCAAAGATGTCAAATGACAAATGTCACAATGCTAAATGTCAAAAATGAAAAGTGTCACCATGAAAAATGTCAAAAATAACAAATTTCAAGATGGCAAATGTCAAAGATGTCAAATGACAAATGTCACAATGCTAAATGTCAAAAATGAAAAGTGTCACTATGAAAAATGTCAAAAATGACAAATTTCAAAATGGCAAATGTCAAAGATGTCAAATGACAAATGTCACAATGCTAAATGTCAAAAATGAAAAGTGTCACCATGAAAAATGTCAAAAATGACAAATTTCAAGATGGCAAATGTCAAAGATGTCAAATGACAAATGTCACAATGCTAAATGTCAAAAATGAAAAGTGTCACCATGAAAAATGTCAAAAATAACAAATTTTAAGATGGCAAATGTCAAAGATGTCAAATGACAAATGTCACAATGCTAAATGTCAAAAATGAAAAGTGTCACCATGAAAAATGTCAAAAATGACAAATTTCAAGATGGCAAATGTCAAAGATGTCAAATGACAAATGTCACAATGCTAAATGTCAAAAATGAAAAGTGTCACCATGAAAAATATCAAAAATAACAAATTTCAAGATGGCAAATGTCAAAGATGTCAAATGACAAATGTCACAATGCTAAATGTCAAAAATAAAAAGTGTCACCATGAAAAATGTCAAAAAAGACAAATTTCAAGATGGCAAATGTCAAAACTGACAAATGTCACAATGCTAAATGTCAAAAATGATAAGTGTCACCATGAAAAATGTCAAAAATGACAAATTTCAAGATGGCAAATGTCCAAGATGTTAAATGACAAATGTCACAATGCTAAATGTTAAAAATAAAAAGTGTCACCATGAAAAATGTCAAAAATGACAAATTTCAAGATGGCAAATGTCAAAGATGTCAAATGACAAATGTCACAATGCTAAATGTCAAAAATGAAAAGTGTCAAAATGAAAAATGTCAAAAATGACAAATTTCAAGATGGCAAATGTCAAAAATGACAAATTTCAAGATGGCAAATGTCAAATGACAAATGTCATAATGCTAAATGTCAAAAATAAAAAGTGTCACCATAAAAGATGTCAAAAATAACAAATTTCAAGATGGCAAATGTCAAAGATGTCAAATGACAAATGTCACAATGCTAAATGTCAAAAATGAAAAGTGTCACCATGAAAAATGTCAAAAATGACAAATTTCAAGATGGCAAATGTCAAAGATGTCAAATGACAAATATCACAATGCTAAATGTCAAAAATGACAAATTTCAAGATGGCAAATGTCAAAGATGTCAAATGACAAATGTCACAATGCTAAATGTCAAAAATGAAAAGTGTCACCATGAAAAATGTCAAAAATGACAAATTTCAAGTTGGCAAATATCAAAGATGTCAAATGACAAATGTCACAATGCTAAATGTCAAAAATGAAAAGTGTCACAATGCTAAATGTCAAAAATGACAAATTTCAAGATGGCAAATGTCAAAACTGACAAATGTCACAATGCTAAATGTCAAAAATGAAAAGTGTTACCATGAAAAATGTCAAAAATAACAAATTTCAAGATGACAAATGTCAAAGAGGTCAAATAACAAATGTCACAATGCTAAATGTCAAACATGACAAATTTTAAGATGGCAAATGTCAAAGATGTCAAATGACAAATGTCACAATGCTAAATGTCAAAAATGAAAAGTGTCACCATGAAAAATGTCAAAAATGACAAATTTCAAGATGGCAAATGTCAAAACTGACAAATGTCACAATGCTAAATGTCAAAAATTATAAGTGTAACCATGAAAAATGTCAAAAATGACAAACTTTAAGATGGCAAATGTCCAAGATGTCAAATGACAAATGTCACAATGCTAAATGTCAAAAATGACAAATTTCAAGATGGCAAATGTCAAAGATGTCAAATGACAAATGTCAAAATGCTAAATGTCAAAAATGAAAAGTATCACCATGAAAAATGTCAAAAATGACAAATTTCAAGATGGCAAATGTCAAAGATGTCAAATGACAAAAGTCACAATGCTAAATGTCAAAAATGAAAAGTGTCACCATGAAAAGTGTCAAAAATAACAAATTTCAAGATGGCAAATGTCAAAGATGTCAAATGACAAATGTCACAATGCTAAATGTCAAAAATGAAAAGTGTCACAATGCTAAATGTCAAAAATGACAAATTTCAAGATGGCAAATGTCAAAACTGACAAATGTCACAATGCTAAATGTCAAAAATAAAAAGTGTCACCATGAAAAATGTCAAAAATGACAAATTTCAAGATGACAAATGTCAAAGATGTCAAATGACAAATGTCACAATGCTAAATGTCAAAAATGAAAAGTGTCAAAAATGACAAATTTCAAGATGACAAATGTCTAAGATGTGAAATGACAAATGTCACAATGCTAAATGTCAAATTGAAAAGTGTCACCATGAAAAATGTCAAAAATGACAAATTTCAAGATGGCAAATGTCAAAGATGTCAAATGACAAATGTCACAATGCTAAATGTCAAAAATGAAAAGTGTCACCATGAAAAATGTCAAAAATAACAAATATCAAAGATGTCAAATGACAAATGTCACAATGCTAAATGTCAAAAATGAAAAGTGTCACCATGAAAAATGTCAAAAATGACAAATTTCAAGATGGCAAATGTCAAAGATGTCAAATGACAAATATCACAATGCTAAATGTCAAAAATGACAAATTTCAAGATGGCAAATGTCAAAGATGTCAAATGACAAATGTCACAATGCTAAATGTCAAAAATGAAAAAAGTCACCATGAAAAATGTCAAAAATGACAAATTTCAAGTTGGCAAATATCAAAGATGTCAAATGACAAATGTCACAATGCTAAATGTCAAAAATGAAAAGTGTCACAATGCTAAATGTCAAAAATGACAAATTTTAAGATGGCAAATGTCAAAACTGACAAATGTCACAATGCTAAATGTCAAAAATGAAAAGTGTCACCATGAAAAATGTCAAAAATAACAAATTTCAAGATGGCAAATGTCAAAGATGTCAAATGACAAATGTCACAATGCTAAATGTCAAACATGACAAATTTCAAGATGGCAAATGTCAAAGATGTCAAATGACAAATGTCACAATGCTAAATGTCAAAAATGAAAAGTGTCACCATGAAAAATGTCAAAAATGACAAATTTCAAGATGGCAAATGTCAAAGATGTCAAATGACAAATGTCACAATGCTAAATGTCAAAAATGAAAAGTGTCACCATGAAAAATGTCAAAAATGACAAATTTCAAAATGGCAAATGTCAAAACTGACAAATGTCACAATGCTAAATGTCAAAAATGAAAAGTGTCACCATGAAAAATGTCAAAAATGACAAATTTCAAGATGGCAAATGTCAAAGATGTCAAATGACAAATGTCACAATGCTAAATGTCAAAAACGAAAAGTGTCAAAAATGACAAATTTCAAGATGAAAAATGTCTAAGATGTCAAATGACAAATGTCACAATGCTAAATGTCAAAAATGAAAAGTGTCACCATGAAAAATGTCAAAAATGACAAATTTCAAGATGGCAAATGTCAAAGCTGACAAATGTCACAATGCTAAATGTAAAAAATGAAAAGTGTCACCATGAAAAATGTCACAAATAACAAATTTCAAGATGGCAAATGTCAAAGATGTCAAATGACAAATGTCACAATGCTAAATTTCAAAAATGACAAATTTCAAGATGGCAAATGTCAAAGATGTCAAAGGACAAATGTCACAATGCTAAATGTCAAAAATGAAAAGTGTCACCATGAAAAATGTCAAAAATGACAAATTTCAAGATGGCAAATGTCAAAACTGACAAATGTCACAATGCTAAATGTCAAAAATGAAAAGTGCCACCATGATAAATGTCAAAAATAACAAATTTCAAGATGGCAAATGTCAAAGATGTCAAATGACAAATGTCACAATGCTAAATGTCAAAAATGAAAAGTGTCACCATGAAAAATGTCAAAAATAACAAATTTCAAGATGGCAAATGTCAAAGATGTCAAATGACAAATGTCACAATGCTAAATGTCAAAAATGAAAAGTGTCACTATAAAAAATGTCAAAAATGACAAATTTCAAAATGGCAAATGTCAAAGATGTCAAATGACAAATGTCACAATGCTAAATGTCAAAAATGAAAAGTGTCACCATGAAAAATGTCAAAAATGACAAATTTCAAGATGGCAAATGTCAAAGATGTCAAATGACAAATGTCACAATGCTAAATGTCAAAAATGAAAAGTGTCACCATGAAAAATGTCAAAAATAACAAATTTTAAGATGGCAAATGTCAAAGATGTCAAATGACAAATGTCACAATGCTAAATGTCAAAAATGAAAAGTGTCACCATGAAAAATGTCAAAAATGACAAATTTCAAGATGGCAAATGTCAAAGATGTCAAATGACAAATGTCACAATGCTAAATGTCAAAAATGAAAAGTGTCACCATGAAAAATATCAAAAATAACAAATTTCAAGATGGCAAATGTCAAAGATGTCAAATGACAAATGTCACAATGCTAAATGTCAAAAATGAAAAGTGTCACCATGAAAAATGTCAAAAAAGACAAATTTCAAGATGGCAAATGTCAAAACTGACAAATGTCACAATGCTAAATGTCAAAAATGATAAGTGTCACCATGAAAAATGTCAAAAATGACAAATTTCAAGATGGCAAATGTCCAAGATGTTAAATGACAAATGTCACAATGCTAAATGTTAAAAATAAAAAGTGTCACCATGAAAAATGTCAAAAATGACAAATTTCAAGATGGCAAATTTCAAAGATGTCAAATGACAAATGTCACAATGCTAAATGTCAAAAATGACAAATTTCAAGATGGCAAATGTCAAAGATGTCAAATGACAAATGTCACAATGCTAAATGTCAAAAATGAAAAGTGTTACCATGAAAAATGTCCAAAATGACAAATTTCAAGATGGCAAATGTCAAAGATGTCAAATGACAAATGTCACAATGCTAAATGTCAAAAATGAAAAGTGTCACCATGAAAAATGTCAAAAATAACAAATTTCAAGATGGCAAATGTCAAAGATGTCAAATGACAAATGTCACAATGCTAAATGTTAAAAATAAAAAGTGTCACCATGAAAAATGTCAAAAATGACAAATTTCAAGATGGCAAATTTCAAAGATGTCAAATGACAAATGTCACAATGCTAAATGTCAAAAATGAAAAGTGTCACCATGAAAAATGTCAAAAATGACAAATTTCAAGATAGCAAATGTCAAAGATGTCAAATGACAAATGTCACAATGCTAAATGTCAAAAATGAAAAGTGTCACCATGAAAAATGTCAAAAATGACAAATTTCAAGATGGCAAATGTCAAAGATGTCAAATGACAAATGTCACAATGCTAAATGTCAAAAATGAAAAGTGTCACCATGAAAAATGTCAAAAATGACAAATTTCAAGATGGCAAATGTCAAAACTGACAAATGTCACAATGCTAAATGTCAAAAATGATAAGTGTCACCATGAAAAATGTCAAAAATGACAAATTTCAAGATGGCAAATGTCCAAGATGTCAAATGACAAATGTCACAATGCTAAATGTCAAAAATGAAAAGTGTCACCATGAAAAATGTCAAAAATGACAAATTTTAAGATGGCAAATGTTAAAGATGTCAAATGACAAATGTCACAATGCTAAATGTCAAAAATGAAAAGTGTCAAAAATGACAAATTTCAAGATGGCAAATGTCTAAGATGTCAAATGACAAATGTCACAATGCTAAATGTCAAAAATGAAAAGTGTCACCGTGAAAAATGTCAAAAATGACAAATTTCAAGATGGCAAATGTCAAATATGTCAAATGACAAATGTCACAATGCTAAATGTCAAAAATGAAAAGTGTCACCATGAAAAATGTCGAAAATGACAAATTTCAAGATGGCAAATGTCAAAGATGTCAAATGACAAATGTCACAATGCTAAATGTCAAAAATGAAAAGTGTCCCCATGAAAAATGTCAATAATGACAAATTTCAAGATGGCAAATGTCAAAGATGTCAAATGACAAATGTCACAATGCTAAATGTCAAAAATGAAAAGTGTCAACATGAAAAATGTCAAAAATGACAAATTTCAAGATGGCAAATGTCAAAGATGTCGAATATGACAAATGTCACAATGCTAAATGTCAAAAATGAAAAGTGTCACCATGAAAAATGTCAAAAATGACAAATGTCAAAGATGTCAAATGACAAATGTCACAATGCTAAATGTCAAAAATTAAAAGTGTCACCATGAAAAATGTCAAAAATGACCAATTTCAAGATGGCAAATGTCAAAGATATCAAATGTCACAATGCTAAATGTCAAAAATGAAAAGTGTCACCATGAAAAATGTCAAAAATAACAAATTTCAAGATGGCAAATGTCAAAAATGTCAAATGACAAATGTAACAATGCTAAATGTCAAAAATGAAAAGTGTCACCATGAAAAATGTCAAAAATGACAAATTTCAAGATGGCAAATGTCAAAGATGTCAAATGCCAAATGTCACAATGCTAAATGTCAAAAATGAAAAGTGTCACCATAAAAAATGTCAAAAATGACAAATTTCAAGATGGCAAATGTCAAAGATGTCAAATGACAAATGTCACAATGCTAAATGTCAAAAATGAAAAGTGTCACCATGAAAAATGTCAAAAATAACAAATTTCAAGATGGCAAATGTCAAAGATGTCAAATGACAAATGTCACAATGCTAAATGTCAAAAATGAAAAGTGTCAAAAATGACAAATTTCAAGATGGCAAATGTCAAAGATGTCAAATGACAAATGTCACAATGCTAAATGTCAAAAATGAAAAGTGTCAACATGAAAAATGTCAAAAATGACAAATTTCAAGATAGCAAATGTCAAAGATGTCAAATGACAAATGTCACAATGCTAAATGTCAAAAATGAAAAGTGTCACCATGAAAAATGTCAAAAATAACAAATTTCAAGATGGCAAATGTCAAAGATGTCAAATGACAAATGTCATAATGCTAAATGTCAAAAATGAAAAGTGTCACCATGAAAAATGTTAAAAATGACAAATTTCAAGATGGCAAATGTCAAAACTGACAAATGTCACAATGCTAAATGTCAAAAATAAAAAGTGTCACCATGAAAAATGTCAAAAATAACAAATTTCAAGATGGCAAATGTCAAAGATGTCAAATGACAAATGTCACAATGCTAAATGTCAAAAATGAAAGTGTCACCATGAAAAATGTCAAAAATGACAAATTTCAAGATGGCAAATGTCAAAACTGACAAATGTCACAATGCTAAATGTCAAAAATAAAAAGTGTCACCATGAAAAATGTCAAAAATAACAAATTTCAAGATGGCAAATGTCAAAGATGTCAAATGACAAATGTCACAATGCTAAATGTCAAAAATGACAAATTTCAAGATGGCAAATGTCAAAGATGTCAAATGACAAATGTCACAATGCTAAATGTCACAAATGAAAAGTGTCACCATGAAAAATGTCAAAAATGACAAATTTCAAGATGGCAACTGTCAAAGATGTCAAATGACAAATGTCACAATGCTAAATGTCAAAAATGAACAGTGTCACCATGAAAAATGTCAAAAATGACAAATTTCAAAATGGCAAATGTCAAAGATGTCAAATGACAAATGTCACAATGCTAAATGTCAAAAATGAAAAGTGTTACCATGAAAAATGTCCAAAATGACAAATTTCAAGATGGCAAATGTCAAAGATGTCAAATGACAAATGTCACAATGCTAAATGTCAAAAATGAAAAGTGTCACCATGAAAAATGTCAAAAATAACAAATTTCAAGATGGCAAATTTCAAAGATGTCAAATGACAAATGTCACAATGCTAAATGTCAAAAATGACAAATTTCAAGATGGCAAATGTCAAAGATGTCAAATGACAAATGTCACAATGCTAAATGTCAAAAATGAAAAGTGTTACCATGAAAAATGTCCAAAATGACAAATTTCAAGATGGCAAATGTCAAAGATGTCAAATGACAAATGTCACAATGCTAAATGTCAAAAATGAAAAGTGTCACCATGAAAAATGTCAAAAATAACAAATTTCAAGATGGCAAATGTCAAAGATGTCAAATGACAAATGTCACAATGCTAAATGTTAAAAATAAAAAGTGTCACCATGAAAAATGTCAAAAATGACAAATTTCAAGATGGCAAATTTCAAAGATGTCAAATGACAAATGTCACAATGCTAAATGTCAAAAATGAAAAGTGTCACCATGAAAAATGTCAAAAATGACAAATTTCAAGATAGCAAATGTCAAAGATGTCAAATGACAAATGTCACAATGCTAAATGTCAAAAATGAAAAGTGTCACCATGAAAAATGTCAAAAATGACAAATTTCAAGATGGCAAATGTCAAAGATGTCAAATGACAAATGTCACAATGCTAAATGTCAAAAATGAAAAGTGTCACCATGAAAAATGTCAAAAATGACAAATTTCAAGATGGCAAATGTCAAAACTGACAAATGTCACAATGCTAAATGTCAAAAATGATAAGTGTCACCATGAAAAATGTCAAAAATGACAAATTTCAAGATGGCAAATGTCCAAGATGTCAAATGACAAATGTCACAATGCTAAATGTCAAAAATGAAAAGTGTCACCATGAAAAATGTCAAAAATGACAAATTTTAAGATGGCAAATGTTAAAGATGTCAAATGACAAATGTCACAATGCTAAATGTCAAAAATGAAAAGTGTCAAAAATGACAAATTTCAAGATGGCAAATGTCTAAGATGTCAAATGACAAATGTCACAATGCTAAATGTCAAAAATGAAAAGTGTCACCGTGAAAAATGTCAAAAATGACAAATTTCAAGATGGCAAATGTCAAATATGTCAAATGACAAATGTCACAATGCTAAATGTCAAAAATGAAAAGTGTCACCATGAAAAATGTCGAAAATGACAAATTTCAAGATGGCAAATGTCAAAGATGTCAAATGACAAATGTCACAATGCTAAATGTCAAAAATGAAAAGTGTCCCCATGAAAAATGTCAATAATGACAAATTTCAAGATGGCAAATGTCAAAGATGTCAAATGACAAATGTCACAATGCTAAATGTCAAAAATGAAAAGTGTCAACATGAAAAATGTCAAAAATGACAAATTTCAAGATGGCAAATGTCAAAGATGTCGAATATGACAAATGTCACAATGCTAAATGTCAAAAATGAAAAGTGTCACCATGAAAAATGTCAAAAATGACAAATGTCAAAGATGTCAAATGACAAATGTCACAATGCTAAATGTCAAAAATTAAAAGTGTCACCATGAAAAATGTCAAAAATGACCAATTTCAAGATGGCAAATGTCAAAGATATCAAATGTCACAATGCTAAATGTCAAAAATGAAAAGTGTCACCATGAAAAATGTCAAAAATAACAAATTTCAAGATGGCAAATGTCAAAAATGTCAAATGACAAATGTAACAATGCTAAATGTCAAAAATGAAAAGTGTCACCATGAAAAATGTCAAAAATGACAAATTTCAAGATGGCAAATGTCAAAGATGTCAAATGCCAAATGTCACAATGCTAAATGTCAAAAATGAAAAGTGTCACCATAAAAAATGTCAAAAATGACAAATTTCAAGATGGCAAATGTCAAAGATGTCAAATGACAAATGTCACAATGCTAAATGTCAAAAATGAAAAGTGTCACCATGAAAAATGTCAAAAATAACAAATTTCAAGATGGCAAATGTCAAAGATGTCAAATGACAAATGTCACAATGCTAAATGTCAAAAATGAAAAGTGTCAAAAATGACAAATTTCAAGATGGCAAATGTCAAAGATGTCAAATGACAAATGTCACAATGCTAAATGTCAAAAATGAAAAGTGTCAACATGAAAAATGTCAAAAATGACAAATTTCAAGATAGCAAATGTCAAAGATGTCAAATGACAAATGTCACAATGCTAAATGTCAAAAATGAAAAGTGTCACCATGAAAAATGTCAAAAATAACAAATTTCAAGATGGCAAATGTCAAAGATGTCAAATGACAAATGTCATAATGCTAAATGTCAAAAATGAAAAGTGTCACCATGAAAAATGTTAAAAATGACAAATTTCAAGATGGCAAATGTCAAAACTGACAAATGTCACAATGCTAAATGTCAAAAATAAAAAGTGTCACCATGAAAAATGTCAAAAATAACAAATTTCAAGATGGCAAATGTCAAAGATGTCAAATGACAAATGTCACAATGCTAAATGTCAAAAATGAAAGTGTCACCATGAAAAATGTCAAAAATGACAAATTTCAAGATGGCAAATGTCAAAACTGACAAATGTCACAATGCTAAATGTCAAAAATAAAAAGTGTCACCATGAAAAATGTCAAAAATAACAAATTTCAAGATGGCAAATGTCAAAGATGTCAAATGACAAATGTCACAATGCTAAATGTCAAAAATGACAAATTTCAAGATGGCAAATGTCAAAGATGTCAAATGACAAATGTCACAATGCTAAATGTCACAAATGAAAAGTGTCACCATGAAAAATGTCAAAAATGACAAATTTCAAGATGGCAACTGTCAAAGATGTCAAATGACAAATGTCACAATGCTAAATGTCAAAAATGAACAGTGTCACCATGAAAAATGTCAAAAATGACAAATTTCAAAATGGCAAATGTCAAAGATGTCAAATGACAAATGTCACAATGCTAAATGTCAAAAATGAAAAGTGTCACCATGAAAAATGTCAAAAATGACAAATTTCAAGATGGCAAATATCAAAGATGTCAAATGACAAATGTCACAATGCTAAATGTCAAAAATGACCAATTTTAAGATGGCAAATGTCCAAGATGTCAAATGACAAATGTCACAATGCTAAATGTCAAAAATGAAAAGTGGCACCATAAAAAATGTCAAAAATGACAAATTTCAAGATGGCAAATGTCAAAGATGTCAAATGACAAATGTCACAATGCTAAATGTCAAAAATGAAAAGTGTCAAAAATGACAAATTTCAAGATGGCAAATGTCTAAGATGTCAAATGACAAATGTCACAATGCTAAATGTCAAAAATGAAAAGTGTCACCGTGAAAAATGTCAAAAATGACAAATTTCAAGATGGCAAATGTCAAAGATGTCAAATGACAAATGTCACAATGCTAAATGTCAAAAATGAAAAGTGTCACCATGAAAAATGTCAAAAATGACAAATTTCAAAAAGGCAAATGTCAAAGATGTCAAATGACAAATGTCACAATGCTAAATGTCAAAAATGAAAAGTGTCCCCATGAAAAATGTCAATAATGACAAATTTCAAGATGGCAAATGTCAAAGATGTCAAATGACAAATGTCACAATGCTAAATGTCAAAAATGAAAAGTGTCCCCATGAAAAATGTCAATAATGACAAATTTCAAGATGGCAAATGTCAAAGATGTCAAATGACAAATGTCACAATGCTAAATGTCAAACATGAAAAGTGTCACCATGAAAAATGTCAAAAATAACAAATTTTAAGATGGCAAATGTCAAAGATGTCAAATGACAAATGTCACAATGCTAAATGTCAAAAATGAAAAGTGTCACCATGAAAAATGTCAAAAATGACAAATTTCAAGATAGCAAATATCAAAGATGTCAAATGACAAATGTCACAATGCTAAATGTCAAAAATGACAAATTTCAAGATGGCAAATGTCAAAGATGTCAAATGACAAATGTCACAATGCTAAATGTCAAAAATGAAAAGTGTCACCATGAAAAATGTCAAAAATGACAAATTTCAAGATGGCAAATGTCAAAGATGTCAAATGACAAATGTCACAATGCTAAATGTCAAAAATGAAAAGTGTCACCATGAAAAATGTCGAAAATAACAAATTTCAAGATGGCAAATGTCAAAGATGTCAAATGACAAATGTCACAATGCTAAATGTCAAAAATGAAAAAAGTCACCATGAAAAATGTCAAAAATAACAAATTTCAAGATGGCAAATGTCAAAGATGTCAAATGACAAATGTCACAATGCTAAATGTCAAAAATGAAAAGTGTCAAAAATGACAAATTTCAAGATGGCAAATGTCAAAGATGTCAAATGACAAATGTCACAATGCTAAATGTCAAAAATGAAAAGTGTCACCATGAAAAATGTCAAAAATAACAAATTTCAAGATGGCAAATGTCAAAGATGTCAAATGACAAATGTCACAATGCTAAATGTCAAAAATGAAAATTGTCACCATGAAAAATGTCAAAAATGACAAAGTTCAAGATGGCAAATGTCAAAGATGTCAAATGACAAATATCACAATGCTAAATGTCAAAAATGAAAAGTGTCACCATGAAAAATGTCAAAAATAACAAATTTCAAGATGGCAAATGTCAAAGATGTCAAATGACAAATGTCACAATGCTAAATGTCAAAAATGAAAAGTGTCACCATGAAAAATGTCAAAAATGACAAATTTCAAGATGGCAAATGTCAAAAATGACAAATTTCAAGATGGCAAATGTCAAAACTGACAAATGTCACAATGCTAAATGTCAAAAATGAAAAGTGTCACCATGAAAAATGTCAAAAATAACAAATTTCAAGATGGCAAATGTCAAAGATGTCAAATGACAAATGTCACAATGCTAAATGTCAAAAATGAAAAGTGTCACCATGAAAAATGTCAAAAATGACAAATTTCAAGATGGCAAATGTCAAAACTGACAAATGTCACAATGCTAAATGTCAAAAATGAAAAGTGTCACCATGAAAAATGTCAAAAATAACAAATTTCAAGATGGCAAATGTCAAAGATGTCAAATGACAAATGTCACAATGCTAAATGTCAAAAATGACAAATTTCAAGATGGCAAATGTCAAAGATGTCAAATGACAAATGTCACAATGCTAAAAGCCAAAAATGAAAAGTGTCACCATGAAAAATGTCAAAAATGACAAATTTCAAGATGGCAAATGTCAAAGATGTCAAATGACAAATGTCACAATGCTAAATGTCAAAAATAAAAAGTGTCTCCATGAAAAATGTCAAAAATGACAAATTTCAAAATGGCAAATGTCAAAGATGTCAGATGACAAATGTCACAATGCTAAATGTCAAAAATGAAAAGTGTCACCATGAAAAATGTCAAAAATGACAAATTTCAAGATGGCAAATATCAAAGATGTCAAATGACAAATGTCACAATGCTAAATGTCAAAAATGACAAATTTCAAGATGGCAAATGTCAAAGATGTCAAATGACAAATGTCACAATGCTAAATGTCAAAAATGAATAGTGTCACCATGAAAAATGTCAAAAATGACAAATTTCAAGATGGCAAATGTCAAAGATGTCAAATGACAAATGTCACAATGCTAAATGTCAAAAATGAAAAGTGTCAAAAATGACAAATTTCAAGATGGCAAATGTCTAAGATGACAAATGTCACAATGCTAAATGTCAAAAATGAAAAATGTCACCATGAAAAATGTCAAAAATGGCAAATTTCAAGATGGCAAATGTCAAAGATGTCAAATGACAAATGTCACAATGCTAAATGTCAAAAATGAAACGTGTTACCATGAAAAATGTCAAAAATGACAAATTTCAAGATGGCAAATGTCAAAGATGTCAAATGACAAATGTCACAATGCTAAATGTCAAAAATGAAAAGCGTCAAAAATGACAAATTTCAAGATGGCAAATGTCTAAGATGTCAAATGACAAATGTCACAATGCTAAATGTCAAAACTGAAAAGTGTCACCGTGAAAAATGTCAAAAATGACAAATTTCAAGATGGCAAATGTCAAAGATGTTAAATGACAAATGTCACAATGCTAAATGTCAAAAATGAAAAGTGTCTCCATGAAAAATGTTAAAAATGACAAATTTCAAGATGGCAAATGTCTAAGATGTCAAATGACAAATGTCACAATGCTAAATGTCAAAAATGAAAAGTGTCACCATGAAAAATGTCAAAAATAACAAATTTCAAGATGGCAAATGTCAAAGATGTCAAATGACAAATGTCACAATGCTAAATGTCAAAAATGAAAAGTGTCACCATGAAAAATGTCAAAAATGACAAATTTTAAGATGGCAAATGTCAAAACTAACAAATGTCACAATGCTAAATGTCAAAAATGAAAAGTGTCACCATGAAAAATGTCAAAAATAACAAATTTCAAGATGGCAAATGTCAAAGATGTCAAATGACAAATGTCACAATGCTAAATGTCAAAAATGACAAATTTCAAGATGGCAAATGTCTAAGATGTCAAATGACAAATGTCACAATGCTAAATGTCAAAAATGAAAAGTGTCACCATGAAAAATGTCAAAAATGACAAATTTCAAGATGGCAAATGTCCAAGATGTCAAATGACAAATGTCACAATGCTAAATGTCAAAAATGAAAAGTGTCAAAAATGACAAATTTCAAGATGGCAAATGTCTAAGATGTCAAATGACAAATGTCACAATGCTAAATGTCAAAAATGAAAAGTGTCACCGTGAAAAATGTCAAAAATGACAAATTTCAAGATGGCAAATGTCAAAGATGTCAAATGACAAATGTCACAATGCTAAATGTCAAAAATGAAAAGTGTCACCATGAAAAATGTCAAAAATAACAAATTTTAAGATGGCAAATGTCACAGATGTCGAATGACAAATGTCACAATGCTAAATGTCAAAAATGAAAAGTGTCAAAAATGACAAATTTCAAGATGGCAAATGTCAAAGATGTCAAATGACAAATTTCACAATGCTAAATGTCAAAAATGAAAAGTGTCACCATGAAAAATGTCAAAAATAACAAATTTCAAGATGGCAAATGTCAAAGATGTCAAATGACAAATGTCACAATGCTAAATGTCAAAAATGAAAAGTGTCACCATAAAAAATGTCAAAAATGACAAATTTCAAGATGGCAAATGTCAAAGATGTCAAATGACAAATGTCACAATGCTAAATGTCAAAAATGAAAAGTGTCCCCATGAAAAATGTCAATAATGACAAATTTCAAGATGGCAAATGTCAAAGATGTCAAATGACAAATGTCACAATGCTAAATGTCAAAAATGAAAAGTGTCACCATGAAAAATGTCAAAAATGACAAATTTCAAGATGGCAAATGTCAAAGATGTCAAATGACAAATGTCAGAATGCTAAATGTCAAAAATGAAAAGTGTCACCATGAAAAATGTCAAAAATAACAAATTTCAAGATGGCAAATGTCAAAGATGTCAAATGACAAATGTCACAATGCTAAATGTCAAAAATGAAAAGTGTCACCATGAAAAATGTCAAAAATGACAAATTTCAAGATGGCAAATGTCAAAGATGTCAAATGACAAATGTCACAATGCTAAATGTCAAAAATGAAAAGTGTCACCATGAAAAATGTCAAAAATAACAAATTTCAAGATGGCAAATATCAAAGATGTCAAATGACAAATGTCACAATGCTAAATGTCAAAAATGAAAAGTGTCACCATGAAAAATGTCAAAAATGACAAATTTCAAGATGGCAAATGTCAAAGATGTCAAATGACAAATATCACAATGCTAAATGTCAAAAATGACAAATTTCAAGATGGCAAATGTCAAAGATGTCAAATGACAAATGTCACAATGCTAAATGTCAAAAATGAAAAAAGTCACCATGAAAAATGTCAAAAAAGACAAATTTCAAGTTGGCAAATATCAAAGATGTCAAATGACAAATGTCACAATGCTAAATGTCAAAAATGAAAAGTGTCACCATGAAAAATGTCAAAAATGACAAATTTTAAGATGGCAAATGTCAAAACTGACTAATGTCACAATGCTAAATGTCAAAAATGAAAAGTGTCACCATGAAAAATGTCAAAAATAACAAATTTCAAGATGGCAAATGTCAAAGATGTCAAATGACAAATGTCACAATGCTAAATGTCAAACATGACAAATTTCAAGATGGCAAATGTCAAAGATGTCAAATGACAAATGTCACAATGCTAAATGTCAAAAATGAAAAGTGTCACCATGAAAAATGTCAAAAATGACAAACTTCAAGATGGCAAATGTCAAAGATGTCAAATGACAAATGTCACAATGCTACATGTCAAAAATAAAAAGTGTCACCATGAAAAATGTCAAAAATGACAAATTTCAAAATGGCAAATGTCAAAACTGACAAATGTCACAATGCTAAATGTCAAAAATGAAAAGTGTCACCATGAAAAATGTCAAAAATGACAAATTTCAAGATGGCAAATGTCAAAGATGTCAAATGACAAATGTCACAATGCTAAATGTCAAAAATGAAAAGTGTCAAAAATGACAAATTTCAAGATGACAAATGTCTAAGATGTCAAATGACAAATGTCACAATGCTAAATGTCAAAAATGAAAAGTGTCACCATGAAAAATGTCAAAAATGACAAATTTCAAGATGGCAAATGTCAAAGCTGACAAATGTCACAATGCTAAATGTAAAAAATGAAAAGTGTCACCATGAAAAATGTCACAAATAACAAATTTCAAGATGGCAAATGTCAAAGATGTCAAATGACAAATGTCACAATGCTAAATTTCAAAAATGACAAATTTCAAGATGGCAAATGTCAAAGATGTCAAATGACAAATGTCACAATGCTAAATGTCAAAAATGAAAAGTGTCACCATGAAAAATGTCAAAAATGACAAATTTCAAGATGGCAAATGTCAAAACTGACAAATGTCACAATGCTAAATGTCAAAAATGAAAAGTGCCACCATGATAAATGTCAAAAATAACAAATTTCAAGATGGCAAATGTCAAAGATGTCAAATGACAAATGTCACAATGCTAAATGTCAAAAATGAAAAGTGTCACCATGAAAAATGTCAAAAATAACAAATTTCAAGATGGCAAATGTCAAAGATGTCAAATGACAAATGTCACAATGCTAAATGTCAAAAATGAAAAGTGTCACTATGAAAAATGTCAAAAATGACAAATTTCAAAATGGCAAATGTCAAAGATGTCAAATGACAAATGTCACAATGCTAAATGTCAAAAATGAAAAGCGTCACCATGAAAAATGTCAAAAATGACAAATTTCAAGATGGCAAATGTCAAAGATGTCAAATGACAAATGTCACAATGCTAAATGTCAAAAATGAAAAGTGTCACCATGAAAAATGTCAAAAATAACAAATTTTAAGATGGCAAATGTCAAAGATGTCAAATGACAAATGTCACAATGCTAAATGTCAAAAATGAAAAGTGTCACCATGAAAAATGTCAAAAATGACAAATTTCAAGATGGCAAATGTCAAAGATGTCAAATGACAAATGTCACAATGCTAAATGTCAAAAATGAAAAGTGTCACCATGAAAAATATCAAAAATAACAAATTTCAAGATGGCAAATGTCAAAGATGTCAAATGACAAATGTCACAATGCTAAATGTCAAAAATGAAAAGTGTCACCATGAAAAATGTCAAAAAAGACAAATTTCAAGATGGCAAATGTCAAAACTGACAAATGTCACAATGCTAAATGTCAAAAATGATAAGTGTCACCATGAAAAATGTCAAAAATGACAAATTTCAAGATGGCAAATGTCCAAGATGTTAAATGACAAATGTCACAATGCTAAATGTTAAAAATAAAAAGTGTCACCATGAAAAATGTCAAAAATGACAAATTTCAAGATGGCAAATGTCAAAGATGTCAAATGACAAATGTCACAATGCTAAATGTCAAAAATGAAAAGTGTCAAAATGAAAAATGTCAAAAATGACAAATTTCAAGATGGCAAATGTCAAAAATGACAAATTTCAAGATGGCAAATGTCAAAGATGTCAAATGACAAATGTCATAATGCTAAATGTCAAAAATAAAAAGTGTCACCATAAAAGATGTCAAAAATAACAAATTTCAAGATGGCAAATGTCAAAGATGTCAAATGACAAATGTCACAATGCTAAATGTCAAAAATGAAAAGTGTCACCATGAAAAATGTCAAAAATGACAAATTTCAAGATGGCAAATGTCAAAGATGTCAAATGACAAATATCACAATGCTAAATGTCAAAAATGACAAATTTCAAGATGGCAAATGTCAAAGATGTCAAATGACAAATGTCACAATGCTAAATGTCAAAAATGAAAAGTGTCACCATGAAAAATGTCAAAAATGACAAATTTCAAGTTGGCAAATATCAAAGATGTCAAATGACAAATGTCACAATGCTAAATGTCAAAAATGAAAAGTGTCACAATGCTAAATGTCAAAAATGACAAATTTCAAGATGGCAAATGTCAAAACTGACAAATGTCACAATGCTAAATGTCAAAAATGAAAAGTGTTACCATGAAAAATGTCAAAAATAACAAATTTCAAGATGACAAATGTCAAAGATGTCAAATGACAAATGTCACAATGCTAAATGTCAAACATGACAAATTTCAAGATGGCAAATGTCAAAGATGTCAAATGACAAATGTCACAATGCTAAATGTCAAAAATGAAAAGTGTCACCATGAAAAATGTCAAAAATGACAAATTTCAAGATGGCAAATGTCAAAACTGACAAATGTCACAATGCTAAATGTCAAAAATTATAAGTGTAACCATGAAAAATGTCAAAAATGACAAACTTTAAGATGGCAAATGTCCAAGATGTCAAATGACAAATGTCACAATGCTAAATGTCAAAAATGACAAATTTCAAGATGGCAAATGTCAAAGATGTCAAATGACAAATGTCAAAATGCTAAATGTCAAAAATGAAAAGTATCACCATGAAAAATGTCAAAAATGACAAATTTCAAGATGGCAAATGTCAAAGATGTCAAATGACAAAAGTCACAATGCTAAATGTCAAAAATGAAAAGTGTCACCATGAAAAGTGTCAAAAATAACAAATTTCAAGATGGCAAATGTCAAAGATGTCAAATGACAAATGTCACAATGCTAAATGTCAAAAATGAAAAGTGTCACCATGAAAAATGTCAAAAATGACAAATTTCAAGATGGCAAATGTCAAAGATGTCAAATGACAAATGTCACAATGCTAAATGTCAAAAATGAAAAGTGTCACAATGCTAAATGTCAAAAATGACAAATTTCAAGATGGCAAATGTCAAAACTGACAAATGTCACAATGCTAAATGTCAAAAATAAAAAGTGTCACCATGAAAAATGTCAAAAATGACAAATTTCAAGATGACAAATGTCAAAGATGTCAAATGACAAATGTCACAATGCTAAATGTCAAAAATGAAAAGTGTCAAAAATGACAAATTTCAAGATGACAAATGTCTAAGATGTGAAATGACAAATGTCACAATGCTAAATGTCAAATTGAAAAGTGTCACCATGAAAAATGTCAAAAATGACAAATTTCAAGATGGCAAATGTCAAAGATGTCAAATGACAAATGTCACAATGCTAAATGTCAAAAATGAAAAGTGTCACCATGAAAAATGTCAAAAATAACAAATATCAAAGATGTCAAATGACAAATGTCACAATGCTAAATGTCAAAAATGAAAAGTGTCACCATGAAAAATGTCAAAAATGACAAATTTCAAGATGGCAAATGTCAAAGATGTCAAATGACAAATATCACAATGCTAAATGTCAAAAATGACAAATTTCAAGATGGCAAATGTCAAAGATGTCAAATGACAAATGTCACAATGCTAAATGTCAAAAATGAAAAAAGTCACCATGAAAAATGTTAAAAATGACAAATTTCAAGTTGGCAAATATCAAAGATGTCAAATGACAAATGTCACAATGCTAAATGTCAAAAATGAAAAGTGTCACAATGCTAAATGTCAAAAATGACAAATTTTAAGATGGCAAATGTCAAAACTGACAAATGTCACAATGCTAAATGTCAAAAATGAAAAGTGTAACCATGAAAAATGTCAAAAATAACAAATTTCAAGATGGCAAATGTCAAAGATGTCAAATGACAAATGTCACAATGCTAAATGTCAAACATGACAAATTTCAAGATGGCAAATGTCAAAGATGTCAAATGACAAATGTCACAATGCTAAATGTCAAAAATGAAAAGTGTCACCATGAAAAATGTCAAAAATGACAAATTTCAAGATGGCAAATGTCAAAGATGTCAAATGACAAATGTCACAATGCTAAATGTCAAAAATGAAAAGTGTCACCATGAAAAATGTCAAAAATGACAAATTTCAAAATGGCAAATGTCAAAACTGACAAATGTCACAATGCTAAATGTCAAAAATGAAAAGTGTCACCATGAAAAATGTCAAAAATGACAAATTTCAAGATGGCAAATGTCAAAGATGTCAAATGACAAATGTCACAATGCTAAATGTCAAAAACGAAAAGTGTCAAAAATGACAAATTTCAAGATGAAAAATGTCTAAGATGTCAAATGACAAATGTCACAATGCTAAATGTCAAAAATGAAAAGTGTCACCATGAAAAATGTCAAAAATGACAAATTTCAAGATGGCAAATGTCAAAGCTGACAAATGTCACAATGCTAAATGTAAAAAATGAAAAGTGTCACCATGAAAAATGTCACAAATAACAAATTTCAAGATGGCAAATGTCAAAGATGTCAAATGACAAATGTCACAATGCTAAATTTCAAAAATGACAAATTTCAAGATGGCAAATGTCAAAGATGTCAAATGACAAATGTCACAATGCTAAATGTCAAAAATGAAAAGTGTCACCATGAAAAATGTCAAAAATGACAAATTTCAAGATGGCAAATGTCAAAACTGACAAATGTCACAATGCTAAATGTCAAAAATGAAAAGTGCCACCATGATAAATGTCAAAAATAACAAATTTCAAGATGGCAAATGTCAAAGATGTCAAATGACAAATGTCACAATGCTAAATGTCAAAAATGAAAAGTGTCACCATGAAAAATGTCAAAAATAACAAATTTCAAGATGGCAAATGTCAAAGATGTCAAATGACAAATGTCACAATGCTAAATGTCAAAAATGAAAAGTGTCACTATGAAAAATGTCAAAAATGACAAATTTCAAAATGGCAAATGTCAAAGATGTCAAATGACAAATGTCACAATGCTAAATGTCAAAAATGAAAAGTGTCACCATGAAAAATGTCAAAAATGACAAATTTCAAGATGGCAAATGTCAAAGATGTCAAATGACAAATGTCACAATGCTAAATGTCAAAAATGAAAAGTGTCACCATGAAAAATGTCAAAAATAACAAATTTTAAGATGGCAAATGTCAAAGATGTCAAATGACAAATGTCACAATGCTAAATGTCGAAAATGAAAAGTGTCACCATGAAAAATGTCAAAAATGACAAATTTCAAGATGGCAAATGTCAAAGATGTCAAATGACAAATGTCACAATGCTAAATGTCAAAAATGAAAAGTGTCACCATGAAAAATATCAAAAATAACAAATTTCAAGATGGCAAATGTCAAAGATGTCAAATGACAAATGTCACAATGCTAAATGTCAAAAATGAAAAGTGTCACCATGAAAAATGTCAAAAAAGACAAATTTCAAGATGGCAAATGTCAAAACTGACAAATGTCACAATGCTAAATGTCAAAAATGATAAGTGTCACCATGAAAAATGTCAAAAATGACAAATTTCAAGATGGCAAATGTCCAAGATGTTAAATGACAAATGTCACAATGCTAAATGTTAAAAATAAAAAGTGTCACCATGAAAAATGTCAAAAATGACAAATTTCAAGATGGCAAATTTCAAAGATGTCAAATGACAAATGTCACAATGCTAAATGTCAAAAATGACAAATTTCAAGATGGCAAATGTCAAAGATGTCAAATGACAAATGTCACAATGCTAAATGTCAAAAATGAAAAGTGTTACCATGAAAAATGTCCAAAATGACAAATTTCAAGATGGCAAATGTCAAAGATGTCAAATGACAAATGTCACAATGCTAAATGTCAAAAATGAAAAGTGTCACCATGAAAAATGTCAAAAATAACAAATTTCAAGATGGCAAATGTCAAAGATGTCAAATGACAAATGTCACAATGCGAAATGTTAAAAATAAAAAGTGTCACCATGAAAAATGTCAAAAATGACAAATTTCAAGATGGCAAATTTCAAAGATGTCAAATGACAAATGTCACAATGCTAAATGTCAAAAATGAAAAGTGTCACCATGAAAAATGTCAAAAATGACAAATTTCAAGATAGCAAATGTCAAAGATGTCAAATGACAAATGTCACAATGCTAAATGTCAAAAATGAAAAGTGTCACCATGAAAAATGTCAAAAATGACAAATTTCAAGATGGCAAATGTCAAAGATGTCAAATGACAAATGTCACAATGCTAAATGTCAAAAATGAAAAGTGTCACTATGAAAAATGTCAAAAATGACAAATTTCAAGATGGCAAATGTCAAAACTGACAAATGTCACAATGCTAAATGTCAAAAATGATAAGTGTCACCATGAAAAATGTCAAAAATGACAAATTTCAAGATGGCAAATGTCCAAGATGTCAAATGACAAATGTCACAATGCTAAATGTCAAAAATGAAAAGTGTCACCATAAAAAATGTCAAAAATGACAAATTTCAAGATGTCAAATGACAAATGTCACAATGCTAAATGTCAAAAATGAAAAGTGTCAAAAATGACAAATTTCAAGATGGCAAATGTCTAAGATGTCAAATGACAAATGTCACAATGCTAAATGTCAAAAATGAAAAGTGTCACCGTGAAAAATGTCAAAAATGACAAATTTCAAGATGGCAAATGTCAAATATGTCAAATGACAAATGTCACAATGCTAAATGTCAAAAATGAAAAGTGTCACCATGAAAAATGTCGAAAATGACAAATTTCAAGATGGCAAATGTCAAAGATGTCAAATGACAAATGTCACAATGCTAAATGTCAAAAATGAAAAGTGTCCCCATGAAAAATGTCAATAATGACAAATTTCAAGATGGCAAATGTCAAAGATGTCAAATGACAAATGTCACAATGCTAAATGTCAAAAATGAAAAGTGTCAACATGAAAAATGTCAAAAATGACAAATTTCAAGATGGCAAATGTCAAAGATGTCGAATATGACAAATGTCACAATGCTAAATGTCAAAAATGAAAAGTGTCACCATGAAAAATGTCAAAAATGACAAATGTCAAAGATGTCAAATGACAAATGTCACAATGCTAAATGTCAAAAATTAAAAGTGTCACCATGAAAAATGTCAAAAATGACCAATTTCAAGATGGCAAATGTCAAAGATATCAAATGTCACAATGCTAAATGTCAAAAATGAAAAGTGTCACCATGAAAAATGTCAAAAATAACAAATTTCAAGATGGCAAATGTCAAAAATGTCAAATGACAAATGTAACAATGCTAAATGTCAAAAATGAAAAGTGTCACCATGAAAAATGTCAAAAATGACAAATTTCAAGATGGCAAATGTCAAAGATGTCAAATGACAAATGTCACAATGCTAAATGTCAAAAATGAAAAGTGTCACCATGAAAAATGTCAAAAATGACAAATTTCAAGATGGCAAATGTCAAAGATGTCAAATGACAAATGTCACAATGCTAAATGTCAAAAATGAAAAGTGTCACCATGAAAAATGTCAAAAATAACAAATTTCAAGATGGCAAATGTCAAAGATGTCAAATGACAAATGTCACAATGCTAAATGTCAAAAATGAAAAGTGTCAAAAATGACAAATTTCAAGATGGCAAATGTCAAAGATGTCAAATGACAAATGTCACAATGCTAAATGTCAAAAATGAAAAGTGTCAACATGAAAAATGTCAAAAATGACAAATTTCAAGATAGCAAATGTCAAAGATGTCAAATGACAAATGTCACAATGCTAAATGTCAAAAATGAAAAGTGTCACCATGAAAAATGTCAAAAATAACAAATTTCAAGATGGCAAATGTCAAAGATGTCAAATGACAAATGTCATAATGCTAAATGTCAAAAATGAAAAGTGTCACCATGAAAAATGTTAAAAATGACAAATTTCAAGATGGCAAATGTCAAAACTGACAAATGTCACAATGCTAAATGTCAAAAATAAAAAGTGTCACCATGAAAAATGTCAAAAATAACAAATTTCAAGATGGCAAATGTCAAAGATGTCAAATGACAAATGTCACAATGCTAAATGTCAAAAATGAAAGTGTCACCATGAAAAATGTCAAAAATGACAAATTTCAAGATGGCAAATGTCAAAACTGACAAATGTCACAATGCTAAATGTCAAAAATAAAAAGTGTCACCATGAAAAATGTCAAAAATAACAAATTTCAAGATGGCAAATGTCAAAGATGTCAAATGACAAATGTCACAATGCTAAATGTCAAAAATGAAAAATTTCAAGATGGCAAATGTCAAAGATGTCAAATGACAAATGTCACAATGCTAAATGTCACAAATGAAAAGTGTCACCATGAAAAATGTCAAAAATGACAAATTTCAAGATGGCAACTGTCAAAGATGTCAAATGACAAATGTCACAATGCTAAATGTCAAAAATGAACAGTGTCACCATGAAAAATGTCAAAAATGACAAATTTCAAAATGGCAAATGTCAAAGATGTCAAATGACAAATGTCACAATGCTAAATGTCAAAAATGAAAAGTGTCACCATGAAAAATGTCAAAAATGACAAATTTCAAGATGGCAAATATCAAAGATGTCAAATGACAAATGTCACAATGCTAAATGTCAAAAATGACAAATTTTAAGATGGCAAATGTCCAAGATGTCAAATGACAAATGTCACAATGCTAAATGTCAAAAATGAAAAGTGGCACCATAAAAAATGTCAAAAATGACAAATTTCAAGATGGCAAATGTCAAAGATGTCAAATGACAAATGTCACAATGCTAAATGTCAAAAATGAAAAGTGTCAAAAATGACAAATTTCAAGATGGCAAATGTCTAAGATGTCAAATGACAAATGTCACAATGCTAAATGTCAAAAATGAAAAGTGTCACCGTGAAAAATGTCAAAAATGACAAATTTCAATATGGCAAATGTCAAAGATGTCAAATGACAAATGTCACAATGCTAAATGTCAAAAATGAAAAGTGTCACCATGAAAAATGTCAAAAATGACAAATTTCAAGATGGCAAATGTCAAAGATGTCAAATGACAAATGTCACAATGCTAAATGTCAAAAATGAAAAGTGTCCCCATGAAAAATGTCAATAATGACAAATTTCAAGATGGCAAATGTCAAAGATGTCAAATGACAAATGTCACAATGCTAAATGTCAAAAATGAAAAGTGTCCCCATGAAAAATGTCAATAATGACAAATTTCAAGATGGCAAATGTCAAAGATGTCAAATGACAAATGTCACAATGCTAAATGTCAAACATGAAAAGTGTCACCATGAAAAATGTCAAAAATAACAAATTTTAAGATGGCAAATGTCAAAGATGTCAAATGACAAATGTCACAATGCTAAATGTCAAAAATGAAAAGTGTCACCATGAAAAATGTCAAAAATGACAAATTTCAAGATAGCAAATATCAAAGATGTCAAATGACAAATGTCACAATGCTAAATGTCAAAAATGACAAATTTCAAGATGGCAAATGTCAAAGATGTCAAATGACAAATGTCACAATGCTAAATGTCAAAAATGAAAAGTGTCACCATGAAAAATGTCAAAAATGACAAATTTCAAGATGGCAAATGTCAAAGATGTCAAATGACAAATGTCACAATGCTAAATGTCAAAAATGAAAAGTGTCACCATGAAAAATGTCAAAAATAACAAATTTCAAGATGGCAAATGTCAAAGATGTCAAATGACAAATGTCACAATGCTAAATGTCAAAAATGAAAAAAGTCACCATGAAAAATGTCAAAAATAACAAATTTCAAGATGGCAAATGTCAAAGATGTCAAATGACAAATGTCACAATGCTAAATGTCAAAAATGAAAAGTGTCAAAAATGACAAATTTCAAGATGGCAAATGTCAAAGATGTCAAATGACAAATGTCACAATGCTAAATGTCAAAAATGAAAAGTGTCACCATGAAAAATGTCAAAAATAACAAATTTCAAGATGGCAAATGTCAAAGATGTCAAATGACAAATGTCACAATGCTAAATGTCAAAAATGAAAATTGTCACCATGAAAAATGTCAAAAATGACAAAGTTCAAGATGGCAAATGTCAAAGATGTCAAATGACAAATATCACAATGCTAAATGTCAAAAATGAAAAGTGTCACCATGAAAAATGTCAAAAATAACAAATTTCAAGATGGCAAATGTCAAAGATGTCAAATGACAAATGTCACAATGCTAAATGTCAAAAATGAAAAGTGTCACCATGAAAAATGTCAAAAATGACAAATTTCAAGATGGCAAATGTCAAAAATGACAAATTTCAAGATGGCAAATGTCAAAACTGACAAATGTCACAATGCTAAATGTCAAAAATGAAAAGTGTCACCATGAAAAATGTCAAAAATAACAAATTTCAAGATGGCAAATGTCAAAGATGTCAAATGACAAATGTCACAATGCTAAATGTCAAAAATGAAAAGTGTCACCATGAAAAATGTCAAAAATGACAAATTTCAAGATGGCAAATGTCAAAACTGACAAATGTCACAATGCTAAATGTCAAAAATGAAAAGTGTCACCATGAAAAATGTCAAAAATAACAAATTTCAAGATGGCAAATGTCAAAGATGTCAAATGACAAATGTCACAATGCTAAATGTCAAAAATGACAAATTTCAAGATGGCAAATGTCAAAGATGTCAAATGACAAATGTCACAATGCTAAAAGCCAAAAATGAAAAGTGTCACCATGAAAAATGTCAAAAATGACAAATTTCAAGATGGCAAATGTCAAAGATGTCAAATGACAAATGTCACAATGCTAAATGTCAAAAATAAAAAGTGTCCCCATGAAAAATGTCAAAAATGACAAATTTCAAAATGGCAAATGTCAAAGATGTCAGATGACAAATGTCACAATGCTAAATGTCAAAAATGAAAAGTGTCACCATGAAAAATGTCAAAAATGACAAATTTCAAGATGGCAAATATCAAAGATGTCAAATGACAAATGTCACAATGCTAAATGTCAAAAATGACAAATTTCAAGATGGCAAATGTCAAAGATGTCAAATGACAAATGTCACAATGCTAAATGTCAAAAATGAATAGTGTCACCATGAAAAATGTCAAAAATGACAAATTTCAAGATGGCAAATGTCAAAGATGTCAAATGACAAATGTCACAATGCTAAATGTCAAAAATGAAAAGTGTCAAAAATGACAAATTTCAAGATGGCAAATGTCTAAGATGACAAATGTCACAATGCTAAATGTCAAAAATGAAAAGTGTCACCATGAAAAATGTCAAAAATGGCAAATTTCAAGATGGCAAATGTCAAAGATGTCAAATGACAAATGTCACAATGCTAAATGTCAAAAATGAAACGTGTTACCATGAAAAATGTCAAAAATGACAAATTTCAAGATGGCAAATGTCAAAGATGTCAAATGACAAATGTCACAATGCTAAATGTCAAAAATGAAAAGCGTCAAAAATGACAAATTTCAAGATGGCAAATGTCTAAGATGTCAAATGACAAATGTCACAATGCTAAATGTCAAAACTGAAAAGTGTCACCGTGAAAAATGTCAAAAATGACAAATTTCAAGATGGCAAATGTCAAAGATGTCAAATGACAAATGTCACAATGCTAAATGTCAAAAATGAAAAGTGTCTCCATGAAAAATGTTAAAAATGACAAATTTCAAGATGGCAAATGTCTAAGATGTCAAATGACA
Organism: Altica lythri; assembly: GCA_964028335.1. Classification (NCBI taxonomy): domain Eukaryota; kingdom Metazoa; phylum Arthropoda; class Insecta; order Coleoptera; family Chrysomelidae; genus Altica; species Altica lythri. The sequence goes on along the minus strand of OZ034800.1, from coordinate 14,057,382 downwards.
AATGTCACAATGCTAAATGTCAAAAATGAAAAGTGTCACCGTGAAAAATGTCAAAAATAACAAATTTCAAGATGGCAAATGTCAAAGATGTCAAATGACAAATGTCACAATGCTAAATGTCAAAAATGAAAAGTGTCACCATGAAAAATGTCAAAAATAACAAATTTCAAGATGGCAAATGTCAAAGATGTCAAATGACAAATGTCACAATGCTAAATGTCAAAAATGAAAAGTGTCACTATGAAAAATGTCAAAAATGACAAATTTCAAGATGGCAAATGTCAAAGATGTCAAATGACAAATGTCACAATGCTAAATGTCAAAAATGAAAAGTGTCACCATGAAAAATGTCAAAAATAACAAATTTCAAGATGGCAAATGTCAAAGATGTCAAATGACAAATGTCACAATGCTAAATGTCAAAAATGAAAAGTGTCACCATGAAAAATGTCAAAAATGACAAATTTTAAGATGGCAAATGTCAAAACTAACAAATGTCACAATGCTAAATGTCAAAAATGAAAAGTGTCACCATGAAAAATGTCAAAAATAACAAATTTCAAGATTACAAATGTCAAAGATGTCAAATGACAAATGTCACAATGCTAAATGTCAAAAATGACAAATTTCAAGATGGCAAATGTCTAAGATGTCAAATGACAATTGTCACAATGCTAAATGTCAAAAATGAAAAGTGTCACCATGAAAAATGTCAAAAATGACAAATTTCAAGATGGCAAATGTCCAAGATGTCAAATGACAAATGTCACAATGCTAAATGTCAAAAATGAAAAGTGTCAAAAATGACAAATTTCAAGATGGCAAATGTCTAAGATGTCAAATGACAAATGTCACAATGCTAAATGTCAAAAATGAAAAGTGTCACCGTGAAAAATGTCAAAAATGACAAATTTCAAGATGGCAAATGTCAAAGATGTCAAATGACAAATGTCACAATGCTAAATGTCAAAAATGAAAAGTGTCACCATGAAAAATGTCAAAAATAACAAATTTTAAGATGGCAAATGTCACAGATGTCAAATGACAAATGTCACAATGCTAAATGTCAAAAATGAAAAGTGTCAAAAATGACAAATTTCAAGATGGCAAATGTCAAAGATGTCAAATGACAAATTTCACAATGCTAAATGTCAAAAATGAAAAGTGTCACCATGAAAAATGTCAAAAATAACAAATTTCAAGATGGCAAATGTCAAAGATGTCAAATGACAAATGTCACAATGCTAAATGTCAAAAATGAAAAGTGTCACCATAAAAAATGTCAAAAATGACAAATTTCAAGATGGCAAATGTCAAAGATGTCAAATGACAAATGTCACAATGCTAAATGTCAAAAATGAAAAGTGTCCCCATAAAAAATGTCAATAATGACAAATTTCAAGATGGCAAATGTCAAAGATGTCAAATGACAAATGTCACAATGCTAAATGTCAAAAATGAAAAGTGTCACCATGAAAAATGTCAAAAATGACAAATTTCAAGATGGCAAATGTCAAAGATGTCAAATGACAAATGTCAGAATGCTAAATGTCAAAAATGAAAAGTGTCACCATGAAAAATGTCAAAAATAACAAATTTCAAGATGGCAAATGTCAAAGATGTCAAATGACAAATGTCACAATGCTAAATGTCAAAAATGAAAAGTGTCACCATGAAAAATGTCAAAAATGACAAATTTCAAGATGGCAAATGTCAAAGATGTCAAATGACAAATGTCAGAATGCTAAATGTCAAAAATGAAAAGTGTCACCATGAAAAATGTCAAAAATAACAAATTTCAAGATGGCAAATGTCAAAGATGTCAAATGACAAATGTCACAATGCTAAATGTCAAAAATGAAAAGTGTCACCATGAAAAATGTCAAAAATGACAAATTTTAAGATGGCAAATGTCAAAGATGTCAAATGACAAATGTCAGAATGCTAAATGTCAAAAATGAAAAGTGTCACCATGAAAAATGTCAAAAATAACAAATTTCAAGATGGCAAATATCAAAGATGTCAAATGACAAATGTCACAATGCTAAATGTCAAAAATGACAAATTTCAAGATGGCAAATGTCAAAGATGTCAAATGACAAATGTCGCAATGCTAAATGTCAAAAATGAAAAGTGTCACCATGAAAAATGTCAAAAATGACAAATTTCAAGATGGCAAATGTCAAAGATGTCAAATGACAAATGTCACAATGCTAAATATCAAAAATGAAAAGTGTCACCATGAAAAATGTCAAAAATGACAAATTTCAAGATGGAAAATGTCAAAGATGTCAAATGACAAATGTCAGAATGCTAAATGTCAAAAATGAAAAGTGTCACCATGAAAAATGTCAAAAAAAACAAATTTCAAGATGGCAAATGTCAAAGATGTCAAATGACAAATGTCACAATGCTAAATGTCAAAAATGAAAAGTGTCACCATGAAAAATGTCAAAAATGACAAATTTCAAGATGGCAAATGTCAAAGATGTCAAATGACAAATGTCACAATGCTAAATGTCAAAAATGAAAAGTGTCACCATGAAAAATGTCAAAAATGACAAATTTCAAGATGGCAAATGTCACAGATGTCAAATGACAAATGTCACAATGCTAAATGTCAAAAATGATAAGTGTCAAAAATGACAAATTTCAAGATGGCAAATGTCTAAGATGTCAAATGACAAATGTCACAATGCTAAATGTCAAAAATGAAAAGTGTCACAATGCTAAATGTCAAAAATGAAAAATTTCAAAATGGCAAATGTCATAACTGACAAATGTCACAATGCTAAATGTCAAAAATGAAAAGTGTCACCATGAAAAATGTCAAAAATAACAAATTTCAAGATGGCAAATGTCAAAGATGTCAAATGACAAATGTCACAATGCTAAATGTCAAAAATGACAAATTTCAAGATGGCAAATGTAAAAGATGTCAAATGACAAATGTCACAATGCTAAATGTCAAAAATGAAAAGTGTCACCATGAAAAATGTCAAAAATGACAAATTTTAAGATGGCACATGTCAAAGATGTCAAATGACAAATGTCACAATGCTAAATGTCAAAAATGAAAAGTGTCACCATGAAAAATGTCAAAAATGACAAATTTCAAAATGGCAAATGTCAAAACTGACAAATGTCACAATGCTAAATGTCAAAAATAAAAAGTGTCACCATGAAAAATGTCAAAAATGACAAATTTCAAGATAGCAAATGTCAAAGATGTCAAATGACAAATGTCACAATGCTAAATGTCAAAAATGAAAAGTGTCAAAATTGACAAATTTCAAGATGGCAAATGTCTAGGATGTCAAATGACAAATGTCACAATGCTAAATATCAAAAATGAAAAGTGTCACCATGAAAAATGTCAAAAATGACAAATTCCAAGATGGCAAAGGTCAAAACTGACAAATGTCACAATGCTAAATGTCAAAAAAGAAAAGTGTCACCATGAAAAATGTCAAAAATGACAAATTTCAAGATGGCAAATGTCAAAGATGTCAAATGACAAATGTCACAATGCTAAATGTCAAAAATGAAAAGTGTCAAAATGAAAAATGTCAAAAATGACAAATTTCAAGATGGCAAATGTCAAAGATGTCAAATGACAAATGTCATAATGCTAAATGTCAAAAATAAAAAGTGTCACCATAAAAGATGTCAAAAATAACAAATTTCAAGATGGCAAATGTCAAAGATGTCAAATGACAAATGTCACAATGCTAAATGTCAAAAATGAAAAGTGTCACCATGAAAAATGTCAAAAATGACAAATTTCAAGATGGCAAATGTCAAAGATGTCAAATGACAAATATCACAATGCTAAATGTCAAAAATGACAAATTTCAAGATGGCAAATGTCAAAGATGTCAAATGACAAATGTCACAATGCTAAATGTCAAAAATGAAAATTGTCACCATGAAAAATGTCAAAAATGACAAATTTCAAGTTGGCAAATATCAAAGATGTCAAATGACAAATGTCACAATGCTAAATGTCAAAAATGAAAAGTGTCACAATGCTAAATGTCAAAAATGACAAATTTTAAGATGGCAAATGTCAAAACTGACAAATGTCACAATGCTAAATGTCAAAAATGAAAAGTGTTACCATGAAAAATGTCAAAAATAACAAATTTCAAGATGACAAATGTCAAAGATGTCAAATGACAAATGTCACAATGCTAAATGTCAAACATGACAAATTTCAAGATGGCAAATGTCAAAGATGTCAAATGACAAATGTCACAATGCTAAATGTCAAAAATGAAAAGTGTCACCATGAAAAATGTCAAAAATGACAAATTTCAAGATGGCAAATGTCAAAACTGACAAATGTCACAATGCTAAGTGTCAAAAATTATAAGTGTAACCATGAAAAATGTCAAAAATGACAAATTTTAAGATGGCAAATGTCCAAGATGTCAAATGACAAATGTCACAATGCTAAATGTCAAAAATGACAAATTTCAAGATGGCAAATGTCAAAGATGTCAAATGACAAATGTCAAAATGCTAAATGTCAAAAATGAAAAGTATCACCATGAAAAATGTCAAAAATGACAAATTTCAAGATGGCAAATGTCAAAGGTGTCAAATGACAAAAGTCACAATGCTAAATGTCAAAAATGAAAAGTGTCACCATGAAAAGTGTCAAAAATAACAAATTTCAAGATGGCAAATGTCAAAGATGTCAAATGACAAATGTCACAATGCTAAATGTCAAAAATGAAAAGTGTCACCATGAAAAATGTCAAAAATGACAAATTTCAAGATGGCAAATGTCAAAGATGTCAAATGACAAATGTCACAATGCTAAATGTCAAAAATGAAAAGTGTCACAATGCTAAATGTCAAAAATGACAAATTTCAAGATGGCAAATGTCAAAACTGACAAATGTCACAATGCTAAATGTCAAAAATAAAAAGTGTCACCATGAAAAATGTCAAAAATGACAAATTTCAAGATGACAAATGTCAAAGATGTCAAATGACAAATGTCACAATGCTAAATGTCAAAAATGAAAAGTGTCAAAAATGACAAATTTCAAGATGACAAATGTCTAAGATGTCAAATGACAAATGTCACAATGCTAAATGTCAAATTGAAAAGTGTCACCATGAAAAATGTCAAAAATGACAAATTTCAAGATGGCAAATGTCAAAAATGTCAAATGACAAATGTCACAATGCTAAATGTCAAAAATAAAAAGTGTCACCATGAAAAATGTCAAAAATAACAAATTTCAAGATGGCAAATATCAAAGATGTCAAATGACAAATGTCACAATGCTAAATGTCAAAAATGAAAAGTGTCACCATGAAAAATGTCAAAAATGACAAATTTCAAGATGGCAAATGTCAAAGATGTCAAATGACAAATATCACAATGCTAAATGTCAAAAATGACAAATTTCAAGATGGCAAATGTCAAAGATGTCAAATGACAAATGTCACAATGCTAAATGTCAAAAATGAAAAAAGTCACCATGAAAAATGTCAAAAATGACAAATTTCAAGTTGGCAAATATCAAAGATGTCAAATGACAAATGTCACAATGCTAAATGTCAAAAATGAAAAGTGTCACAATGCTAAATGTCAAAAATGACAAATTTTAAGATGGCAAATGTCAAAACTGACAAATGTCACAATGCTAAATGTCAAAAATGAAAAGTGTCACCATGAAAAATGTCAAAAATAACAAATTTCAAGATGGCAAATGTCAAAGATGTCAAATGACAAATGTCACAATGCTAAATGTCAAACATGACAAATTTCAAGATGGCAAATGTCAAAGATGTCAAATGACAAATGTCACAATGCTAAATGTCAAAAATGAAAAGTGTCACCATGAAAAATGTCAAAAATGACAAATTTCAGGATGGCAAATGTCAAAGATGTCAAATGACAAATGTCACAATGCTAAATGTCAAAAATGAAAAGTGTCACCATGAAAAATGTCAAAAATGACAAATTTCAAAATGGCAAATGTCAAAACTGACAAATGTCACAATGCTAAATGTCAAAAATAAATAGTGTCACCATGAAAAATGTCAAAAATGACAAATTTCAAGATGGCAAATGTCAAAGATGTCAAATGACAAATGTCACAATGCTAAATGTCAAAAATGAAAAGTGTCAAAAATGACAAATTTCAAGATGACAAATGTCTAAGATGTCAAATGTCACAATGCTAAATGTCAAAAATGAAAAGTGTCACCATGAAAAATGTCAAAAATGACAAATTTCAAGATGGCAAATGTCAAAGCTGACAAATGTCACAATGCTAAATGTAAAAAATGAAAAGTGTCACCATGAAAAATGTCACAAATAACAAATTTCAAGATGGCAAATGTCAAAGATGTCAAATGACAAATGTCACAATGCTAAATTTCAAAAATGACAAATTTCAAGATGGCAAATGTCAAAGATGTCAAATGACAAATGTCACAATGCTAAATGTCAAAAATGAAAAGTGTCACTATGAAAAATGTCAAAAATGACAAATTTCAAGATGGCAAATGTCAAAACTGACAAATGTCACAATGCTAAATGTCAAAAATGAAAAGTGTCACCATGATAAATGTCAAAAATAACAAATTTCAAGATGGCAAATGTCAAAGATGTCAAATGACAAATGTCACAATGCTAAATGTCAAAAATGAAAAGTGTCACCATGAAAAATGTCAAAAATAACAAATTTCAAGATGGCAAATGTCAAAGATGTCAAATGACAAATGTCACAATGCTAAAGGTCAAAAATGAAAAGTGTCACTATGAAAAATGTCAAAAATGACAAATTTCAAAATGGCAAATGTCAAAGGTGTCAAATGACAAATGTCACAATGCTAAATGTCAAAAATGAAAAGTGTCACCATGAAAAATGTCAAAAATGACAAATTTCAAGATGGCAAATGTCAAAGATGTCAAATGACAAATGTCACAATGCTAAATGTCAAAAATGAAAAGTGTCACCATGAAAAATGTCAAAAATAACAAATTTCAAGATGGCAAATGTCAAAGATGTCAAATGACAAATGTCACAATGCTAAATGTCAAAAATGAAAAGTGTCACCATGAAAAATGTCAAAAAAGACAAATTTCAAGATGGCAAATGTCAAAACTGACAAATGTCACAATGCTAAATGTCAAAAATGATAAGTGTCACCATGAAAAATGTCAAAAATGACAAATTTCAAGATGGCAAATGTCCAAGATGTTAAATGACAAATGTCACAATGCTAAATGTCAAAAATGACAAATTTCAAGATGGAAAATGTCAAAGATGTCAAATGACAAATGTCACAATGCTAAATGTCAAAAATGAAAAGTGTTACCATGAAAAATGTCCAAAATGACAAATTTCAAGATGGCAAATGTCAAAGATGTCAAATGACAAATGTCACAATGCTAAATGTCAAAAATGAAAAGTGTCACCATGAAAAATGTCAAAAATAACAAATTTCAAGATGGCAAATGTCAAAGATGTCAAATGACAAATGTCACAATGCTAAATGTTAAAAATAAAAAGTGTCACCATGAAAAATGTCAAAAATGACAAATTTCAAGATGGCAAATTTCAAAGATGTCAAATGACAAATGTCACAATGCTAAATGTCAAAAATGAAAAGTGTCACCATGAAAAATGTCAAAAATGACAAATTTCAAGATAGCAAATGTCAAAGATGTCAAATGACAAATGTCACAATGCTAAATGTCAAAAGTGAAAAGTGTCACCATGAAAAATGTCAAAAATGACAAATTTCAAGATGGCAAATGTCAAAGATGTCAAATGACAAATGTCACAATGCTAAATGTCAAAAATGAAAAGTGTCACCATGAAAAATGTCAAAAATGACAAATTTCAAGATGGCAAATGTCAAAACTGACAAATGTCACAATGCTTAATGTCAAAAATGATAAGTGTCACCATGAAAAATGTCAAAAATGACAAATTTCAAGATGGCAAATGTCCAAGATGTCAAATGACAAATGTCACAATGCTAAATGTCAAAAATGAAAAGTGTCACCATGAAAAATGTCAAAAATGACAAATTTCAAGATGGCAAATGTCAAAACTGACAAATGTCACAATGCTAAATGTCAAAAATGAAAAGTGTCACCATGAAAAATGTCAAAAATAACAAATTTCAAGATGGCAAATGACAAATGTCACAATGCTAAATGTCAAAAATGACAAATTTCAAGATGGCAAATGTCAAAGATGTCAAATGACAAATGTCACAATGCTAAATGTCAAAAATGAAAAGTGTCACCATAAAAAATGTAAAAAATGACAAATTTCAAGATGGCAAATGTCAAAGATGTCAAATGACAAATGTCACAATGCTAAATGTCAAAAATGAAAAGTGTCACCATGAAAAATGTCAAAAATGACAAAATTTCAAGATGGCAAATGTCAAAGATGTCAAATGACAAATGTCACAATGCTAAATGTCAAAAATGAAAAGTGTCACCATGAAAAATGTCAAAAATAACAAATTTCAAGATGGCAAATGTCAAAGATGTCAAATGACAAATGTCACAATGCTAAATGTCAAAAATGAAAAGTGTCACCATGAAAAATGTCAAAAATGACAAATTTCAAGATGGCAAATGTCAAAACTGACAAATGTCACAATGCTAAATGTCAAAAATGATAAGTGTCACCATGAAAAATGTCAAAAATGACAAATTTCAAGATGGCAAATGTCCAAGATGTCAAATGACAAATGTCACAATGCTAAATGTCAAACATGACAAATTTCAAGATGGCAAATGTCAAAGATGTCGAATATGACAAATGTCACAATGCTAAATGTCAAAAATGAAAAGTGTCACCATGAAAAATGTCAAAAATGACAAATTTCAAGATGGCAAATGTCAAAACTGACAAATGTCACAATGCTAAATGTCAAAAATGATAAGTGTCACCATGAAAAATGTCAAAAATGACAAATTTCAAGATGGCAAATGTCCAAGATGTCAAATGACAAATGTCACAATGCTAAATGTCAAAAATGAAAAGTGTCACCATGAAAAATGTCAAAAATGACAAATTTCAAGATGGCAAATGTTAAAGATGTCAAATGACAAAGGTCACAATGCTAAATGTCAAAAATGAAAAGTGTCAAAAATAACAAATTTCAAGATGGCAAATATCAAAGATGTCAAATGACAAATGTCACAATGCTAAATGTCAAAAATGAAAAGTGTCACCATGAAAAATGTAAAAAATGACAAATTTCAAGATGGCAAATGTCAAAGATGTCAAATGACAAATATCACAATGCTAAATGTCAAAAATGACAAATTTCAAGATGGCAAATGTCAAAGATGTCAAATGACAAATGTCACAATGCTAAATGTCAAAAATGAAAAAAGTCACCATGAAAAATGTCAAAAATGACAAATTTCAAGTTGGCAAATATCAAAGATGTCAAATGACAAATGTCACAATGCTAAATGTCAAAAATGAGAAGTGTCACAATGCTAAATGTCAAAAATGACAAATTTTAAGATGGCAAATGTCAAAACTGACAAATGTCACAATGCTAAATGTCAAAAATGAAAAGTGTCACCATGAAAAATGTCAAAAATAACAAATTTCAAGATGGCAAATGTCAAAGATGTCAAATGACAAATGTCACAATGCTAAATGTCAAACATGACAAATTTCAAGATGGCAAATGTCAAAGATGTCAAATGACAAATGTCACAATGCTAAATGTCAAAAATGAAAAGTGTCACCATGAAAAATGTCAAAAATGACAAATTTCAAGATGGCAAATGTCAAAGATGTCAAATGACAAATGTCACAATGCTAAATGTCAAAAATGAAAAGTGTCACCATGAAAAATGTCAAAAATGACAAATTTCAAAATGGCAAATGTCAAAACTGACAAATGTCACAATGCTAAATGTCAAAAATGAATAGTGTCACCATGAAAATTGTCAAAAATAACAAATTTCAAGATGGCAAATGTCAAAGATGTCAAATGACAAATGTCACAATGCTAAATGTCAAAAATGAAAAGTGTCAAAAATGACAAATTTCAAGATGACAAATGTCTAAGATGTCAAATGTCACAATGCTAAATGTCAAAAATGAAAAGTGTCACCATGAAAAATGTCAAAAATGACAAATTTCAAGATGGCAAATGTCAAAGCTGACAAATGTCACAATGCTAAATGTAAAAAATAAAAAGTGTCACCATGAAAAATGTCACAAATAACAAATTTCAAGATGGCAAATGTCAAAGATGTCAAATGACAAATGTCACAATGCTAAATTTCAAAAATGACAAATTTCAAGATGACAAATGTCAAAGATGTCAAATGACAAATGTCACAATGCTAAATGTCAAAAATGAAAAGTGTCACCATGAAAAATGTCAAAAATGACAAATTTCAAGATGGCAAATGTCAAAACTGACAAATGTCACAATGCTAAATGTCAAAAATGAAAAGTGTCACCATGATAAATGTCAAAAATAACAAATTTCAAGATGGCAAATGTCAAAGATGTCAAATGACAAATGTCACAATGCTAAATGTCAAAAATGAAAAGTGTCACCATGAAAAATGTCAAAAATAACAAATTTCAAGATGGCAAATGTCAAAGATGTCAAATGACAAATGTCACAATGCTAAATGTCAAAAATGAAAAGTGTCACTATGAAAAATGTCAAAAATGACAAATTTCAAAATGGCAAATGTCAAAGATGTCAAATGACAAATGTCACAATGCTAAATGTCAAAAATGAAAAGTGTCACCATGAAAAATGTCAAAAATGACAAATTTCAAGATGGCAAATGTCAAAGATGTCAAATGACAAATGTCACAATGCTAAATGTCAAAAATGAAAAGTGTCACCATGAAAAATGTCAAAAATAACAAATTTCAAGATGGCAAATGTCAAAGATGTCAAATGACAAATGTCACAATGCTAAATGTCAAAAATGAAAAGTGTCACCATGAAAAATGTCAAAAATGACAAATTTCAAGATGGCAAATGTCAAAGATGTCAAATGACAAATGTCACAATGCTAAATGTCAAAAATGAAAAGTGTCACCATGAAAAATGTCAAAAATAACAAATTTCAAGATGGCAAATGTCAAAGATGTCAAATGACAAATGTCACAATGCTAAATGTCAAAAATGAAAAGTGTCACCATGAAAAATGTCAAAAAAGACAAATTTCAAGATGGCAAATGTCAAAACTGACAAATGTCACAATGCTAAATGTCAAAAATGATAAGTGTCACCATGAAAAATGTCAAAAATGACAAATTTCAAGATGGCAAATGTCCAAGATGTTAAATGACAAATGTCACAATGCTAAATGTCAAAAATGACAAATTTCAAGATGGAAAATGTCAAAGATGTCAAATGACAAATGTCACAATGCTAAATGTCAAAAATGAAAAGTGTTACCATGAAAAATGTCCAAAATGACAAATTTCAAGATGGCAAATGTCAAAGATGTCAAATGACAAATGTCACAATGCTAAATGTCAAAAATGAAAAGTGTCACCATGAAAAATGTCAAATATAACAAATTTCAAGATAGCAAATGTCAAAGATGTCAAATGACAAATGTCACAATGCTAAATGTTAAAAATAAAAAGTGTCACCATGAAAAATGTCAAAAATGACAAATTTCAAGATGGCAAATTTCAAAGATGTCAAATGACAAATGTCACAATGCTAAATGTCAAAAATGAAAAGTGTCACCATGAAAAATGTCAAAAATGACAAATTTCAAGATAGCAAATGTCAAAGATGTCAAATGACAAATGTCACAATGCTAAATGTCAAAAATGAAAAGTGTCACCATGAAAAATGTCAAAAATGACAAATTTCAAGATGGCAAATGTCAAAGATGTCAAATGACAAATGTCACAATGCTAAATGTCAAAAATGAAAAGTGTCACCATGAAAAATGTCAAAAATGACAAATTTCAAGATGGCAAATGTCAAAACTGACAAATGTCACAATGCTAAATGTCAAAAATGATAAGTGTCACCATGAAAAATGTCAAAAATGACAAATTTCAAGATGGCAAATGTCCAAGATGTCAAATGACAAATGTCACAATGCTAAATGTCAAAAATGAAAAGTGTCACCATGAAAAATGTCAAAAATGACAAATTTCAAGATGGCAAATGTTAAAGATGTCAAATGACAAATGTCACAATGCTAAATGTCAAAAATGAAAAGTGTCAAAAATGACAAATTTCAAGATGGCAAATGTCTAAGATGTCAAATGACAAATGTCACAATGCTAAATGTCAAAAATGAAAAGTGTCACCGTGAAAAATGTCAAAAATGACAAATTTCAAGATGGCAAATGTCAAATATGTCAAATGACAAATGTCACAATGCTAAATGTCAAAAATGAAAAGTGTCACCATGAAAAATGTCAAAAATGACAAATTTCAAGATGGCAAATGTCAAAGATGTCAAATGACAAATGTCACAATGCTAAATGTCAAAAATGAAAAGTGTCCCCATGAAAAATGCAATAATGACAAATTTCAAGATGGCAAATGTCAAAGATGTCAAATGACAAATGTCACAATGCTAAATGTCAAAAATGAAAAGTGTCAACATGAAAAATGTCAAAAATGGCAAATTTCAAGATGGCAAATGTCAAAGATGTCGAATATGACAAATGTCACAATGCTAAATGTCAAAAATGAAAAGTGTCACCATGAAAAATGTCAAAAATGACAAATGTCAAAGATGTCAAATGACAAATGTCACAATGCTAAATGTCAAAAATTAAAAGTGTCACCATGAAAAATGTCAAAAATGACCAATTTCAAGATGGCAAATGTCAAAGATATCAAATGTCACAATGCTAAATGTCAAAAATGAAAAGTGTCACCATGAAAAATGTCAAAAATAACAAATTTCAAGATGGTAAATGTCAAAAATGTCAAATGGCAAATGTAACAATGCTAAATGTCAAAAATAAAAAGTGTCACCATGAAAAATGTCAAAAATGACAAATTTCAAGATGGCAAATGTCAAAGATGTCAAATGACAAATGTCACAATGCTAAATGTCAAAAATGAAAAGTGTCACCATGAAAAATGTCAAAAATGACAAATTTCAAGATGGCAAATGTCAAAGATGTCAAATGACAAATGTCACAATGCTAAATGTCAAAAATGAAAAGTGTCACCATGAAAAATATCAAAAATAACAAATTTCAAGATGGCAAATGTCAAAGATGTCAAATGACAAATGTCACAATGCTAAATGTCAAAAATGAAAAGTGTCAAAAATGACAAATTTCAAGATGGCAAATGTCAAAGATGTCAAATGACAAATGTCACAATGCTAAATGTCAAAAATGAAAAGTGTCACCATGAAAAATGTCAAAAATGACAAATTTCAAGATAGCAAATGTCAAAGATGTCAAATGACAAATGTCACAATGCTAAATGTCAAAAATGAAAAGTGTCACCATGAAAAATGTCAAAAATAACAAATTTCAAGATGGCAAATGTCAAAGATGTCAAATGACAAATGTCACAATGCTAAATGTCAAAAATGAAAAGTGTCACCATGAAAAATGTCAAAAATGACAAATTTCAAGATGGCAAATGTCAAAACTGACAAATGTCACAATGCTAAATGTCAAAAATAAAAAGTGTCACCATGAAAAATGTCAAAAATAACAAATTTCAAGATGGCAAATGTCAAAGATGTCAAATGACAAATGTCACAATGCTAAATGTCAAAAATGAAAGTGTCACCATGAAAAATGTCAAAAATGACAAATTTCAAGATGGCAAATGTCAAAACTGACAAATGTCACAATGCTAAATGTCAAAAATAAAAAGTGTCACCATGAAAAATGTCAAAAATAACAAATTTCAAGATGGCAAATGTCAAAGATGTCAAATGACAAATGTCACAATGCTAAATGTCAAAAATGACAAATTTCAAGATGGCAAATGTCAAAGATGTCAAATGACAAATGTCACAATGCTAAATGTCACAAATGAAAAGTGTCACCATGAAAAATGTCAAAAATGACAAATTTCAAGATGGCAAATGTCAAAGATGTCAAATAACAAATGTCACAATGCTAAATGTCAAAAATGAACAGTGTCACCATGAAAAATGTCAAAAATGACAAATTTCAAGATGGCAAATGTCAAAGATGTCAAATGACAAATGTCACAATGCTAAATGTCAAAAATGAAAAGTGTCACCATGAAAAATGTCAAAAATGACAAATTTCAAGATGGCAAATATCAAAGATGTCAAATGACAAATGTCACAATGCTAAATGTCAAAAATGACAAATTTTAAGATGGCAAATGTCCAAGATGTCAAATGACAAATGTCACAATGCTAAATGTCAAAAATGAAAAGTGGCACCATAAAAAATGTCAAAATGACAAATTTCAAAGATGTCAAATGACAAATGTCACAATGCTAAATGTCAAAAATGAAAAGTGTCAAAAATGACAAATTTCAAGATGGCAAATGTCAAAGATGTCAAATGACAAATGTCACAATGCTAAATGTCAAAAATGAAAAGTGTCACCATGAAAAATGTCAAAAATGACAAATTTCAAGATAGCAAATGTCAAAGATGTCAAATGACAAATGTCACAATGCTAAATGTCAAAAATGAAAAGTGTCACCATGAAAAATGTCAAAAATAACAAATTTCAAGATGGCAAATGTCAAAGATGTCAAATGACAAATGTCACAATGCTAAATGTCAAAAATGAAAAGTGTCACCATGAAAAATGTCAAAAATGACAAATTTCAAGATGGCAAATGTCAAAACTGACAAATGTCACAATGCTAAATGTCAAAAATAAAAAGTGTCACCATGAAAAATGTCAAAAATAACAAATTTCAAGATGGCAAATGTCAAAGATGTCAAATGACAAATGTCACAATGCTAAATGTCAAAAATGAAAGTGTCACCATGAAAAATGTCAAAAATGACAAATTTCAAGATGGCAAATGTCAAAACTGACAAATGTCACAATGCTAAATGTCAAAAATAAAAAGTGTCACCATGAAAAATGTCAAAAATAACAAATTTCAAGATGGCAAATGTCAAAGATGTCAAATGACAAATGTCACAATGCTAAATGTCAAAAATGACAAATTTCAAGATGGCAAATGTCAAAGATGTCAAATGACAAATGTCACAATGCTAAATGTCACAAATGAAAAGTGTCACCATGAAAAATGTCAAAAATGACAAATTTCAAGATGGCAAATGTCAAAGATGTCAAATGACAAATGTCACAATGCTAAATGTCAAAAATGAACAGTGTCACCATGAAAAATGTCAAAAATGACAAATTTCAAGATGGCAAATGTCAAAGATGTCAAATGACAAATGTCACAATGCTAAATGTCAAAAATGAAAAGTGTCACCATGAAAAATGTCAAAAATGACAAATTTCAAGATGGCAAATATCAAAGATGTCAAATGACAAATGTCACAATGCTAAATGTCAAAAATGACAAATTTTAAGATGGCAAATGTCCAAGATGTCAAATGACAAATGTCACAATGCTAAATGTCAAAAATGAAAAGTGGCACCATAAAAAATGTCAAAATGACAAATTTCAAGATGGCAAATGTCAAAGATGTCAAATGACAAATGTCACAATGCTAAATGTCAAAAATGAAAAGTGTCAAAAATGACAAATTTCAAGATGGCAAATGTCTAAGATGTCAAATGACAAATGTCACAATGCTAAATGTCAAAAATGAAAAGTGTCACCGTGAAAAATGTCAAAAATGACAAATTTCAAGATGGCAAATGTCAAAGATGTCAAATGACAAATGTCACAATGCTAAATGTCAAAAATGAAAAGTGTCACCATGAAAAATGTCAAAAATGACAAATTTCAAGATGGCAAATGTCAAAGATGTCAAATGACAAATGTCACAATGCTAAATGTCAAAAATGAAAAGTGTCCCCATGAAAAATGTCAATAATGACAAATTTCAAGATAGCAAATGTCAAAGATGTCAAATGACAAATGTCACAATGCTAAATGTCAAAAATGAAAAGTGTCACCATGAAAAATGTCAAAAATGACAAATTTCAAGATGGCAAATGTCAAAGATGTCAAATATGACAAATGTCACAATGCTAAATGTCAAACATGAAAAGTGTCACCATGAAAAATGTCAAAAATAACAAATTTTAAGATGGCAAATGTTAAAGATGTCAAATGACAAATGTCACAATGCTAAATGTCAAAAATGAAAAGTGTCACCATGAAAAATGTCAAAAATGACAAATTTCAAGATGGCAAATATCAAAGATGTCAAATGACAAATGTCACAATGCTAAATGTCAAAAATGACAAATTTCAAGATGGCAAATGTCAAAGATGTCAAATGACAAATGTCACAATGCTAAATGTCAAAAATGAAAAGTGTCACCATGAAAAATGTCAAAAATGACAAATTTCAAGATGACAAATGTCAAAGATGTCAAATGACAAATGTCACAATGCTAAATGTTAAAAATGAAAAGTGTCACCATGAAAAATGTCAAAAATAACAAATTTCAAGATGGCAAATGTCAAAGATGTCAAATGACAAATGTCACAATGCTAAATGTCACAAATGAAAAGTGTCACCATGAAAAATGTCAAACATGACAAATTTCAAGATGGCAAATGTCAAAGATGTCAAATGACAAATGTCACAATGCTAAATGTCAAAAATGAAAAGTGTCACATTGAAAAATGTCAAAAATGACAAATTTCAAGATGGCAAATGTCAAAGATATCAAATGACAAATGTCACAATGCTTAATGTCAAAAATAAAAAGTGTCACCATGAAAAATGTCAAAAATAACAAATTTCAAGATGGCAAATGTCAAAGATGTCAAATGACAAATGTCATAATGCTAAATGTCAAAAATGAAAAGTGTCAAAAATGACAAATTTCAAGATGGCAAATGTCAAAGATGTCAAATGACAAATGTCACAATGCTAAATGTCAAAAATGAAAAGTGTCACCATGAAAAATGTCAAAAATAACAAATTTCAAGATGGCAAATGTCAAAGATGTCAAATGACAAATGTCACAATGCTAAATGTCAAAAATGAAAATTGTCACCATGAAAAATGTCAAAAATGACAAAGTTCAAGATGGCAAATGTCAAAGATGTCAAATGACAAATATCACAATGCTAAATGTCAAAAATGAAAAGTGTCACCATTAAAAATGTCAAAAATAACAAATTTCAAGATGGCAAATGTCAAAGATGTCAAATGACAAATGTCACAATGCTAAATGTCAAAAATGAAAAGTGTCACCATGAAAAATGTCAAAAATGACAAATTTCAAGATGGCAAATGTCAAAAATGACAAATTTCAAGATGGCAAATGTCAAAACTGACAAATGTCACAATGCTAAATGTCAAAAATGAAAAGTGTCACCATGAAAAATGTCAAAAATAACAAATTTCAAGATGGCAAATGTCAAAGATGTCAAATGACAAATGTCACAATGCTAAATGTCAAAAATGAAAAGTGTCACTATGAAAAATGTCAAAAATGACAAATTTCAAGATGGCAAATGTCAAAACTGACAAATGTCACAATGCTAAATGTCAAAAATGAAAAGTGTCACCATGAAAAATGTCAAAAATAACAAATTTCAAGATGGCAAATGTCAAAGATGTCAAATGACAAATGTCACAATGCTAAATGTCAAAAATGACAAATTTCAAGATGGCAAATGTCAAAGATGTCAAATGACAAATGTCACAATGCTAAAAGTCAAAAATGAAAAGTGTCACCATGAAAAATGTCAAAAATGACAAATTTCAAGATAGCAAATGTCAAAGATGTCAAATGACAAATGTCACAATGCTAAATGTCAAAAATGAAAAGTGTCCCCATGAAAAATGTCAAAAATGACAAATTTCAAAATGGCAAATGTCAAAGATGTCAGATGACAAATGTCACAATGCTAAATGTCAAAAATGAAAAGTGTCACCATGAAAAATGTCAAAAATGACAAATTTCAAGATGGCAAATATCAAAGATGTCAAATGACAAATGTCACAATGCTAAATGTCAAAAATGACAAATTTCAAGATGGCAAATGTCAAAGACAAATGTCACAATGCTAAATGTCAAAAATGAATAGTGTCACCATGAAAAATGTCAAAAATGACAAATTTCAAGATGGCAAATGTCAAAGATGTCAAATGACAAATGTCACAATGCTAAATGTCAAAAATGAAAAGTGTCAAAAATGACAAATTTCAAGATGGCAAATGTCTAAGATGACAAATGTCACAATGCTAAATGTCAAAAATGAAAAGTGTCACCATGAAAAATGTCAAAAATGGCAAATTTCAAGATGGCAAATGTCAAAGATGTCAAATGACAAATGTCACAATGCTAAATGTCAAAAATGAAACGTGTCACCATGAAAAATGTCAAAAATGACAAATTTCAAGATGGCAAATGTCAAAGATGTCAAATGACAAATGTCACAATGCTAAATGTCAAAAATGAAAAGTGTCCCCATGAAAAATGTCAAAAATGACAAATTTCAAAATGGCAAATGTCAAAGATGTCAGATGACAAATGTCACAATGCTAAATGTCAAAAATGAAAAGTGTCACCATGAAAAATGTTAAAAATGACGAATTTCAAGATGGCAAATATCAAAGATGTCAAATGACAAATGTCACAATGCTAAATGTCAAAAATGACAAATTTCAAGATGGCAAATATCAAAGATGTCAAATGACAAATGTCACAATGCTAAATGTCAAAAATGAATAGTGTCACCATGAAAAATGTCAAAAATGACAAATTTCAAGATGGCAAATGTCAAAGATGTCAAATGACAAATGTCACAATGCTAAATGTCAAAAATGAAAAGTGTCAAAAATGACAAATTTCAAGATGGCAAATGTCTAAGATGACAAATGTCACAATGCTAAATGTCAAAAATGAAAAGTGTCACCAGATGTCAAAAATGGCAAATTTCAAGATGGCAAATGTCAAAGATGTCAAATGACAAATGTCACAATGCTGAATGTCAAAAATGAAACGTGTCACCATGAAAAATGTCAAAAATGACAAATTTCAAGATGGCAAATGTCAAAGATGTCAAATGACAAATGTTACAATGCTAAATGTCAAAAATGAAAAGCGTCAAAAATGACAAATTTCAAGATGGCAAATGTCTAAGATGTCAAATGACAAATGTCACAATGCTAAATGTCAAAACTGAAAAGTGTCACCGTGAAAAATGTCAAAAATGACAAATTTCAAGATGGCAAATGTCAAAGATGTCAAATGACAAATGTCACAATGCTAAATGTCAAAAATGAAAAGTGTCTCCATGAAAAATGTCAAAAATGACAAATTTCAAAATGGAAAATGTCTAAGATGTCAAATGACAAATGTCACAATGCTAAATGTCAAAAATGAAAAGTGTCACCGTGAAAAATGTCAAAAATAACAAATTTTAAGATGGCAAATGTCAAAGATGTCAAATGACAAATGTCACAATGCTAAATGTCAAAAATGAAAAGTGTCACCATGAAAAATGTCAAAAATAACAAATTTCAAGATGGCAAATGTCAAAGATGTCAAATGACAAATGTCACAATGCTAAATGTCAAAAATGAAAAGTGTCACCATGAAAAATGTCAAAAATAACAAATTTCAAGATGGCAAATGTCAAAGATGTCAAATGACAAATGTCACAATGCTAAATGTCAAAAATGAAAAGTGTCACTATGAAAAATGTCAAAAAT
Source organism: Altica lythri (assembly GCA_964028335.1). Lineage (NCBI taxonomy): Eukaryota > Metazoa > Arthropoda > Insecta > Coleoptera > Chrysomelidae > Altica > Altica lythri. The sequence continues at coordinate 14,037,568 of OZ034800.1, read as the reverse complement.
GACAAATTTCAAGATGGCAAATGTCAAAGATGTCAAATGACAAATGTCACAATGCTAAATGTCAAAAATGAAAAGTGTCACCATGAAAAATGTCAAAAATAACAAATTTCAAGATGGCAAATGTCAAAGATGTCAAATGACAAATGTCACAATGCTAAATGTCAAAAATGAAAAGTGTCACCATGAAAAATGTCAAAAATGACAAATTTCAAGATGGCAAATGTCAAAACTGACAAATGTCACAATGCTAAATGTCAAAAATGAAAAGTGTCACCATGAAAAATGCAAAAATAACAAATTTCAAGATGGCAAATGTCAAAGATGTCAAATGACAAATGTCACAATGCTAAATGTCAAAAATGACAAATTTCAAGATGGCAAATGTCTAAGATGTCAAATGACAAATGTCACAATGCTAAATGTCAAAAATGAAAAGTGTCACCATGAAAAATGTCAAAAATGACAAATTTCAAGATGGCAAATGTCCAAGATGTCAAATGACAAATGTCACAATGCTAAATGTCAAAAATGAAAAGTGTCACCGTGAAAAATGTCAAAAATGACAAATTTCAAGATGGCAAATGTCAAAGATGTCAAATGACAAATGTCACAATGCTAAATGTCAAAAATGAAAAGTGTCACCATAAAAAATGTCAAAAATGACAAATTTCAAGATGGCAAATGTCAAAGATGTCAAATGACAAATGTCACAATGCTAAATGTCAAAAATGAAAAGTGTCCCCATGAAAAATGTCAATAATGACAAATTTCAAGATGGCAAATGTCAAAGATGTCAAATGACAAATGTCACAATGCTAAATGTCAAAAATGAAAAGTGTCACCATAAAAAATGTCAAAAATGACAAATTTCAAGATGGCAAATGTCAAAGATGTCAAATATGACAAATGTCACAATGCTAAATGTCAAAAATGAAAAGTGTCACCATGAAAAATGTCAAAAATAACAAATTTTAAGATGGCAAATGTCAAAGATGTCAAATGACAAATGTCACAATGCTAAATGTCAAAAATGAAAAGTGTCACCATGAAAAATGTCACAATGCTAATTGTCAAAAATGACAAATTTCAAGATGGCAAATATCAAAGATGTCAAATGACAAATGTCACAATGCTAAATGTCAAAAATGAAAAGTGTCACCATGAAAAATGTAAAAATGACAAATTTCAAGATGGCAAATGTCAAATATGTCAAATGACAAATGTCACAATGCTAAATGTCAAAAATGAAAAGTGTCACCATGAAAAATGTCAAAAATAACAAATTTCAAGATGGCAAATGTCAAAGATGAAAAATGACAAATGTCACAATGCTAAATGTCAAAAATGAAAAGTGTCACCATGAAAAATTTCAAGATGGAAAATGTCAAAGATGTCAAATGACAAATGTCACAATGCTAAATGTCAAAAATGAAAAGTGTCACCATGAAAAATGTCAAAAATGACAAATTTCAAGATGGCAAATGTCAAAGATGTCAAATGACAAATGTCACAATGCCAAATGTCAAAAATGAAAAGTGTCACCATGAAAAATGTCAAAAATAACAAATTTTAAGATGGCAAATGTCAAAGATGTCAAATGACAAATGTCACAATGCTAAATGTCAAAAATGAAAAGTGTCAAAAATGACAAATTTCAAGATGGCAAATGTCAAAGATGTCAAATGACAAATGTCACAATGCCAAATGTCAAAAATGAAAACTGTCACCATGAAAAATGTCAAAAATAACAAATTTCAAGATAGCAAATATCAAAGATGTCAAATGACAAACGTCACAATGCTAAATGTCAAAAATGAAAAGTGTCACCATGAAAAATGTCAAAAATAACAAATTTCAAGATGACAAATGTCAAAGATGTCAAATGACAAATGTCACAATGCTAAATGTCAAAAATGAAAAGTGTCACCATGAAAAATGTCAAAAATGACAAACTTCAAGATGGCAAATGTCAAAACTGACAAATGTTACAATGCTAAATGTCAAAAATGAAAAGTGTCACCATGAAAAATGTCAAAAATAACAAATTTCAAGATGGCAAATGTCAAAGATGTCAAATGACAAATGTCACAATGCTAAATGTCAAAAATGAAAAGTGTCACCGTGAAAAATGTCAAAAATGACAAATTTCAAGATGACAAATGTCAAAACTGACAAATGTCACAATGCTAAATGTCAAAAATGAAAAGTGTCACCATGAAAAATGTCAAAAATAACAAATTTCAAGATAGCAAATGTCAAAGATTTCAAATGACAAATGTCACAATGCTAAATGTCAAAAATGACAATATTTCAAGATGGCAAATGTCAAAGATGTCAAATGACAAATGTCACAATGCTAAATGTCAAAAATGAAAAGTGTCACCATGAAAAATGTCAAAAATAACAAATTTCAAGATGGCAAATGTCAAAGATGTCAAATGACAAATGTCGCAATGCTAAATGTCAAAAATGAAAAGTGTCACCATGAAAAATGTCAAAAATGACAAATTTCAAGATGGCAAATGTCAAAGATGTCAAATGACAAATGTCACAATGCTAAATGTCTAAAAATGAAAAGTGTCACCATGAAAAATGTCAAAAATGACAAATTTCAAGATGGAAAATATCAAAAATGTCAAATGACAAATGTCACAATGCTAAATGTCAAAAATGACAAATTTCAAGATGGCAAATGTCCAAGATGTCAAATGACAAATGTCACAATGCTAAATGTCAAAAATGAAAAGTGTCACCATGAAAAATGTCAAAAATGACAAATTTCAAGATGGCAAATGTCAAAGATGTCAAATGACAAATGTCACAATGCTAAATGTCAAAAATGAAAAGTGTCAAAAATGACAAATTTTAAGATGGCAAATGTCTAAGATGTCAAATGACAAATGTCACAATGCTAAATGTCAAAAATGAAAAGTGTCACCGTGAAAAATGTCAAAAATGACAAATTTCAAGATGGCAAATGTCAAAGATGTCAAATGACAAATGTCACAATGCTAAATGTCAAAAATGAAAAGTGTCACCATGAAAAATGTCAAAAATGACAAATTTCAAGACGGCAAATGTCAAAGATGTCAAATAACAAATGTCACAATGCTAAATGTCAAAAATGAAAAGTGTCCCCTTGAAAAATGTCAATAATGACAAATTTCAAGATGGCAAATGTCAAAGATGTCAAATGACAAATGTCACAATGCTAAATGTCAAAAATGAAAAGTGTCACCATGAAAAATGTCAAAAATGACAAATTTCAAGATGGCAAATGTCAAAGATGTCGAATATGACAAATGTCACAATGCTAAATGTCAAAAATGAAAAGTGTCACCATGAAAAATGTCAAAAATGACAAATTTCAAGATGGCAAATGTCAAAGATGTCAAATGACAAATATCACAATGCTAAATGTCAAAAATGAAAAGTGTCACCATGAAAAATGTCAAAAATGACAAATTTCAAGATGGCAAATATCAAAGATGTCAAATGACAAATGTCACAATGCTACATGTCAAAAATGACAAATTTCAAGATGGCAAATGTCAAAGATGTCAAATGACAAATGTCACAATGCTAAATGTCAAAAATGAAAAGTGTCACCATAAAAAATGTCAAAAATAACAAATTTCAAGATGGCAAATGTCAAAGATGTCAAATGACAAATGTCACAATGCTAAATGTCAAAAATGAAAAGTGTCAAAAATGACAAATTTCAAGATGGCAAATGTCAAAGATGTCAAATGACAAATGTCACAATGCTAAATGTCAAAAATGAAAAGTGTCACCATGAAAAATGTCAAAAATAACAAATTTCAAGATGGCAAATGTCAAAGATGTCAAATGACAAATGTCACAATGCTAAATGTCAAAAATAAAAAGTGTCACCATGAAAAATGTCAAAAATGACAAATTTCAAGATGGCAAATGTCAAAGATGTCAAATGTCACAATGCTAAATGTCAAAAATGAAAAGTGTCACCATGAAAAATGTTAAAAATAACAAATTTCAAGATGGCAAATGTCAAAGATGTCAACTGACAAATGTCACAATGCTAAATGTCAAAAATGAAAAGTGTCACCATGAAAAATGTCAAAAATGACAAATTTTAAGATGGCAAATGTCAAAACTGACAAATGTCACAATGCTAAATGTCAAAAATGAAAAGTGTCACCATGAAAAATGTCAAAAATAACAACTTGGCAAATGTCAAAGATGTCAAATGACAAATGTCACAATGCTAAATGTCAAAAATGAAAAGTGTCACCATGACAAATGTCAAAAATGACAAATTTCAAGATGGCAAATGTCAAAACTGACAAATGTCACAATGCTAAATGTCAAAAATGAAAAGTGTCACCATGAAAAATGTCAAAAATAACAAATTTCAAGATGGCAAATGTCAAAGATGTCAAATGACAAATGTCACAATGCTAAATGTCAAAAATGACAAATTTCAAGATGGCAAATGTCAAAGATGTCAAATGACAAATGTCACAATGCTAAATGTCAAAAATGAAAAGTGTCACCATGAAAAATGTCAAAAATGACAAATTTCAAGATGGCAAAAGTCAAAGATGTCAAATGACAAATGTCACAGTGCTTAATGTCAAAAATGAAAAGTGTCACCATGAAAAATGTCAAAAATGACAAATTTCAAGATGGCAAATGTCAAAGATGTCAAATGACAAATGTCACAATGCTAAATGTCAAAAATGAAAAGTGTCACCATGAAAAATGTCAAAAATGACAAATTTCAAGATGGCAAATATCAAAGATGTCAAATGACAAATTTCACAATGCTAAATGTCAAAAATGACAAATTTCAAGATGGCAAATGTCAAAGATATCAAATGACAAATGTCACAATGCTAAATGTCAAAAATGAAAAGTGTCACCATGAAAAATGTCAAAAATGACAAATTTCAAGATGGCAAATGTCAAAGATGTCAAATGACAAATGTCACAATGCTAAATGTCAAAAATGAAAAGTGTCAAAAATGACAAATTTCAAGATGGCAAATGTCTAAGATGTCTAATGACAAATGTCACAATGTTAAATGTCAAAAATGAAAAGTGTCTCCATAAAAAATGTCAAAAATAACAAATTTCAAGATGGCAAATGTCAAAGATGTCAAATGACAAATGTCACAATGCTAAATGTCAAAAATGAAAAGTGTCACCATGAAAAATGTCAAAAATGACAAATTTCAAGATGGCAAATGTCAAAGATGTCAAATGAAAAATGTCACAATGCTAAATGTCACAAATCAAAAGTGTCAGAAATGACAAATTTCAAGATGGCAAATGTCAAAGATGTCAAATGACAAATGTCACAATGCTAAATGTCAAAAATAAAAAGTGTCACCGTGAAAAATGTCAAAAATAACAAATTTCAAGATGGCAAATGTCAAAGATGTCAAATGACAAATGTCACAATGCTAAATGTCAAAAATGAAAAGTGTCACCATGAAAAATGTCAAAAATAACAAATTTCAAGATGGCAAATGTCAAAGATGTCAAATGACAAATGTCACAATGCTAAATGTCAAAAATGAAAAGTGTCACCATGAAAAATGTCAAAAATGACAAATTTCAAGATGGCAAATGTCAAAACTGACAAATGTCACAATGCTAAATGTCAAAAATGAAAAGTGTCACCATAAAAAATGTCAAAAATAACAAATTTCAAGATGGCAAATGTCAAAGATGTCAAATGACAAATGTCACAATGCTAAATATCAGAAATGACAAATTTCAAGATGGCAAATGACAAAGATGACAAATGTCACAATGCTAAATGTCAAAAATGAAAAGTGTCACCATGAAAAATGTCAAAAATGACAAATTTCAAGATGGCAAATGTCAAAGATGTCAAATGACAAATGTCACAATGCTAAATGTCAAAAATGAAAAGTGTCACCATGAAAAATGTCAAAAATGACAAATTTCAAGATGGCAAATGTCAAAGATGTCAAATGACAAATGTCACAATGCTAAATGTCAAAAATGAAAAGTGTCAAAAATGACAAATTTCAAGATGGCAAATGTCTAAGATGTCAAATGACAAATGTCACAATGCTAAATGTCAAAAATGAAAAGTGTCACCGTGAAAAATGTCAAAAATGACAAATTTCAAGATGGCAAATGTCAAAGATGTCAAATGACAAATGTCACAATGCTAAATGTCAAAAATGAAAAGTGTCACCATGAAAAATGTCAAAAATGACAAATTTCAAGATGGCAAATGTCAAAGATGTCAAATGACAAATGTCACAATGCTAAATGTCAAAAATGAGAAGTGTCCCCATGAAAAATGTCAATAATGACAAATTTCAAGATGGCAAATGTCAAAGATGTCAAATGACAAATGTCACAATGCTAAATGTCAAAAATGAAAAGTGTCACCATGAAACATGTCAAAAATGACAAATTTCAAGATGGCAAATGTCAAAGATGTCAAATGACAAATGTCACAATGCTAAATGTCAAAAATGAAAAGTGTCAAAAATGACAAATTTCAAGATGGCAAATGTCTAAGATGTCAAATGACAAATGTCACAATGCTAAATGTCAAAAATGAAAAGTGTCACCATGAAAAATGTCACAAATGACAAATTTCAAGATGGCAAATGTCAAAGATGTCAAATGACAAATGTCACAATGCTAAATGTCAAAAATGAAAAGTGTTACCATGAAAAATGTCAAAAATGACAAATTTCAAGATGGCAAATGTCAAAGATGTCAAATGACAAATGTCACAATGCTAAATGTCAAAAATGAAAAGTGTCAAAAATGACAAATTTCAAGATGGCAAATGTCAAAGATGTCAAATGACAAATGTCACAATGCTAAATGTCAAAAATGAAAAGTGTCACCATAAAAAATGTCAAAAATGACAAATTTCAAGATAGCAAATGTCAAAACTGACAAATGTCACAATGCTAAATGTCAAAAATGAAAAGTGTCACCATGAAACATGTCAAAAATAACAAATTTCAAGATGGCAAATGTCAAAGATGTCAAATGACAAATGTCACAATGCTAAATGTCAAAAATGACAAATTTCAAGATTGCAAATGTCAAAGATGTCAAATGACAAATGTCACAATGCTAAATGTCAAAAATGAAAAGTGTCACCATGAAAAATGTCAAAAATGACAAATTTCAAGATGGCAAATGTCAAAGATGTCAAATGAAAAATGTCACAATGCTAAATGTCACAAATGAAAAGTGTCAAAAATGACAAATTTCAAGATGGCAAATGTCTAAGATGTCAAATGACAAATGTCACAATGCTAAATGTCAAAAATAAAAAGTGTCACCGTGAAAAATGTCAAAAATAACAAATTTCAAGATGGCAAATGTCAAAGATGTCAAATGACAAATGTCACAATGCTAAATGTCAAAAATGAAAAGTGTCACCATGAAAAATGTCAAAAATAACAAATTTCAAGATGGCAAATGTCAAAGATGTCAAATGACAAATGTCACAATGCTAAATGTCAAAAATGAAAAGTGTCACCATGAAAAATGTCAAAAATGACAAATTTCAAGATAGCAAATGTCAAAACTGACAAATGTCACAATGCTAAATGTCAAAAATGAAAAGTGTCACCATAAAAAATGTCAAAAATAACAAATTTCAAGATGGCAAATGTCAAAGATGTCAAATGACAAATGTCACAATGCTAAATATCAAAAATGACAAATTTCAAGATGGCAAATGTCTAAGATGACAAATGTCACAATGCTAAATGTCAAAAATGAAAAGTGTCACCATGAAAAATGTTAAAAATGACAAATTTCAAGATGGCAAATGTCAAAGATGTCAAATGACAAATGTCACAATGCTAAATGTCAAAAATGAAAAGTGTCACCATGAAAAATGTCAAAAATGACAAATTTCAAGATGGCAAATGTCAAAGATGTCAAATGACAAATGTCACAATGCTAAATGTCAAAAATGAAAAGTGTCAAAAATGACAAATTTCAAGATGGCAAATGTCTAAGATGTCAAATGACAAATGTCACAATGCTAAATGTCAAAAATGAAAAGTGTCACCGTGAAAAATGTCAAAAATGACAAATTTCAAGATGGCAAATGTCAAAGATGTCAAATGACAAATGTCACAATGCTAAATGTCAAAAATGAAAAGTGTCACCATGAAAAATGTCAAAAATGACAAATTTCAAGATGGCAAATGTCAAAGATGTCAAATGACAAATGTCACAATGCTAAATGTCAAAAATGAAAAGTGTCCCCATGAAAAATGTCAATAATGACAAATTTCAAGATGGCAAATGTCAAAGATGTCAAATGACAAATGTCACAATGCTAAATGTCAAAAATGAAAAGTGTCACCATGAAAAAGGTCAAAAATGACAAATTTCAAGATGGCAAATGTCAAAACTGACAAATGTCACAATGCTAAATGTCAAAAATGATAAGTGTCACCATGAAAAATGTCAAAAATGACAAATTTCAAGATGGCAAATGTCCAAGATGTCAAATGACAAATGTCACAATGCTAAATGTCAAAAATGAAAAGTGTCACCATGAAAAATGTCAAACATGACAAATTTCAAGATGGCAAATTTCAAAGATGTCTAATGACAAATGTCACAATGCTAAATGTCAAAAATGAAAAGTGTCAAAAATGACAAATTTCAAGATGGAAAATGTCTAAGATGTCAAATGACAAATGTCACAATGCTAAATGTCAAAAATGAAAAGTGTCACCATGAAAAATGTCAAAAATGACAAATTTTAAGATGGCAAATGTCAAAACTGACAAATGTCACAATGCTAAATGTCAAAAATGAAAAGTGTGACCATAAAAAATGTCAAAAATGACAAATTTCAAGATGGCAAATGTCCAAGATGTCAAATGACAAATGTCACAATGCTAAATGTCAAAAATGACAAATTTCAAGACGGCAAATGTCAAAGATGTCAAATGACAAATGTCACAATGCTAAATGTCAAAAATGAAAAGTGTCACCATGAAAAATGTCAAAAATGACAAATTTCAAGATGGCAAATGTCAAAACTGACAAATGTCACAATGCTAAATGTCAAAAATGATAAGTGTCACAATGAAAAATGTCAAAAATGAAAAGTGTCACCATGAAAAATGTCAAAAATTACAAATTTAAAGATAGCAAATATCAAAGATGTCAAATGACAAATGTCACAATGCTAAATGTCAAAAATGAAAAGTGTCAAAAATGACAAATTTCAAGATGGCAAATGTCTAAGATGTCAAATGACAAATGTCACAATGCTAAATGTCAAAAATGAAAAGTGTCACCGTGAAAAATGTCAAAAATGACAAATTTCAAGATGGCAAATGTCAAAGATGTCAAATGATAAATGTCACAATGCTAAATGTCAAAAATGAAAAGTGTCACCATGAAAAATGTCAAAAATGACAAATTTCAAGATGTCAAATGTCAAAGATGTCAAATGACAAATGTCGCAATGCTAAATGTCAAAAATGAAAAGTGTCCCCATGAAAAATGTCAATAATGACAAATTTCAAGATGGCAAATGTCAAAGATGTCAAATGACAAATGTCACAATGCTAAATGTCAAAAATGAAAAGTGTCACCATGAAAAATGTCAAAAATAACAAATTTCAAAATGGCAAATGTCAAAGATGTCAAATGACAAATGTCACAATGCTAAATGTCAAAAATGAAAAGTGTCACCATGAAAAATGTCAAAAATGACAAATTTCAAGATGGCAAATGTCAAAACTGACAAATGTCACAATGCTAAATGTCAAAAATGAAAAGTGTCACCATAAAAAATGTCAAAAATAACAAATTTCAAGATGGCAAATGTCAAAGATGTCAAATGACAAATGTCACAATGCTAAATGTCAAAAATGACAAATTTCAAGATGGCAAATGTCAAAACTGACAAATGCCACAATGCTAAATGTCAAAAATGAAAAGTGTCACCATGAAAAATGTCCAAGATGTCAAATTACAAATGTCACAATGCTAAATGTCAAAAATGAAAAGTGTCACCATGAAAAATGTCAAAAATGACAAATTTCAAGATGGCAAATGTCAAAGATGTCAAATGACAAATGTCACAATGCTAAATGTCAAAAATGAAAAGTGTCAAAAATGACAAATTTCAAGATGGCAAATGTCAAAGATGTCAAATGACAAATGTCACAATGCTAAATGTCAAAATTGAAAAGTGTCACCATAAAAAATGTCAAAAATGACAAATTTCAAGATAGCAAATGTCAAAACTGACAAATGTCACAATGCTAAATGTCAAAAATGAAAAGTGTCACCATGAAACATGTCAAAAATAACAAATTTCAAAATGGCAAATGTCAAAGATGTCAAATGACAAATGTCACAATGCTAAATGTCAAAAATGACAAATTTCAAGATTGCAAATGTCAAAGATGTCAAATGACAAATGTCATAATGCTAAATGTCAAAAATGAAAAGTGTCACCATGAAAAATGTCAAAAATGACAAATTTCAAGATGGCAAATGTCAAAGATGTCAAATGAAAAATGTCACAATGCTAAATGTCACAAATGAAAAGTGTCAAAAATGACAAATTTCAAGATGGCAAATGTCTAAGATGTCAAATGACAAATGTCACAATGCTAAATGTCAAAAATAAAAAGTGTCACCGTGAAAAATGTCAAAAATAACAAATTTCAAGATGGCAAATGTCAAAGATGTCAAATGACAAATGTCACAATGCTAAATGTCAAAAATGAAAAGTGTCACCATGAAAAATGTCAAAAATAACAAATTTCAAGATGGCAAATGTCAAAGATGTCAAATGACAAATGTAACAATGCTAAATGTCAAAAATGAAAAGTGTCACCATGAAAAATGTCAAAAATGACAAATTTCAAGATGGCAAATGTCAAAACTGACAAATGTCACAATGCTAAATGTCAAAAATGAAAATTGTCACCATAAAAAATGTCAAAAATAACAAATTTCAAGATGGCAAATGTCAAAGATGTCAAATGACAAATGTCACAATGCTAAATATCAAAAATGACAAATTTCAAGATGGCAAATGTCTAAGATGACAAATGTCACAATGCTAAATGTCAAAAATGAAAAGTGTCACCATGAAAAAGGTTAAAAATGACAAATTTCAAGATGGCAAATGTCAAAGATGTCAAATGACAAATGTCACAATGCTAAATGTCAAAAATGAAAGGTGTCACCATGAAAAATGTCAAAAATGACAAATTTCAAGATGGCAAATGTCAAAGATGTCAAATGACAAATGTCACAATGCTAAATGTCAAAAATAAAAAGTGTCAAAAATGACAAATTTCAAGATGGCAAATGTCTAAGATGTCAAATGACAAATGTCACAATGCTACATGTCAAAAATGAAAAGTGTCACCGTGAAAAATGTCAAAAATGACAAATTTCAAGATGGCAAATGTCAAAGATGTCAAATGACAAATGTCACAATGCTTAATGTCAAAAATGAAAAGTGTCACCATGAAAAATGTCAAAAATGACAAATTTCAAGATGGCAAATGTCAAAGATGTCAAATGACAAATGTCACAATGCTAAATGTCAAAAATGAAAAGTGTCCCCATGAAAAATGTCAATAATGACAAATTTCAAGATGGCAAATGTCAAAGATGTCAAATGACAAATGTCACAATGCTAAATGTCAAAAATGAAAAGTGTCACCATAAAAAATGTCAAAAATGACAAATTTCAAGATGGCAAATGTCAAAGATGTCAAATGACAAATGTCACAATGCTAAATGTCAAAAATGAAAAGTGTCAAAAATGACAAATTTCAAGATGGCAAATGTCTAAGATGTCAAATGACAAATGTCACAATGCTAAATGTCAAAAATGAAAAGTGTCACCATGAAAAATGTCACAAATGACAAATTTCAAGATGGCAAATGTCAAAGATGTCAAATGACAAATGTCACAATGCTAAATGTCAAAAATGAAAAGTGTCACCATGAAAAAGGTCAAAAATGACAAATTTCAAGATGGCAAATGTCAAAACTGACAAATGTCACAATGCTTAATGTCAAAAATGATAAGTGTCACCATGAAAAATGTCAAAAATGACAAATTTCAAGATGGCAAATGTCCAAGATGTCAAATGACAAATGTCACAATGCTAAATGTCAAAAATGAAAAGTGTCACCATGAAAAATGTCAAACATGACAAATTTCAAGATGGCAAATTTCAAAGATGTCAAATGACAAATGTCACAATGCTAAATGTCAAAAATGAAAAGTGTCAAAAATGACAAATTTCAAGATGGAAAATGTCTAAGATGTCAAATGACAAATGTCACAATGCTAAATGTCAAAAATGAAAAGTGTCACCATGAAAAATGTCAAAAATGACAAATTTTAAGATGGCAAATGTCAAAACTGACAAATGTCACAATGCTAAATGTCAAAAATGAAAAGTGTGACCATAAAAAATGTCAAAAATGACAAATTTCAAGATGGCAAATGTCCAAGATGTCAAATGACAAATGTCACAATGCTAAATGTCAAAAATGACAAATTTCAAGATGGCAAATGTCAAAGATGTCAAATGACAAATGTCACAATGCTAAATGTCAAAAATGAAAAGTGTCACCATGAAAAATGTCAAAAATGACAAATTTCAAGATGGCAAATGTCAAAACTGACAAATGTCACAATGCTAAATGTCAAAAATGATAAGTGTCACAATGAAAAATGTCAAAAATAACAAATTTCAAGATGGCAAATGTCAAAGATGTCAAATGACAAATGTCACAATGCTAAATGTCAAAAATGACAAATTTCAAGATGGCAAATGTCTAAGATGTCAAATGACAAATGTCACAATGCTAAATGTCAAAAATGAAAAGTGTCACCATAAAATATGTCAAAAATGACAAATTTCAAGATGGCAAATGTCCCATATGTCAAATGACAAATGTCACAATGCTAAATGTCAAAAATGAAAAGTGTCACCATGAAAAATGTCAAAAATTACAAATTTAAAGATAGCAAATATTAAAGATGTCAAATGACAAATGTCACAATGCTAAATGTCAAAAATGAAAATGGTCAAAAATGACAAATTTCAAGATGGCAAATGTCTAAGATGTCAAATGACAAATGTCACAATGCTAAATGTCAAAAATGAAAAGTGTCACCGTGAAAAATGTCAAAAATGACAAATTTCAAGATGGCAAATGTCAAAGATGTCAAATGACAAATGTCACAATGCTAAATGTCAAAAATGAAAAGTGTCACCATGAAAAATGTCAAAAATGACAAATTTCAAGATGTCAAATGTCAAAGATGTCAAATGACAAATGTCACAATGCTAAATGTCAAAAATGAAAAGTGTCCCCATGAAAAATTTCAATAATGACAAATTTCAAGATGGCAAATGTCAAAGATGTCAAATGACAAATGTCACAATGCTAAATGTCAAAAATGAAAAGTGTCACCATGAAAAATGTCAAAAATAACAAATTTCAAGATGGCAAATGTCAAAGATGTCAAATGACAAATGTCACAATGCTAAATGTCAAAAATAAAAAGTGTCACCATGAAAAATGTCAAAAATGACAAATTTCAAGATGGCAAATGTCAAAACTGACAAATGTCACAATGCTAAATGTCAAAAATAAAAAGTGTCACCATAAAAAATGTCAAAAATAACAAATTTCAAGATGGCAAATGTCAAAGATGTCAAATGACAAATGTCACAATGCTAAATGTCAAAAATGACAAATTTCAAGATGGCAAATGTCAAAACTGACAAATGTCACAATGCTAAATGTCAAAAATATAAAGTGTCACCATAAAAAATGTCAAAAATAACAAATTTCAAGATGGCAAATGTCAAAGATGTCAAATGACAAATGTCACATTGCTAAATGTCAAAAATGAAAAGTGTCACCATGAAAAATGTCAAAAATGACAAATTTCAAGATGGCAAATATCAAAGATGTCAAATGACAAATGTCACAATGCTAAATGTCAAAAATGAAAAATTTCAAGATGGCAAATGTCAAAGATGTCAAATGACAAATGTCACAATGCTAAATGTCAAAAATGAAAAGTGTCACCATGAAAAATGTCAAAAATGACAAATTTCAAGATGGCAAATGTCAAAGATGTCAAATGACAAATGTCACAATGCTAAATGTCAAAAATGAAAAGTGTCAAAAATGACAAATTTCAGGATGGCAAATGTCTAAGATGTCAAATGACAAATGTCACAATGCTAAATGTCAAAAATGAAAAGTGTCACCATGAAAAATGTCAAAAATGACAAATTTCAAGATGGCAAATGTCAAAGATGCCAAATGACAAATGTCACAATGCTAAATGTCAAAAATGAAAAGTGTCACCATGAAAAATGTCAAAAATGACAAATTTTAAGATGGCAAATGTCAAAGATGTCAAATGACAAATGTCACAATGCTAAATGTCAAAAATGAAAAGTGTCACCATGAAAATTGTCAAAAATGACAAATTTCAAGATGGCAAATGTCAAAGATGTCAAATGACAAATGTCACAATGCTAAATGTCAAAAATGAAAAGTGTCACCATGAAAAATGTCAAAAATGACAAATTTCAAGATGGCAAATGTCAAAATTGACAAATGTCACAATGCTAAATGTCAAAAATGATAAGTGTCACCATGAAAAATGTCAAAAATGACAAATTTCAAGATGGCAAATGTCCAAGATGTCAAATGACAAATGTCACAATGCTAAATGTCAAAAATGAAAAGTGTCACTATGAAAAATGTCAAAAATGACAAATTTCAAGATGGCAAATGTCAAAGATGTCAAATGACAAATGTCACAATGCTAAATGTCAAAAATGAAAAGTGTCAAAAATGACAAATTTCAAGATGGCAAATGTCTAAGATGTCAAATGACAAATGTCACAATGCTAAATGTCAAAAATGAAAAGTTTCACCGTGAAAAATGTCAAAAATGACAAATTTCAAGATGGCAAATGTCAAAGATGTCAAATGACAAATGTCACAATGCTAAATGTCAAAAATGAAAAGTGTCACCATGAAAAATGTCAAAAATGACAAATTTTAAGATGGCAAATGTCAAAGATGTCAAATGACAAATGTCACAATGCTAAATGTCAAAAATGAAAAGTGTCCCCATGAAAAATGTCAATAATGACAAATTTCAAGATGGCAAATGTCAAAGATGTCAAATGACAAATGTCACAATGCTAAATGTCAAAAATGAAAAGTGTCACCATAAAAAATGTCAAAAATAACAAATTTCAAGATGGCAAATGTCAAAGATGTCAAATGACAAATGTCACAATGCTAAATGTCAAAAATGAAAAGTGTCACCATGAAAAATGTCAAAAATGACAAATTTCAAGATGGCAAATGTCAAAGATGTCAAATGACAAATGTCAAAAATGAAAAGTGTCAAAATGAAAAAGGTCAAAAATGACAAATTTCAAGATGGCAAATGTCCAAGATGTCAAATGACAAATGTCACAATGCTAAATGTCAAAAATGAAAAGTGTCACTATGAAAAATGTCAAAAATGACAAATTTCAAGATGGCAAATGTCAAAGCTGACAAATGTCACAATGCTAAATGTAAAAAATGAAAAGTGTCACCATGAAAAATGTCACAAATAA
Organism: Altica lythri; assembly: GCA_964028335.1. Lineage (NCBI taxonomy): Eukaryota > Metazoa > Arthropoda > Insecta > Coleoptera > Chrysomelidae > Altica > Altica lythri. The sequence continues at coordinate 14,021,894 of OZ034800.1, read as the reverse complement.
CAAATTTCAAGATGGCAAATGTCAAAGATGTCAAATGACAAATGTCACAATGCTAAATTTCAAAAATGACAAATTTCAAGATGGCAAATGTCAAAGATGTCAAATGACAAATGTCACAATGCTAAATGTCAAAAATGAAAAGTGTCACCATGAAAAATGTCAAAAATGACAAATTTCAAGATGGCAAATGTCAAAACTGACAAATGTCACAATGCTAAATGTCAAAAATGAAAAGTGTCACCATGATAAATGTCAAAAATAACAAATTTCAAGATGGCAAATGTCAAAGATGTCAAATGACAAATGTCACAATGCTAAATGTCAAAAATGAAAAGTGTCACCATGAAAAATGTCAAAAATAACAAATTTCAAGATGGCAAATGTCAAAGATGTCAAATGACAAATGTCACAATGCTAAATGTCAAAAATGAAAAGTGTCACTATGAAAAATGTCAAAAATGACAAATTTCAAAATGGCAAATGTCAAAGATGTCAAATGACAAATGTCACAATGCTAAATGTCAAAAATGAAAAGTGTCACCATGAAAAATGTCAAAAATAACAAATTTCAAGATGGCAAATGTCAAAGATGTCAAATGACAAATGTCACAATGCTAAATGTCAAAAATGAAAAGTGTCACTATGAAAAATGTCAAAAATGACAAATTTCAAGATGGCAAATGTCAAAGATGTCAAATGACAAATGTCAAAAATGAAAAGTGTCAAAATGAAAAAGGTCAAAAATGACAAATTTCAAGATGGCAAATGTCCAAGATGTCAAATGACAAATGTCACAATGCTAAATGTCAAAAATGAAAAGTGTCACTATGAAAAATGTCAAAAATGACAAATTTCAAGATGGCAAATGTCAAAGCTGACAAATGTCACAATGCTAAATGTAAAAAATGAAAAGTGTCACCATGAAAAATGTCACAAATAACAAATTTCAAGATGGCAAATGTCAAAGATGTCAAATGACAAATGTCACAATGCTAAATTTCAAAAATGACAAATTTCAAGATGGCAAATGTCAAAGCTGACAAATGTCACAATGCTAAATGTAAAAAATGAAAAGTGTCACCATGAAAAATGTCACAAATAACAAATTTCAAGATGGCAAATGTCAAAGATGTCAAATGACAAATGTCACAATGCTAAATTTCAAAAATGACAAATTTCAAGATGGCAAATGTCAAAGATGTCAAATGACAAATGTCACAATGCTAAATGTCAAAAATGAAAAGTGTCACCATGAAAAATGTCAAAAATAACAAATTTCAAGATGGCAAATGTCAAAGATGTCAAATGACAAATGTCACAATGCTAAATGTCAAAAATGAAAAGTGTCAAAAATGACAAATTTCAAGATGGCAAATGTCAAAGATGTCAAATGACAAATGTCACAATGCTAAATGTCAAAAATGAAAAGTGTCACCATGAAAAATGTCAAAAATAACAAATTTCAAGATGGCAAATGTCAAAGATGTCAAATGACAAATGTCACAATGCTAAATGTCAAAAATGAAAAGTGTCACCATGAAAAATGTCAAAAATGACAAATTTCAAGATGGCAAATGTCAAAGATGTCAAATGACAAATGTCACAATGCTAAATGTCAAAAATGAAAAGTGTTACCATGAAAAATGTCAAAAATAACAAATTTCAAGATGGCAAATGTCAAAGATGTCAAATGACAAATGTCACAATGCTAAATGTCAAAAATGAAAAGTGTTACCATGAAAGATGTCAAAAATGACAAATTTCAAGATGGCAAATGTCAAAGATGTCAAATGACAAATGTCACAATGCTAAATGTCAAAAATGAAAAGTGTCACCATGAAAAATGTCAAAAATAACAAATTTCAAGATGCAAATGTCAAAGATGTCAAATGACAAATGTCACAATGCTAAATGTCAAAAATGAAAAGTGTCAAAAATGACAAATTTCAAGATGGCAAATGTCAAAGATGTCAAATGACAAATTTCACAATGCTAAATGTCAAAAATGAAAAGTGTTACCATGAAAAATGTCAAAAATAACAAATTTCAAGATGGCAAATGTCAAAGATGTCAAATGACAAATGTCACAATGCAAAATGTCAAAAATGAAAAGTGTCACCATGAAAAATGACAAAAATGAAAAATTTCAAGATGGCAAATGTCAAAGATGTCAAATGACAAATGTCACAATGCTAAATGTCAAAAATGAAAAGTGTCACCATGAAAAATGTCAAAAATAACAAATTTCAAGATGGCAAATGTAAAGATGTCAAATGACAAATGTCACAATGCTAAATGTCAAAAATGAAAAGTGTTACCATGAAAAATGTCAAAAATGACAAATTTTAAGATGGCAAATGTCAAAGATGTCAAATGACAAATGTCACAATGCTAAATGTCAAAAATGAAAAGTGTCACCATGAAAAATGTCACAAATAACAAATTTCAAGATGGCAAATGTCAAAGATGTCAAATGACAAATGTCACAATGCTAAATTTCAAAAATGACAAATTTCAAGATGGCAAATGTCAAAGATGTCAAATGACAAATGTCACAATGCTAAATGTCAAAAATGAAAAGTGTCACCATGAAAAATGTCAAAAATGACAAATTTCAAGATGGCAAATGTCAAAACTGACAAATGTCACAATGCTAAATGTCAAAAATGAAAAGTGTCACCATGATAAATGTCAAAAATAACAAATTTCAAGATGGCAAATGTCAAAGATGTCAAATGACAAATGTCACAATGCTAAATGTCAAAAATGAAAAGTGTCACCATGAAAAATGTCAAAAATAACAAATTTCAAGATGGCAAATGTCAAAGATGTCAAATGACAAATGTCACAATGCTAAATGTCAAAAATGAAAAGTGTCACTATGAAAAATGTCAAAAATGACAAATTTCAAAATGGCAAATGTCAAAGATGTCAAATGACAAATGTCACAATGCTAAATGTCAAAAATGAAAAGTGTCACCATGAAAAATGTCAAAAATAACAAATTTCAAGATGGCAAATGTCAAAGATGTCAAATGACAAATGTCACAATGCTAAATGTCAAAAATGAAAAGTGTCACTATGAAAAATGTCAAAAATGACAAATTTCAAGATGGCAAATGTCAAAGATGTCAAATGACAAATGTCAAAAATGAAAAGTGTCAAAATGAAAAAGGTCAAAAATGACAAATTTCAAGATGGCAAATGTCCAAGATGTCAAATGACAAATGTCACAATGCTAAATGTCAAAAATGAAAAGTGTCACTATGAAAAATGTCAAAAATGACAAATTTCAAGATGGCAAATGTCAAAGCTGACAAATGTCACAATGCTAAATGTAAAAAATGAAAAGTGTCACCATGAAAAATGTCACAAATAACAAATTTCAAGATGGCAAATGTCAAAGATGTCAAATGACAAATGTCACAATGCTAAATTTCAAAAATGACAAATTTCAAGATGGCAAATGTCAAAGATGTCAAATGACAAATGTCACAATGCTAAATGTCAAAAATGAAAAGTGTCACCATGAAAAATGTCAAAAATGACAAATTTCAAGATGGCAAATGTCAAAACTGACAAATGTCACAATGCTAAATGTCAAAAATGAAAAGTGTCACCATGATAAATGTCAAAAATAACAAATTTTAAGATGGCAAATGTCAAAGATGTCAAATGACAAATGTCACAATGCTAAATGTCAAAAATGAAAAGTGTCACCATGAAAAATGTCAAAAATAACAAATTTCAAGATGGCAAATGTCAAAGATGTCAAATGACAAATGTCACAATGCTAAATGTCAAAAATGAAAAGTGTCACTATGAAAAATGTCAAAAATGACAAATTTCAAAATGGCAAATGTCAAAGATGTCAAATGACAAATGTCACAATGCTAAATGTCAAAAATGAAAAGTGTCACCATGAAAAATGTCAAAAATGACAAATTTCAAGATGGCAAATGTCAAAGATGTCAAATGACAAATGTCACAATGCTAAATGTCAAAAATGAAAAGTGTCACCATGAAAAATGTCAAAAATAACAAATTTCAAGATGGCAAATGTCAAAGATGTCAAATGTCACAATGCTAAATGTCAAAAATGAAAAGTGTCACCATAAAAAATGTCAAAAATGACAAATTTCAAGATGGCAAATGTCAAAACTGACAAATGTCACAATGCTAAATGACAAAAATGAAAAGTGTCACCATGAAAAATGTCAAAAATAACAAATTTCAGGATGGCAAATGTCAAAGATGTCAAATGACAAATGTCAAAATGCTAAATGTCAAAAATGACAAATTTCAAGATGGTAAATGTCAAAGATGTCAAATGACAAATGTCACAATGCTAAATGTCAAAAATGAAAAGTGTCACCATGAAAAATGTCAAAAATGACAAATTTCAAGATGGCAAATGTCGAAGATGTCAAATGACAAATGTCACAATGCTAAATGTTAAAAATGAAAAGTGTCACCATGAAAAATGTCCAAAATGACAAATTTCAAGATAGCAAATGTCAAAGATGTCAAATGACAAATGTCACAATGCTAAATGTCAAAAATGAAAAGTGTCACCATAAAAAATGTCAAAAATGACAAATTTCAAGATGGCAAATATCAAAGATGTCAAATGACAAATGTCACAATGCTAAATGTCAAAAATGACAAATTTCAAGATGGCAAATGTCAAAGATGTCAAATGACAAATGTCACAATGCTAAATGTCAAAAATGAAAAGTGTCACCATGAAAAATGTCAAAAATGACAAATTTCAAGATGGCAAATGTCAAAGATGTCAAATGACAAATGTCACAATGCTAAATGTCAAAAATGAAAAGTGTCAAAAATGACAAATTTCAAGATGGCAAATGTCAAAGATGTCAAATGACAAATGTCACAATGCTAAATGTCAAAAATGAAAAGTGTCACCATGAAAAATGTCAAAAAATGACAAATTTCAAGATGGCAAATGTCAAAGATGTCAAATGACAAATGTCACAATGCTAAATGTCAAAAATGAAAAGTGTCACTATGAAAAATGTCAAAAATGACAAATTTCAAGATGGCAAATGTCAAAGATGTCAAATGACAAATGTCACAATGCTAAATGTCAAAAATAAAAAGTGTCACCATAAAAAATGTCAAAAATGACAAATTTCAAGATGGCAAATGTCAAAACTGACAAATGTCACAATGCTAAATGTCAAAAATGATAAGTGTCACTATGAAAAATGTCAAAAATGACAAATTTCAAGATGGCAAATGTCCAAGATGTCAAATGACAAATGTCACAATGCTAAATGTCAAAAATGAAAAGTGTCACCTTGAAAAATGTCAAAAATGATAAATTTCAAGATGGCAAATGTCAAAGATGTCAAATGACAAATGTCACAATGCTAAATGTCAAAAATGAAAAGTGTCAAAAATGACAAATTTCAAGATGGCAAATGTCTAAGATGTCACATGACAAATGTCACAATGCTAAATGTCAAAAATGAAAAGTGTCACCATGAAAAATGTCAAAAATGACAAATTTCAAGATGGCAAATGTCAAAACTGACAAATGTCACAATGCTAAATGTTAAAAATGAAAAGTGTCACCATGAAAAATGTCCAAAATAACAAATTTCAAGATGGCAAATGTCAAAGATGTCAAATGACAAATGTCACAATGCTAAATGTCAAAAATGACAAATTTCAAGATGGCAAATGTCAAAGATGTCAAATGACAAATGTCACAATGCTAAATGTCAAAAATGAAAAGTGTCACCATGAAAAATGTCAAAAATGACAAATTTCAAGATGGCAAATGTCAAAGATGTCAAATGACAAATGTCACAATGCTAAATGACAAAAATGAAAAGTGTCACCATAAAAAATGTCAAAAATGACAAATTTCAAGATGGCAAATGTCAAAGATGTCAAATGACAAATGTCACAATGATGCTAACAGTCAAAAATGAAAAGTGTCACCATGAAAAATGTCAAAAACGACAAATTTTAAGATGGCAAATATCAAAGATGTCAAATGACAAATGTCACAATGCTAAATGTCAAAAATGAAAAGTGTCACCATGAAAAATGTCAAAAATAACAAATTTCAAGATGGCAAATGTCAAAGATGTCAAATGACAAATGTCACAATGCTAAATGTCAAAAATGAAACGTCTCACCATAAAAAATGTCAAAAATGACAAATTTCAAGATTGCAAATATCAAAGATGTCAAATGACAAATTTCACAATGCTAAATGTCAAAAATGACAAATTTCAAGATGGCAAATGTCAAAGATGTCAAATGACAAATGTCACAATGCTAAATGTCAAAAATGAAAAGTCTCACCATGAAAAATGTCAAAAATGACAAATTTCAAGATGGCAAATGTCAAAGATGTCAAATGACAAATGTCACAATGCTAAATGTCAAAAATGAAAAGTGTCAAAAATTACAAATTTCAAGATGGCAAATGTCTAAGATGTCAACTGACAAATGTCACAATGCTAAAAGTCAAAAATGAAAAGTGTCACCATGAAAAATGTCAAAAATGACAAATTTCAAGATGGCAAATGTCAAAGATGTCAAATGACAAATGTCACAATGCTAAATGTCAAAAATGAAAAGTGTCACCATAAAAAATGTCAAAAATGACAAATTTCAAGATGGCAAATGTCAAAGATGTCAAATGACAAATGTCACAATGCTAAATGTCAAAAATGAAAAGTGTCACTATGAAAAATGTCAAAAATGACAAATTTCAAGATGGCAAATGTCAAAGATGTCAAATGACAAATGTCACAATGCTAAATGTCAAAAATGAAAAGTGTCACCATGAAAAATGTCAAAAATGACAAATTTCAAGATGGCAAATGTCAAAACTGACAAATGTCACAATGCTAAATGTCAAAAATGATAAGTGTCACCATGAAAAATGTCAAAAATGACAAATTCCAAGATGGCAAATGTCCAAGATGTCAAATGACAAATGTCACAATGCTAAATGTCAAATAAAAAGTGTCACCTTGAAAAATGTCAAAAATGATAAATTTCAAGATGGCAAATGTCAAAGATGTCAAATGACAAATGTCACAATGCTAAATGTCAAAAATGAAAAGTGTCAAAAATGACAAATTTCAAGATGGCAAATGTCTAAGATGTCACATGACAAATGTCACAATGCTAAATGTCAAAAATGAAAAGTGTCACCATGAAAAATGTCAAAAATGACAAATTTCAAGATGGCAAATGTCAAAACTGACAAATGTCACAATGCTAAATGTCAAAAATGAAAAGTGTCACCATGAAAAATGTCAAAAATGACAAATTTCAAGATGGCAAATGTCAAAGATGTCAAATGACAAATGTCACAATGCTAAATGTCAAAAATGAAAAGTGTCACCATGAAAAATGTCAAAAATGACAAATTTCAAGATGGCAAATGTCAAAACTGACAAATGTCACAATGCTAAATGTCAAAAATGATAAGTGTCACCATGAAAAATGTCAAAAATGACAAATTTCAAGATGGCAAATGTCCAAGATGTCAAATGACAAATGTCACAATGCTAAATGTCAAAAATGAAAAGTGTCACCTTGAAAAATGTCAAAAATGATAAATTTCAAGATGGCAAATGTCAAAGATGTCAAATGACAAATGTCACAATGCTAAATGTCAAAAATGAAAAGTGTCAAAAATGACAAATTTCAAGATGGCAAATGTCTAAGATGTCACATGACAAATGTCACAATGCTAAATGTCAAAAATGAAAAGTGTCACCATGAAAAATGTCAAAAATGACAAATTTCAAGATGGCAAATGTCAAAACTGACAAATGTCACAATGCTAAATGTTAAAAATGAAAAGTGTCACCATGAAAAATGTCCAAAATAACAAATTTCAAGATGGCAAATGTCAAAGATGTCAAATGACAAATGTCACAATGCTAAATGTCAAAAATGACAAATTTTAAGATGGCAAATGTCAAAGATGTCAAATGACAAATGTCACAATGCTAAATGTCAAAAATGAAAAGTGTCACCATGAAAAATGTCAAAAATGACAAATTTCAAGATGGCAAATGTCAAAGATGTCAAATGACAAATGTCACAATGCTAAATGTCAAAAATGAAAACTGTCACCATAAAAAATGTCAAAAATGACAAATTTCAAGATAGCAAATGTCAAAGATGTCAAATGACAAATGTCACAATGATGCTAACAGTCAAAAATGAAAAGTGTCACCATGAAAAATGTCAAAAATAACAAATTTCAAGATGGCAAATGTCAAAGATGTCAAATGACAAATGTCACAATGCTAAATGTCAAAAATAAAAAGTGTCACCATGAAAAATGTCAAAAATGACAAATTTCAAGATGGCAAATATCAAAGATGTCAAATGACAAATTTCACAATGCTAAATGTCAAAAATGACAAATTTCAAGATGGCAAATGTCAAAGATGTCAAATGACAAATGTCACAATGCTAAATGTCAAAAATGAAAAGTGTCACCATGAAAAATGTCAAAAATGACAAATTTCAAGATGGCAAATGTCAAAGATGTCAAATGACAAATGTCACAATGCTAAATGTCAAAAATGAAAAGTGTCAAAAATTACAAATTTCAAGATGGCAAATGTCTAAGATGTCAAATGACAAATGTCACAATGCTAAATGTCAAAAATGAAAAGTGTCACCATGAAAAATGTCAAAAATGACAAATTTCAAGATGGCAAATGTCAAAGATGTCAAATGACAAATGTCACAATGCTAAATGTCAAAAATGAAAAGTGTCACAATAAAAAATGTCAATAATGACAAATTTCAAGATGGAAAATGTCAAAGATGTCAAATGACAAATGTCACAATGCTAAATGTCAAAAATGAAAAGTGTCACCATGAAAAATGTCAAAAATTACAAATTTCAAGATGGCAAATGTCAAAGATGTCGAATATGACAAATGTCACAATGCTAAATGTCAAAAATGAAAAGTGTTACCATGAAAAATGTCAAAAATAACAAATTTCAAGATGGCAAATGTCAAAGATGTCAAATGACAAATGTCACAATGCTAAATGTCAAAAATGAAAAGTGTCACCATGAAAAATGTCAAAAATGACAAATTTCAAGATGGCAAATATCAAAGATGTCAAATGACAAATGTCACAATGCTAAATGTCAAAAATGACAAATTTCAAGATGGCAAATGTCAAAGATGTCAAATGACAAATGTCACAATGCTAAATGTCAAAAATGAAAAGTGTCACCATGCAAAATGTCAAAAATGACAAATTTCAAGATGGCAAATGTCAAAGATGTCAAATGACAAATGTCACAATGCTAAATGTCAAAAATGAAAAGTGTCACCATGAAAAATGTCAAAAATAACAAATTTCAAGATGGCAAATGTCAAAGATGTCAAATGACAAATGTCACAATGCTAAATGTCAAAAATGAAAAGTGTTACCATGAAAAATGTCAAAAATGACAAATTTCAAGATGGCAAATGTCAAAGATGTCAAATGACAAATGTCACAATGCTAAATGTCAAAAATGAAAAGTGTCACCATGAAAAATGTCAAAAATAACAAATTTCAAGATGGCAAATGTCAAAGATGTCAAATGACAAATGTCACAATGCTAAATGTCAAAAATGAAAAGTGTCAAAAATGACAAATTTCAAGATGGCAAATGTCAAAGATGTCAAATGACCAATGTCACAATGCTAAATGTCAAAAATGAAAAGTGTCACCATGAAAAATGTCAAAAATAACAAATTTCAAGATGGCAAATGTCAAAGATGTGAAATGACAAATGTCACAATGCTAAATGTCAAAAATGAAAAGTGTCACCATGAAAAATGTCAAAAATGACAAATTTCAAGATGGCAAATGTCAAAGATGTCAAATGACAAATGTCACAATGCTAAATGTCAAAAATGAAAAGTGTTACCATGAAAAATGTCAAAAATAACAAATTTCAAGATGGCAAATGTCAAAGATGTCAAATGACAAATGTCACAATGCTAAATTTCAAAAATGACAAATTTCAAGATGGCAAATGTCAAAGATGTCAAATGACAAATGTCACAATGCTAAATGTCAAAAATGAAAAGTGTCACTATGAAAAATGTCAAAAATGACAAATTTCAAGATGGCAAATGTCAAAGATGTCAAATGACAAATGTCAAAAATGAAAAGTGTCAAAATGAAAAAGGTCAAAAATGACAAATTTCAAGATGGCAAATGTCCAAGATGTCAAATGACAAATGTCACAATGCTAAATGTCAAAAATGAAAAGTGTCACTATGAAAAATGTCAAAAATGACAAATTTCAAGATGGCAAATGTCAAAGCTGACAAATGTCACAATGCTAAATGTAAAAAATGAAAAGTGTCACCATGAAAAATGTCACAAATAACAAATTTCAAGATGGCAAATGTCAAAGATGTCAAATGACAAATGTCACAATGCTAAATTTCAAAAATGACAAATTTCAAGATGGCAAATGTCAAAGATGTCAAATGACAAATGTCACAATGCTAAATGTCAAAAATGAAAAGTGTCACCATGAAAAATGTCAAAAATGACAAATTTCAAGATGGCAAATGTCAAAACTGACAAATGTCACAATGCTAAATGTCAAAAATGAAAAGTGTCACCATGATAAATGTCAAAAATAACAAATTTCAAGATGGCAAATGTCAAAGATGTCAAATGACAAATGTCACAATGCTAAATGTCAAAAATGAAAAGTGTCACCATGAAAAATGTCAAAAATAACAAATTTCAAGATGGCAAATGTCAAAGATGTCAAATGACAAATGTCACAATGCTAAATGTCAAAAATGAAAAGTGTCACTATGAAAAATGTCAAAAATGACAAATTTCAAAATGGCAAATGTCAAAGATGTCAAATGACAAATGTCACAATGCTAAATGTCAAAAATGAAAAGTGTCACCATGAAAAATGTCAAAAATAACAAATTTCAAGATGGCAAATGTCAAAGATGTCAAATGACAAATGTCACAATGCTAAATGTCAAAAATGAAAAGTGTCACTATGAAAAATGTCAAAAATGACAAATTTCAAGATGGCAAATGTCAAAGATGTCAAATGACAAATGTCAAAAATGAAAAGTGTCAAAATGAAAAAGGTCAAAAATGACAAATTTCAAGATGGCAAATGTCCAAGATGTCAAATGACAAATGTCACAATGCTAAATGTCAAAAATGAAAAGTGTCACTATGAAAAATGTCAAAAATGACAAATTTCAAGATGGCAAATGTCAAAGCTGACAAATGTCACAATGCTAAATGTAAAAAATGAAAAGTGTCACCATGAAAAATGTCACAAATAACAAATTTCAAGATGGCAAATGTCAAAGATGTCAAATGACAAATGTCACAATGCTAAATTTCAAAAATGACAAATTTCAAGATGGCAAATGTCAAAGCTGACAAATGTCACAATGCTAAATGTAAAAAATGAAAAGTGTCACCATGAAAAATGTCACAAATAACAAATTTCAAGATGGCAAATGTCAAAGATGTCAAATGACAAATGTCACAATGCTAAATTTCAAAAATGACAAATTTCAAGATGGCAAATGTCAAAGATGTCAAATGACAAATGTCACAATGCTAAATGTCAAAAATGAAAAGTGTCACCATGAAAAATGTCAAAAATAACAAATTTCAAGATGGCAAATGTCAAAGATGTCAAATGACAAATGTCACAATGCTAAATGTCAAAAATGAAAAGTGTCAAAAATGACAAATTTCAAGATGGCAAATGTCAAAGATGTCAAATGACAAATGTCACAATGCTAAATGTCAAAAATGAAAAGTGTCACCATGAAAAATGTCAAAAATAACAAATTTCAAGATGGCAAATGTCAAAGATGTCAAATGACAAATGTCACAATGCTAAATGTCAAAAATGAAAAGTGTCACCATGAAAAATGTCAAAAATGACAAATTTCAAGATGGCAAATGTCAAAGATGTCAAATGACAAATGTCACAATGCTAAATGTCAAAAATGAAAAGTGTTACCATGAAAAATGTCAAAAATAACAAATTTCAAGATGGCAAATGTCAAAGATGTCAAATGACAAATGTCACAATGCTAAATGTCAAAAATGAAAAGTGTTACCATGAAAGATGTCAAAAATGACAAATTTCAAGATGGCAAATGTCAAAGATGTCAAATGACAAATGTCACAATGCTAAATGTCAAAAATGAAAAGTGTCACCATGAAAAATGTCAAAAATAACAAATTTCAAGATGCAAATGTCAAAGATGTCAAATGACAAATGTCACAATGCTAAATGTCAAAAATGAAAAGTGTCAAAAATGACAAATTTCAAGATGGCAAATGTCAAAGATGTCAAATGACAAATTTCACAATGCTAAATGTCAAAAATGAAAAGTGTTACCATGAAAAATGTCAAAAATAACAAATTTCAAGATGGCAAATGTCAAAGATGTCAAATGACAAATGTCACAATGCAAAATGTCAAAAATGAAAAGTGTCACCATGAAAAATGACAAAAATGAAAAATTTCAAGATGGCAAATGTCAAAGATGTCAAATGACAAATGTCACAATGCTAAATGTCAAAAATGAAAAGTGTCACCATGAAAAATGTCAAAAATAACAAATTTCAAGATGGCAAATGTAAAGATGTCAAATGACAAATGTCACAATGCTAAATGTCAAAAATGAAAAGTGTTACCATGAAAAATGTCAAAAATGACAAATTTTAAGATGGCAAATGTCAAAGATGTCAAATGACAAATGTCACAATGCTAAATGTCAAAAATGAAAAGTGTCACCATGAAAAATGTCACAAATAACAAATTTCAAGATGGCAAATGTCAAAGATGTCAAATGACAAATGTCACAATGCTAAATTTCAAAAATGACAAATTTCAAGATGGCAAATGTCAAAGATGTCAAATGACAAATGTCACAATGCTAAATGTCAAAAATGAAAAGTGTCACCATGAAAAATGTCAAAAATGACAAATTTCAAGATGGCAAATGTCAAAACTGACAAATGTCACAATGCTAAATGTCAAAAATGAAAAGTGTCACCATGATAAATGTCAAAAATAACAAATTTCAAGATGGCAAATGTCAAAGATGTCAAATGACAAATGTCACAATGCTAAATGTCAAAAATGAAAAGTGTCACCATGAAAAATGTCAAAAATAACAAATTTCAAGATGGCAAATGTCAAAGATGTCAAATGACAAATGTCACAATGCTAAATGTCAAAAATGAAAAGTGTCACTATGAAAAATGTCAAAAATGACAAATTTCAAAATGGCAAATGTCAAAGATGTCAAATGACAAATGTCACAATGCTAAATGTCAAAAATGAAAAGTGTCACCATGAAAAATGTCAAAAATAACAAATTTCAAGATGGCAAATGTCAAAGATGTCAAATGACAAATGTCACAATGCTAAATGTCAAAAATGAAAAGTGTCACTATGAAAAATGTCAAAAATGACAAATTTCAAGATGGCAAATGTCAAAGATGTCAAATGACAAATGTCAAAAATGAAAAGTGTCAAAATGAAAAAGGTCAAAAATGACAAATTTCAAGATGGCAAATGTCCAAGATGTCAAATGACAAATGTCACAATGCTAAATGTCAAAAATGAAAAGTGTCACTATGAAAAATGTCAAAAATGACAAATTTCAAGATGGCAAATGTCAAAGCTGACAAATGTCACAATGCTAAATGTAAAAAATGAAAAGTGTCACCATGAAAAATGTCACAAATAACAAATTTCAAGATGGCAAATGTCAAAGATGTCAAATGACAAATGTCACAATGCTAAATTTCAAAAATGACAAATTTCAAGATGGCAAATGTCAAAGATGTCAAATGACAAATGTCACAATGCTAAATGTCAAAAATGAAAAGTGTCACCATGAAAAATGTCAAAAATGACAAATTTCAAGATGGCAAATGTCAAAACTGACAAATGTCACAATGCTAAATGTCAAAAATGAAAAGTGTCACCATGATAAATGTCAAAAATAACAAATTTTAAGATGGCAAATGTCAAAGATGTCAAATGACAAATGTCACAATGCTAAATGTCAAAAATGAAAAGTGTCACCATGAAAAATGTCAAAAATAACAAATTTCAAGATGGCAAATGTCAAAGATGTCAAATGACAAATGTCACAATGCTAAATGTCAAAAATGAAAAGTGTCACTATGAAAAATGTCAAAAATGACAAATTTCAAAATGGCAAATGTCAAAGATGTCAAATGACAAATGTCACAATGCTAAATGTCAAAAATGAAAAGTGTCACCATGAAAAATGTCAAAAATGACAAATTTCAAGATGGCAAATGTCAAAGATGTCAAATGACAAATGTCACAATGCTAAATGTCAAAAATGAAAAGTGTCACCATGAAAAATGTCAAAAATAACAAATTTCAAGATGGCAAATGTCAAAGATGTCAAATGTCACAATGCTAAATGTCAAAAATGAAAAGTGTCACCATAAAAAATGTCAAAAATGACAAATTTCAAGATGGCAAATGTCAAAACTGACAAATGTCACAATGCTAAATGACAAAAATGAAAAGTGTCACCATGAAAAATGTCAAAAATAACAAATTTCAGGATGGCAAATGTCAAAGATGTCAAATGACAAATGTCAAAATGCTAAATGTCAAAAATGACAAATTTCAAGATGGTAAATGTCAAAGATGTCAAATGACAAATGTCACAATGCTAAATGTCAAAAATGAAAAGTGTCACCATGAAAAATGTCAAAAATGACAAATTTCAAGATGGCAAATGTCGAAGATGTCAAATGACAAATGTCACAATGCTAAATGTTAAAAATGAAAAGTGTCACCATGAAAAATGTCCAAAATGACAAATTTCAAGATAGCAAATGTCAAAGATGTCAAATGACAAATGTCACAATGCTAAATGTCAAAAATGAAAAGTGTCACCATAAAAAATGTCAAAAATGACAAATTTCAAGATGGCAAATATCAAAGATGTCAAATGACAAATGTCACAATGCTAAATGTCAAAAATGACAAATTTCAAGATGGCAAATGTCAAAGATGTCAAATGACAAATGTCACAATGCTAAATGTCAAAAATGAAAAGTGTCACCATGAAAAATGTCAAAAATGACAAATTTCAAGATGGCAAATGTCAAAGATGTCAAATGACAAATGTCACAATGCTAAATGTCAAAAATGAAAAGTGTCAAAAATGACAAATTTCAAGATGGCAAATGTCAAAGATGTCAAATGACAAATGTCACAATGCTAAATGTCAAAAATGAAAAGTGTCACCATGAAAAATGTCAAAAAATGACAAATTTCAAGATGGCAAATGTCAAAGATGTCAAATGACAAATGTCACAATGCTAAATGTCAAAAATGAAAAGTGTCACTATGAAAAATGTCAAAAATGACAAATTTCAAGATGGCAAATGTCAAAGATGTCAAATGACAAATGTCACAATGCTAAATGTCAAAAATAAAAAGTGTCACCATAAAAAATGTCAAAAATGACAAATTTCAAGATGGCAAATGTCAAAACTGACAAATGTCACAATGCTAAATGTCAAAAATGATAAGTGTCACTATGAAAAATGTCAAAAATGACAAATTTCAAGATGGCAAATGTCCAAGATGTCAAATGACAAATGTCACAATGCTAAATGTCAAAAATGAAAAGTGTCACCTTGAAAAATGTCAAAAATGATAAATTTCAAGATGGCAAATGTCAAAGATGTCAAATGACAAATGTCACAATGCTAAATGTCAAAAATGAAAAGTGTCAAAAATGACAAATTTCAAGATGGCAAATGTCTAAGATGTCACATGACAAATGTCACAATGCTAAATGTCAAAAATGAAAAGTGTCACCATGAAAAATGTCAAAAATGACAAATTTCAAGATGGCAAATGTCAAAACTGACAAATGTCACAATGCTAAATGTTAAAAATGAAAAGTGTCACCATGAAAAATGTCCAAAATAACAAATTTCAAGATGGCAAATGTCAAAGATGTCAAATGACAAATGTCACAATGCTAAATGTCAAAAATGACAAATTTCAAGATGGCAAATGTCAAAGATGTCAAATGACAAATGTCACAATGCTAAATGTCAAAAATGAAAAGTGTCACCATGAAAAATGTCAAAAATGACAAATTTCAAGATGGCAAATGTCAAAGATGTCAAATGACAAATGTCACAATGCTAAATGACAAAAATGAAAAGTGTCACCATAAAAAATGTCAAAAATGACAAATTTCAAGATGGCAAATGTCAAAGATGTCAAATGACAAATGTCACAATGATGCTAACAGTCAAAAATGAAAAGTGTCACCATGAAAAATGTCAAAAACGACAAATTTTAAGATGGCAAATATCAAAGATGTCAAATGACAAATGTCACAATGCTAAATGTCAAAAATGAAAAGTGTCACCATGAAAAATGTCAAAAATGACAAATTTCAAGATGGCAAATGTCAAAGATGTCAAATGACAAATGTCACAATGCTAAATGTCAAAAATGAAACGTCTCACCATAAAAAATGTCAAAAATGACAAATTTCAAGATTGCAAATATCAAAGATGTCAAATGACAAATTTCACAATGCTAAATGTCAAAAATGACAAATTTCAAGATGGCAAATGTCAAAGATGTCAAATGACAAATGTCACAATGCTAAATGTCAAAAATGAAAAGTCTCACCATGAAAAATGTCAAAAATGACAAATTTCAAGATGGCAAATGTCAAAGATGTCAAATGACAAATGTCACAATGCTAAATGTCAAAAATGAAAAGTGTCAAAAATTACAAATTTCAAGATGGCAAATGTCTAAGATGTCAACTGACAAATGTCACAATGCTAAAAGTCAAAAATGAAAAGTGTCACCATGAAAAATGTCAAAAATGACAAATTTCAAGATGGCAAATGTCAAAGATGTCAAATGACAAATGTCACAATGCTAAATGTCAAAAATGAAAAGTGTCACCATAAAAAATGTCAAAAATGACAAATTTCAAGATGGCAAATGTCAAAGATGTCAAATGACAAATGTCACAATGCTAAATGTCAAAAATGAAAAGTGTCACTATGAAAAATGTCAAAAATGACAAATTTCAAGATGGCAAATGTCAAAGATGTCAAATGACAAATGTCACAATGCTAAATGTCAAAAATGAAAAGTGTCACCATGAAAAATGTCAAAAATGACAAATTTCAAGATGGCAAATGTCAAAACTGACAAATGTCACAATGCTAAATGTCAAAAATGATAAGTGTCACCATGAAAAATGTCAAAAATGACAAATTCCAAGATGGCAAATGTCCAAGATGTCAAATGACAAATGTCACAATGCTAAATGTCAAATAAAAAGTGTCACCTTGAAAAATGTCAAAAATGATAAATTTCAAGATGGCAAATGTCAAAGATGTCAAATGACAAATGTCACAATGCTAAATGTCAAAAATGAAAAGTGTCAAAAATGACAAATTTCAAGATGGCAAATGTCTAAGATGTCACATGACAAATGTCACAATGCTAAATGTCAAAAATGAAAAGTGTCACCATGAAAAATGTCAAAAATGACAAATTTCAAGATGGCAAATGTCAAAACTGACAAATGTCACAATGCTAAATGTCAAAAATGAAAAGTGTCACCATGAAAAATGTCAAAAATGACAAATTTCAAGATGGCAAATGTCAAAGATGTCAAATGACAAATGTCACAATGCTAAATGTCAAAAATGAAAAGTGTCACCATGAAAAATGTCAAAAATGACAAATTTCAAGATGGCAAATGTCAAAACTGACAAATGTCACAATGCTAAATGTCAAAAATGATAAGTGTCACCATGAAAAATGTCAAAAATGACAAATTTCAAGATGGCAAATGTCCAAGATGTCAAATGACAAATGTCACAATGCTAAATGTCAAAAATGAAAAGTGTCACCTTGAAAAATGTCAAAAATGATAAATTTCAAGATGGCAAATGTCAAAGATGTCAAATGACAAATGTCACAATGCTAAATGTCAAAAATGAAAAGTGTCAAAAATGACAAATTTCAAGATGGCAAATGTCTAAGATGTCACATGACAAATGTCACAATGCTAAATGTCAAAAATGAAAAGTGTCACCATGAAAAATGTCAAAAATGACAAATTTCAAGATGGCAAATGTCAAAACTGACAAATGTCACAATGCTAAATGTTAAAAATGAAAAGTGTCACCATGAAAAATGTCCAAAATAACAAATTTCAAGATGGCAAATGTCAAAGATGTCAAATGACAAATGTCACAATGCTAAATGTCAAAAATGACAAATTTTAAGATGGCAAATGTCAAAGATGTCAAATGACAAATGTCACAATGCTAAATGTCAAAAATGAAAAGTGTCACCATGAAAAATGTCAAAAATGACAAATTTCAAGATGGCAAATGTCAAAGATGTCAAATGACAAATGTCACAATGCTAAATGTCAAAAATGAAAACTGTCACCATAAAAAATGTCAAAAATGACAAATTTCAAGATAGCAAATGTCAAAGATGTCAAATGACAAATGTCACAATGATGCTAACAGTCAAAAATGAAAAGTGTCACCATGAAAAATGTCAAAAATAACAAATTTCAAGATGGCAAATGTCAAAGATGTCAAATGACAAATGTCACAATGCTAAATGTCAAAAATAAAAAGTGTCACCATGAAAAATGTCAAAAATGACAAATTTCAAGATGGCAAATATCAAAGATGTCAAATGACAAATTTCACAATGCTAAATGTCAAAAATGACAAATTTCAAGATGGCAAATGTCAAAGATGTCAAATGACAAATGTCACAATGCTAAATGTCAAAAATGAAAAGTGTCACCATGAAAAATGTCAAAAATGACAAATTTCAAGATGGCAAATGTCAAAGATGTCAAATGACAAATGTCACAATGCTAAATGTCAAAAATGAAAAGTGTCAAAAATTACAAATTTCAAGATGGCAAATGTCTAAGATGTCAAATGACAAATGTCACAATGCTAAATGTCAAAAATGAAAAGTGTCACCATGAAAAATGTCAAAAATGACAAATTTCAAGATGGCAAATGTCAAAGATGTCAAATGACAAATGTCACAATGCTAAATGTCAAAAATGAAAAGTGTCACAATAAAAAATGTCAATAATGACAAATTTCAAGATGGAAAATGTCAAAGATGTCAAATGACAAATGTCACAATGCTAAATGTCAAAAATGAAAAGTGTCACCATGAAAAATGTCAAAAATTACAAATTTCAAGATGGCAAATGTCAAAGATGTCGAATATGACAAATGTCACAATGCTAAATGTCAAAAATGAAAAGTGTTACCATGAAAAATGTCAAAAATAACAAATTTCAAGATGGCAAATGTCAAAGATGTCAAATGACAAATGTCACAATGCTAAATGTCAAAAATGAAAAGTGTCACCATGAAAAATGTCAAAAATGACAAATTTCAAGATGGCAAATATCAAAGATGTCAAATGACAAATGTCACAATGCTAAATGTCAAAAATGACAAATTTCAAGATGGCAAATGTCAAAGATGTCAAATGACAAATGTCACAATGCTAAATGTCAAAAATGAAAAGTGTCACCATGCAAAATGTCAAAAATGACAAATTTCAAGATGGCAAATGTCAAAGATGTCAAATGACAAATGTCACAATGCTAAATGTCAAAAATGAAAAGTGTCACCATGAAAAATGTCAAAAATAACAAATTTCAAGATGGCAAATGTCAAAGATGTCAAATGACAAATGTCACAATGCTAAATGTCAAAAATGAAAAGTGTTACCATGAAAAATGTCAAAAATGACAAATTTCAAGATGGCAAATGTCAAAGATGTCAAATGACAAATGTCACAATGCTAAATGTCAAAAATGAAAAGTGTCACCATGAAAAATGTCAAAAATAACAAATTTCAAGATGGCAAATGTCAAAGATGTCAAATGACAAATGTCACAATGCTAAATGTCAAAAATGAAAAGTGTCAAAAATGACAAATTTCAAGATGGCAAATGTCAAAGATGTCAAATGACCAATGTCACAATGCTAAATGTCAAAAATGAAAAGTGTCACCATGAAAAATGTCAAAAATAACAAATTTCAAGATGGCAAATGTCAAAGATGTGAAATGACAAATGTCACAATGCTAAATGTCAAAAATGAAAAGTGTCACCATGAAAAATGTCAAAAATGACAAATTTCAAGATGGCAAATGTCAAAGATGTCAAATGACAAATGTCACAATGCTAAATGTCAAAAATGAAAAGTGTTACCATGAAAAATGTCAAAAATAACAAATTTCAAGATGGCAAATGTCAAAGATGTCAAATGACAAATGTCACAATGCTAAATGTCAAAAATGAAAAGTGTTACCATGAAAGATGTCAAAAATGACAAATTTCAAGATGGCAAATGTCAAAGATGTCAAATGACAAATGTCACAATGCTAAATGTCAAAAATGAAAAGTGTCACCATGAAAAATGTCAAAAATAACAAATTTCAAGATGCAAATGTCAAAGATGTTAAATGACAAATGTCACAATGCTAAATGTCAAAAATGAAAAGTGTCAAAAATGACAAATTTCAAGATGGCAAATGTCAAAGATGTCAAATGACAAATTTCACAATGCTAAATGTCAAAAATGAAAAGTGTTACCATGAAAAATGTCAAAAATAACAAATTTCAAGATGGCAAATGTCAAAGATGTCAAATGACAAATGTCACAATGCAAAATGTCAAAAATGAAAAGTGTCACCATGAAAAATAACAAAAATGACAAATTTCAAGATGGCAAATGTCAAAGATGTCAAATGACAAATGTCACAATGCTAAATGTCAAAAATGAAAAGTGTCACCATGAAAAATGTCAAAAATAACAAATTTCAAGATGGCAAATGTAAAGATGTCAAATGACAAATGTCACAATGCTAAATGTCAAAAATGAAAAGTGTTACCATGAAAAATGTCAAAAATAACAAATTTCAAGATGGCAAATGTCAAAGATGTCAAATGACAAATGTCACAATGCTAAATGTCAAAAATGACAAATTTCAAGATGGCAAATTTCAAAGATGTCAAATGACAAATGTCACAATGCTAAATGTCAAAAATAAAAAGTGTCACCATGAAAAATGTCAAAAATGACAAATTTCAAGATGGCAAATGTCAAAGATGTCAAATGACAAATGTCACAATGCTAAATGTCAAAAATGAAAAGTGTCACCATGAAAAATGTCAAAAATGACAAATTTCAAGATGGCAAATATCAAAACTGACAAATGTCCCAATGCTAAATGTCAAAAATGATAAGTGTCACCATGAAAAATGTCAAAAATGACAAATTTCAAGATGGCAAATGTCCAAGATGTCAAATGACAAATGTCACAATGCTAAATGTCAAAAATGAAAAGTGTCACCATGAAAAATGTCAATAATGACAAATTTCAAGATGGAAAATGTCAAAGATGTCAAATGACAAATGTCACAATGCTAAATGTCAAAAATGAAAAGTGTCACCATGAAAAATGTCAAAAATTACAAATTTCAAGATGGCAAATGTCAAAGATGTCGAATATGACAAATGTCACAATGCTAAATGTCAAAAATAAAAAGTGTTACCATGAAAAATGTCAAAAATGACAAATTTCAAGATGGCAAATGTCAAAGATGTCAAATGACAAATGTCACAATGCTAAATGTCAAAAATGAAAAGTGTCACCATGAAAAATGTCAAAAATGACAAATTTCAAGATGGCAAATATCAAAGATGTCAAATGACAAATGTCACAATGCTAAATGTCAAAAATGACAAATTTCAAGATGGCAAATGTCAAAGATGTCAAATGACAAATGTCACAATGCTAAATGTCAAAAATGAAAAGTGTCACCATGCAAAATGTCAAAAATGACAAATTTCAAGATGGCAAATGTCAAAGATGTCAAATGACAAATGTCACAATGCTAAATGTCAAAAATGAAAAGTGTCACCATGAAAAATGTCAAAGATAACAAATTTCAAGATGGCAAATGTCAAAGATGTCAAATGACAAATGTCACAATGCTAAATGTCAAAAATGAAAAGTGTTACCATGAAAAATGTCAAAAATGACAAATTTCAAGATGGCAAATGTCAAAGATGTCTAATGACAAATGTCACAATGCTAAATGTCAAAAATGAAAAGTGTCACCATGAAAAATGTCAAAAATAACAAATTTCAAGATGGCAAATGTCAAAGATGTCAAATGACAAATGTCACAATGCTAAATGTCAAAAATGAAAAGTGTCAAAAATGACAAATTTCAAGATGGCAAATGTCAAAGATGTCAAATGACAAATGTCACAATGCTAAATGTCAAAAATGAAAAGTGTCACCATGAAAAATGTCAAAAATAACAAATTTCAAGATGGCAAATGTCAAAGATGTCAAATGACAAATGTCACAATGCTAAATGTCAAAAATGAAAAGTGTCACCATGAAAAATGTCAAAAATGACAAATTTCAAGATGGCAAATGTCAAAGATGTCAAATGACAAATGTCACAATGCTAAATGTCAAAAATGAAAAGTGTTACCATGAAAAATGTCAAAAATAACAAATTTCAAGATGGCAAATGTCAAAGATGTCAAATGACAAATGTCACAATGCTAAATGTCAAAAATGAAAAGTGTTACCATGAAAGATGTAAAAAATGACAAATTTCAAGATGGCAAATGTCAAAGATGTCAAATGACAAATGTCACAATGCTAAATGTCAAAAATGAAAAGTGTCACCATGAAAAATGTCAAAAATAACAAATTTCAAGATGCAAATGTCAAAGATGTCAAATGACAAATGTCACAATGCTAAATGTCAAAAATGAAAAGTGTCAAAAATGACAAATTTCAAGATGGCAAATGTCAAAGATGTCAAATGACAAATTTCACAATGCTAAATGTCAAAAATGAAAAGTGTTACCATGAAAAATGTCAAAAATAACAAATTTCAAGATGGCAAATGTCAAAGATGTCAAATGACAAATGTCACAATGCAAAATGTCAAAAATGAAAAGTGTCACCATGAAAAATGACAAAAATGACAAATTTCAAGATGGCAAATGTCAAAGATGTCAAATGACAAATGTCACAATGCTAAATGTCAAAAATGAAAAGTGTCACCATGAAAAATGTCAAAAATAACAAATTTCAAGATGGCAAATGTAAAGATGTCAAATGACAAATGTCACAATGCTAAATGTCAAAAATGACAAATTTCAAGATGGCAAATGTCAAAGATGTCAAATGACAAATGTCACAATGCTAAATGTCAAAAATAAAAAGTGTCACCATGAAAAATGTCAAAAATGACAAATTTCAAGATGGCAAATGTCAAAGATGTCAAATGACAAATGTCACAATGCTAAATGTCAAAAATGAAAAGTGTCACCATGAAAAATGTCAAAAATGACAAATTTCAAGATGGCAAATGTCAAAACTGACAAATGTCCCAATGCTAAATGTCAAAAATGATAAGTGTCACCATGAAAAATGTCAAAAATGACAAATTTCAAGATGGCAAATGTCCAAGATGTCAAATGACAAATGTCACAATGCTAAATGTCAAAAATGAAAAGTGTCACCTTGAAAAATGTCAAAAATGACAAATTTCAAGATGGCAAATGTCAAAGATGTCAAATGACAAATGTCACAATGCTAAATGTCAAAAATGAAAAGTGTCAAAAATGACAAATTTCAAGATGGCAAATGTCTAATATGTCAAATGTCACAATGCTAAATGTCAAAAATAAAAAGTGTCAAAAATGACAAATTTCAAGATGGCAAATGTCAAAAATGAAAAGTGTCAAAAATGACAAATTTCAAGATGGCAAATGTCAAAGATAACAAATGTCACAATGCTAAATGTCAAAAATGAAAAGTGTCAAAAATGACAAATTTCAAGATGGCAAATGTCTAAGATGTCAAATGACAAATGTCACAATGCTAAATGTCAAAAATGAAAAGTGTCACCGTGAAAAATGTCAAAAATGACAAATTTTAAGATGGCAAATGTCAAAGATGTCAAATGACAAATGTCACAATGCTAAATGTCAAAAATGAAAAGTGTCACCATGAAAAATGTCAAAAATGACAAATTTTAAGATGGCAAATGTCAAAGATGTCAAATGACAAATGTCACAATGCTAAATGTCAAAAATGAAAAGTGTCCCCATGAAAAATGTCAATAATGACAAATTTCAAGATGGAAAATGTCAAAGATGTCAAATGACAAATGTCACAATGCTAAATGTCAAAAATGAAAAGTGTCACCATGAAAAATGTCAAAAATTACAAATTTCAAGATGGCAAATGTCAAAGATGTCGAATATGACAAATGTCACAATGCTAAATGTCAAAAATGAAAAGTGTTACCATGAAAAATGTCAAAAATGACAAATTTCAAGATGGCAAATGTCAAAGATGTCAAATGACAAATGTCACAATGCTAAATGTCAAAAATGAAAAGTGTCACCATGAAAAATGTCAAAAATGACAAATTTCAAGATGGCAAATATCAAAGATGTCAAATGACAAATGTCACAATGCTAAATGTCAAAAATGACAAATTTCAAGATGGCAAATGTCAAAGATGTCAAATGACAAATGTCACAATGCTAAATGTCAAAAATGAAAAGTGTCACCATGCAAAATGTTAAAAATGACAAATTTCAAGATGGCAAATGTCAAAGATGTCAAATGACAAATGTCACAATGCTAAATGTCAAAAATGAAAAGTGTCACCATGAAAAATGTCAAAAATAACAAATTTCAAGATGGCAAATGTCAAAGATGTCAAATGACAAATATCACAATGCTAAATGTCAAAAATGAAAAGTGTTACCATGAAAAATGTCAAAAATGACAAATTTCAAGATGGCAAATGTCAAAGATGTCAAATGACAAATGTCACAATGCTAAATGTCAAAAATGAAAAGTGTCACCATGAAAAATGTCAAAAATAACAAATTTCAAGATGGCAAATGTCAAAGATGTCAAATGACAAATGTCACAATGCTAAATGTCAAAAATGAAAACTGTCAAAAATGACAAATTTCAAGATGGCAAATGTCAAAGATGTCAAATGACAAATGTCACAATGCTAAATGTCAAAAATGAAAAGTGTCACCATGAAAAATGTCAAAAATAACAAATTTCAAGATGGCAAATGTCAAAGATGTCAAATGACAAATGTCACAATGCTAAATGTCAAAAATGAAAAGTGTCACCATGAAAAATGTCAAAAATGACAAATTTCAAGATGGCAAATGTCAAAGATGTCAAATGACAAATGTCACAATGCTAAATGTCAAAAATGAAAAGTGTTACCATGAAAAATGTCAAAAATAACAAATTTCAAGATGGCAAATGTCAAAGATGTCAAATGACAAATGTCACAATGCTAAATGTCAAAAATAAAAAGTGTTACCATGAAAGATGTCAAAAATGACAAATTTCAAGATGGCAAATGTCAAAGATGTCAAATGACAAATGTCACAATGCTAAATGTCAAAAATGAAAAGTGTCACCATGAAAAATGTCAAAAATAACAAATTTCAAGATGCAAATGTCAAAGATGTCAAATGACAAATGTCACAATGCTAAATGTCAAAAATGAAAAGTGTCAAAAATGACAAATTTCAAGATGGCAAATGTCAAAGATGTCAAATGACAAATTTCACAATGCTAAATGTCCAAAATGAAAAGTGTTACCATGAAAAATGTCAAAAATAACAAATTTCAAGATGGCAAATGTCAAAGATGTCAAATGACAAATGTCACAATGCAAAATGTCAAAAATAAAAAGTGTCACCATGAACAATGTCAAAAATGACAAATTTCAAGATGGCAAATGTCAAAGATGTCAAATGACAAATGTCACAATGCTAAATGTCAAAAATGAAAAGTGTCACCATGAAAAATGTCAAAAATAACAAATTTCAAGATGGCAAATGTAAAGATGTCAAATGACAAATGTCACAATGCTAAATGTCAAAAATGAAAAGTGTTACCATGAAAAATGTCAAAAATGACAAATTTTAAGATAACAAATGTCAAAGATGTCAAATGACAAATGTCACAATGCTAAATGTCAAAAATGAAAAGTGTCACCATGAAAAATGTCAAAAATAACAAATTTTAAGATGGCAAATGTCACAGATGTCAAATGACAAATGTCACAATGCTAAATGTCAAAAATGAAAAGTGTCAAAAATGACAAATTTCAAGATGGCAAATGTCAAAGATGTCAAATGACAAATTTCACAATGCTAAATGTCAAAAATGAAAAGTGTCACCATAAAAAATGTCAAAAATAACAAATTTCAAGATGGCAAATGTCAAAGATGTCAAATGACAAATGTCACAATGCTAAATGTCAAAAATGAAAAGTGTCACCATGAAAAATGTCAAAAATGACAAATTTCAAGATGGCAAATGTCAAAGATGTCAAATGACAAATGTCACAATGCTAAATGTCAAAAATGAAAAGTGTCACCATGAAAAATGTCAAAAATAACAAATTTCAAGATGGCAAATGTCAAAGATGTAAAATGACAAATGTCACAATGCTAAATGTCAAAAATGAAAAGTGTCACCATGAAAAATGTCAAACATGACAAATTTCAAGATGGCAAATGTCAAAGATGTCAAATGACAAATGTCACAATGCTAAATGTCAAAAATGAAAAGTGTCAAAAATGACAAATTTCAAGATGGCAAATGTCTTAGATGTCAAATAACAAATGTCACAATGCTAAATGTCAAAAATGAAAAGTGTCACCGTGAAAAATGTCAAAAATGACAAATTTCAAGATGGCAAATGTCAAAGATGTCAAATGACAAATGTCACAATGCTAAATGTCAAAAATGAAAAGTGTCAAAAATGACAAATTTCAAGATGGCAAATGTCAAAGATGTCAAATGACAAATTTCACAATGCTAAATGTCAAAAATGAAAAGTGTCACCATGAAAAATGTCAAAAATAACAAATTTCAAGATGGCAAATGTCAAAGATGTCAAATGACAAATGTCACAATGCTAAATGTCAAAAATGAAAAGTGTCACCATGAAAAATGTCAAAAATAACAAATTTTAAGATGGCAAATGTCACAGATGTCAAATGACAAATGTCACAATGCTAAATGTCAAAAATGAAAAGTGTCAAAAATGACAAATTTCAAGATGGCAAATGTCAAAGATGTCAAATGACAAATTTCACAATGCTAAATGTCAAAAATGAAAAGTGTCACCATGAAAAATGTCAAAAATAACAAATTTCAAGATGGCAAATGTCAAAGATGTCAAATGACAAATGTCACAATGCTAAATGTCAAAAATGAAAAGTGTCACCATGAAAAATGTCAAAAATGACAAATTTCAAGATGGCAAATGTCAAAGATGTCAAATGACAAATGTCACAATGCTAAATGTCAAAAATGAAAAGTGTCACCATGAAAAATGTCAAAAATGACAAATTTTAAGATGGCAAATGTCAAAGATGTCAAATGACAAATGTCACAATGCTAAATGTCAAAAATGAAAAGTGTCACCATGAAAAATGTCAAAAATGACAAATTTCAAGATGGCAAATGTCAAAGATGTCAAATGACAAATGTCACAATGCTAAATGTCAAAAATGAAAAGTGTCAAAAATGACAAATTTCAAGATGGCAAATGTCTAAGATGTCAAATGACAAATGTCACAGTGCTAAATGTCAAAAATGAAAAGTGTCACCGTGAAAAATGTCAAAAATGACAAATTTCAAGATGGCAAATGTCAAAGATGTCAAATGACAAATGTCACAATGCTAAATGTCAAAAATGAAAAGTGTCACCATGAAAAATGTCAAAAATGACAAATTTCAAGATGGCAAATGTCCAAGATGTCAAATGACAAATGTCACAATGCTAAATGTCAAAAATGAAAAGTGTCCCCATGAAAAATGTCAATAATGACAAATTTCAAGATGGCAAATGTCAAAGATGTCAAATGACAAATGTCACAATGCTAAATGTCAAAAATGAAAAGTTTCACCATGAAAAATGTCAAAAATGACAAATTTCAAGATGGCAAATGTCAAAGATGTCAAATGACAAATGTCACAATGCTAAATGTCAAAAATGAAAAGTGTCAAAAATGACAAATTTCAAGATGACAAATGTCTAAGATGTCAAATGACAAATGTCACAATGCTAAATGTCAAAAATGAAAAGTGTCACCATGAAAAATGTCAAAAATGACAAATTTCAAGATGGCAAATGTCAAAGATGTCAAATGACAAATGTCACAATGCTAAATGTCAAAAATGAAAAGTGTCACCATGAAAAATGTCAAAAATAAAAAATTTCAAGATGGCAAATGTCAAAGATGTCAAATGACAAATGTCACAATGCTAAATGTCAAAAATGAAAAGTGTCACCATGAAAAATGTCAAAAATAACAAATTTCAAGATGGCAAATGTCAAAGATGTCAAATGACAAATGTCACAATGCTAAATGTCAAAAATGAAAAGTGTCAAAAATGACAAATTTCAAGATGGCAAATGTCAAAGATGTCAAATGACAAATGTCACAATGCTAAATATCAAAAATGAAAAGTGTCACCATAAAAAATGTCAAAAATAACAAATTTCAAGATGGCAAATGTCAAAGATGTCAAATGACAAATGTCACAATGCTAAATGTCAAAAATGAAAAGTGTCACCATGAAAAATGTCAAAAATGACAAATTTCAAGATGGCAAATGTCAAAGATGTCAAATGACAAATGTCACAATGCTAAATGTCAAAAATGAAAAGTGTCACCATGAAAAATGTCAAAAATAACAAATTTCAAGATGGCAAATGTCAAAGATGTCAAATGACAAATGTCACAATGCTAAATGTCAAAAATGAAAAGTGTTACCATGAAAAATGTCAAAAATGACAAATTTCAAGATGGCAAATGTCAAATATGTCAAATGACAAATGTCACAATGCTAAATGTCAAAAATGAAAAGTGTCACCATGAAAAATGTCAAAAATAACAAATTTCAAGATGGCAAATGTCAAAGATGTCAAATGACAAATGTCACAATGCTAAATGTCAAAAATGAAAAGTGTCACCATGAAAAATGTCAAAAATGACAAATTTCAAGATGGCAAATGTCAAAGATGTCAAATGACAAATGTCACAATGCTAAATGTCAAAAATGAAAAGTGTTACCATGAAAAATGTCAAAAATAACAAATTTCAAGATGGCAAATGTCAAAGATGTCAAATGACAAATGTCACAATGCTAAATGTCAAAAATAAAAAGTGTTACCATGAAAGATGTCAAAAATGACAAATTTCAAGATGGCAAATGTCAAAGATGTCAAATGACAAATGTCACAATGCTAAATGTCAAAAATGAAAAGTGTCACCATGAAAAATGTCAAAAATAACAAATTTCAAGATGCAAATGTCAAAGATGTCAAATGACAAATGTCACAATGCTAAATGTCAAAAATGAAAAGTGTCAAAAATGACAAATTTCAAGATGGCAAATGTCAAAGATGTCAAATGACAAATTTCACAATGCTAAATGTCAAAAATGAAAAGTGTTACCATGAAAAATGTCAAAAATAACAAATTTCAAGATGGCAAATGTCAAAGATGTCAAATGACAAATGTCACAATGCAAAATGTCAAAAATAAAAAGTGTCACCATGAACAATGTCAAAAATGACAAATTTCAAGATGGCAAATGTCAAAGATGTCAAATGACAAATGTCACAATGCTAAATGTCAAAAATGAAAAGTGTCACCATGAAAAATGTCAAAAATAACAAATTTCAAGATGGCAAATGTAAAGATGTCAAATGACAAATGTCACAATGCTAAATGTCAAAAATGAAAAGTGTTACCATGAAAAATGTCAAAAATGACAAATTTTAAGATAACAAATGTCAAAGATGTCAAATGACAAATGTCACAATGCTAAATGTCAAAAATGAAAAGTGTCACCATGAAAAATGTCAAAAATAACAAATTTTAAGATGGCAAATGTCACAGATGTCAAATGACAAATGTCACAATGCTAAATGTCAAAAATGAAAAGTGTCAAAAATGACAAATTTCAAGATGGCAAATGTCAAAGATGTCAAATGACAAATTTCACAATGCTAAATGTCAAAAATGAAAAGTGTCACCATAAAAAATGTCAAAAATAACAAATTTCAAGATGGCAAATGTCAAAGATGTCAAATGACAAATGTCACAATGCTAAATGTCAAAAATGAAAAGTGTCACCATGAAAAATGTCAAAAATGACAAATTTCAAGATGGCAAATGTCAAAGATGTCAAATGACAAATGTCACAATGCTAAATGTCAAAAATGAAAAGTGTCACCATGAAAAATGTCAAAAATAACAAATTTCAAGATGGCAAATGTCAAAGATGTAAAATGACAAATGTCACAATGCTAAATGTCAAAAATGAAAAGTGTCACCATGAAAAATGTCAAACATGACAAATTTCAAGATGGCAAATGTCAAAGATGTCAAATGACAAATGTCACAATGCTAAATGTCAAAAATGAAAAGTGTCAAAAATGACAAATTTCAAGATGGCAAATGTCTTAGATGTCAAATAACAAATGTCACAATGCTAAATGTCAAAAATGAAAAGTGTCACCGTGAAAAATGTCAAAAATGACAAATTTCAAGATGGCAAATGTCAAAGATGTCAAATGACAAATGTCACAATGCTAAATGTCAAAAATGAAAAGTGTCAAAAATGACAAATTTCAAGATGGCAAATGTCAAAGATGTCAAATGACAAATTTCACAATGCTAAATGTCAAAAATGAAAAGTGTCACCATGAAAAATGTCAAAAATAACAAATTTCAAGATGGCAAATGTCAAAGATGTCAAATGACAAATGTCACAATGCTAAATGTCAAAAATGAAAAGTGTCACCATGAAAAATGTCAAAAATAACAAATTTTAAGATGGCAAATGTCACAGATGTCAAATGACAAATGTCACAATGCTAAATGTCAAAAATGAAAAGTGTCAAAAATGACAAATTTCAAGATGGCAAATGTCAAAGATGTCAAATGACAAATTTCACAATGCTAAATGTCAAAAATGAAAAGTGTCACCATGAAAAATGTCAAAAATAACAAATTTCAAGATGGCAAATGTCAAAGATGTCAAATGACAAATGTCACAATGCTAAATGTCAAAAATGAAAAGTGTCACCATGAAAAATGTCAAAAATGACAAATTTCAAGATGGCAAATGTCAAAGATGTCAAATGACAAATGTCACAATGCTAAATGTCAAAAATGAAAAGTGTCACCATGAAAAATGTCAAAAATGACAAATTTTAAGATGGCAAATGTCAAAGATGTCAAATGACAAATGTCACAATGCTAAATGTCAAAAATGAAAAGTGTCACCATGAAAAATGTCAAAAATGACAAATTTCAAGATGGCAAATGTCAAAGATGTCAAATGACAAATGTCACAATGCTAAATGTCAAAAATGAAAAGTGTCAAAAATGACAAATTTCAAGATGGCAAATGTCTAAGATGTCAAATGACAAATGTCACAGTGCTAAATGTCAAAAATGAAAAGTGTCACCGTGAAAAATGTCAAAAATGACAAATTTCAAGATGGCAAATGTCAAAGATGTCAAATGACAAATGTCACAATGCTAAATGTCAAAAATGAAAAGTGTCACCATGAAAAATGTCAAAAATGACAAATTTCAAGATGGCAAATGTCCAAGATGTCAAATGACAAATGTCACAATGCTAAATGTCAAAAATGAAAAGTGTCCCCATGAAAAATGTCAATAATGACAAATTTCAAGATGGCAAATGTCAAAGATGTCAAATGACAAATGTCACAATGCTAAATGTCAAAAATGAAAAGTTTCACCATGAAAAATGTCAAAAATGACAAATTTCAAGATGGCAAATGTCAAAGATGTCAAATGACAAATGTCACAATGCTAAATGTCAAAAATGAAAAGTGTCAAAAATGACAAATTTCAAGATGACAAATGTCTAAGATGTCAAATGACAAATGTCACAATGCTAAATGTCAAAAATGAAAAGTGTCACCATGAAAAATGTCAAAAATGACAAATTTCAAGATGGCAAATGTCAAAGATGTCAAATGACAAATGTCACAATGCTAAATGTCAAAAATGAAAAGTGTCACCATGAAAAATGTCAAAAATAAAAAATTTCAAGATGGCAAATGTCAAAGATGTCAAATGACAAATGTCACAATGCTAAATGTCAAAAATGAAAAGTGTCACCATGAAAAATGTCAAAAATAACAAATTTCAAGATGGCAAATGTCAAAGATGTCAAATGACAAATGTCACAATGCTAAATGTCAAAAATGAAAAGTGTCAAAAATGACAAATTTCAAGATGGCAAATGTCAAAGATGTCAAATGACAAATGTCACAATGCTAAATATCAAAAATGAAAAGTGTCACCATAAAAAATGTCAAAAATAACAAATTTCAAGATGGCAAATGTCAAAGATGTCAAATGACAAATGTCACAATGCTAAATGTCAAAAATGAAAAGTGTCACCATGAAAAATGTCAAAAATGACAAATTTCAAGATGGCAAATGTCAAAGATGTCAAATGACAAATGTCACAATGCTAAATGTCAAAAATGAAAAGTGTCACCATGAAAAATGTCAAAAATAACAAATTTCAAGATGGCAAATGTCAAAGATGTCAAATGACAAATGTCACAATGCTAAATGTCAAAAATGAAAAGTGTTACCATGAAAAATGTCAAAAATGACAAATTTCAAGATGGCAAATGTCAAATATGTCAAATGACAAATGTCACAATGCTAAATGTCAAAAATGAAAAGTGTCACCATGAAAAATGTCAAAAATAACAAATTTCAAGATGGCAAATGTCAAAGATGTCAAATGACAAATTTCACAATGCTAAATGTCAAAAATGAAAAGTGTCACCATGAAAAATGTCAAAAATAACAAATTTCAAGATGGAAAATGTCAAAGATGTCAAATGACAAATGTCACAATGCTAAATGTCAAAAATGAAAAGTGTCAAAAATGACAAATTTCAAGATGGCAAATGTCTAAGATGTCACATGACAAATGTCACAATGCTAAATGTCAAAAATGAAAAGTGTCACCATGAAAAATGTCAAAAATGACAAATTTCAAGATGGCAAATGTCAAAACTGACAAATGTCACAATGCTAAATGTTAAAAATGAAAAGTGTCACCATGAAAAATGTCCAAAATAACAAATTTCAAGATGGCAAATGTCAAAGATGTCAAATGACAAATGTCACAATGCTAAATGTCAAAAATGACAAATTTTAAGATGGCAAATGTCAAAGATGTCAAATGACAAATGTCACAATGCTAAATGTCAAAAATGAAAAGTGTCACCATGACAAATGTCAAAAATGACAAATTTCAAGATGGCAAATGTCAAAGATGTCAAATGACAAATGTCACAATGCTAAATGTCAAAAATGAAAACTGTCACCATGAAAAATGTCAAAAATGACAAATTTCAAGATGGCAAATGTCAAAGATGTCAAATGACAAATGTCACAATGATGCTAACAGTCAAAAATGAAAAGTGTCACCATGAAAAATGTCAAAAACGACAAATTTCAAGATGGCAAATATCAAAGATGTCAAATGACAAATGTCACAATGCTAAATGTCAAAAATGAAAAGTGTCACCATAAAATGTCAAAAATGACAAATTTCAAGATGGCAAATGTCAAAGATGTCAAATGACAAATGTCACAATGCTAAATGTCAAAAATGAAACGTGTCACCATAAAAAATGTCAAAAATGACAAATTTCAAGATGGCAAATATCAAAGATGTCAAATGACAAATTTCACAATGCTAAATGTCAAAAATGACAAATTTCAAGATGGCAAATGTCAAAGATGTCAAATGACAAATGTCACAATGCTAAATGTCAAAAATGAAAAGTGTCACCATGAAAAATGTCAAAAATGACAAATTTCAAGATGGCAAATGTCAAAGATGTCAAATGACAAATGTCACAATGCTAAATGTCAAAAATAAAAAGTGTCAAAAATTACAAATTTCAAGATGGCAAATGTCTAAGATGTCAAATGACAAATGTCACAATGCTAAATGTCAAAAATGAAAAGTGTCACCATGAAAAATGTCAAAAATGACAAATTTCAAGATGGCAAATGTCAAAGATGTCAAATGACAAATGTCACAATGCTAAATGTCAAAAATGAAAAGTGTCACAATAAAAAATGTCAAAAATGACAAATTTCAAGATGGCAAATGTCAAAGATGTCAAATGACAAATGTCACAATGCTAAATGTCAAAAATGAAAAGTGTCACTATGAAAAATGTCAAAAATGACAAATTTCAAGATGGCAAATGTCAAAGATGTCAAATGACAAATATCACAATGCTAAATGTCAAAAATGAAAAGTGTCACCATGAAAAATGTCAAAAATGACAAATTTCAAGATGGCAAATGTCAAAACTGACAAATGTCACAATGCTAAATGTCAAAAATAAAAAGTGTCACCATGAAAAATGTCAAAAATAACAAATTTCAAGATGGCAAATGTCAAAGATGTCAAATGACAAATGTCACAATGCTAAATGTCAAAAATGACAAATTTCAAGATGGCAAATGTCAAAGATGTCAAATGACAAATGTCACAATGCTAAATGTCAAAAATGAAAAGTGTCACCATGAAAAATGTCAAAAATGACAAATTTCAAGATGGCAAATGTCAAAGATGTCAAATGACAAATGTCACAATGCTAAATGTCAAAAATGAAAAGTGTCACCATGAAAAATGTCAAAAATGACAAATTTCAAGATGGTAAATGTCAAAGATGTCAAATGACAAATGTCACAGTGCTAACTGTCAAAAATGAAAAGTGTCACCATGAAAAATGTCAAAAATGACAAATTTCAAGATGGCAAATATCAAAGATGTCAAATGACAAATGTCACAATGCTAAATGCCAAAAATGACAAATTTCAAGATGGCAAATGTCAAAGATGTCAAATGACAAATGTCACAATGCAAAATGTCAAAAATGAAAAGTGTCACCATGAAAAATATCAAAAATGACAAATTTCAAGATGGCAAATGTCAAAGATGTCAAATGACAAATGTCACAATGCTAAATGTCAAAAATGAAAAGTGTCACCATGAAAAATGTCAAAAATAACAAATTTCAAGATGGCAAATGTAAAGATGTCAAATGACAAATGTCACAATGCTAAATGTCAAAAATGAAAAGTGTTACCATGAAAAATGTCAAAAATGACAAATTTTAAGATGGCAAATGTCAAAGATGTCAAATGACAAATGTCACAATGCTAAATGTCAAAAATGAAAAGTGTCACCATGAAAAATGTCAAAAATAACAAATTTTAAGATGGCAAATGTCACAGATGTCAAATGACAAATGTCACAATGCTAAATGTCAAAAATGAAAAGTGTCACCATGAAAAATGTCAAAAATGACAAATTTCAAGATGGCAAATGTCAAAGATGTCAAATGACAAATGTCACAATGCTAAATGTCAAAAATGAAAAGTGTCACCATGAAAAATGTCAAAAATAACAAATTTCAAGATGGCAAATGTCAAAGATGTCAAATGACAAATGTCACAATGCTAAATGTCAAAAATGAAAAGTGTCACCATGAAAAATGTCAAACATGACAAATTTCAAGATGGCAAATGTCAAAGATGTCAAATGACAAATGTCACAATGCTAAATGTCAAAAATGAAAAGTGTCAAAAATGACAAATTTCAAGATGGCAAATGTCTAAGATGTCAAATAACAAATGTCACAATGCTAAATGTCAAAAATGAAAAGTGTCACCGTGAAAAATGTCAAAAATGACAAATTTCAAGATGGCAAATGTCAAAGATGTCAAATGACAAATGTCACAATGCTAAATTTCAAAAATGAAAAGTGTCAAAAATGACAAATTTCAAGATGGCAAATGTCAAAGATGTCAAATGACAAATTTCACAATGCTAAATGTCAAAAATGAAAAGTGTCACCATGAAAAATGTCAAAAATAACAAATTTCAAGATGGCAAATGTCAAAGATGTCAAATGACAAATGTCACAATGCTAAATGTCAAAAATGAAAAGTGTCACCATGAAAAATGTCAAAAATAACAAATTTTAAGATGGCAAATGTCACAGATGTCAAATGACAAATGTCACAATGCTAAATGTCAAAAATAAAAAGTGTCAAAAATGACAAATTTCAAGATGGCAAATGTCAAAGATGTCAAATGACAAATTTCACAATGCTAAATGTCAAAAATGAAAAGTGTCACCATGAAAAATGTCAAAAATAACAAATTTCAAGATGGCAAATGTCAAAGATGTCAAATGA
Organism: Altica lythri; assembly: GCA_964028335.1. Classification (NCBI taxonomy): domain Eukaryota; kingdom Metazoa; phylum Arthropoda; class Insecta; order Coleoptera; family Chrysomelidae; genus Altica; species Altica lythri. The sequence continues at coordinate 13,985,336 of OZ034800.1, read as the reverse complement.
CAAATGTCACAATGCTAAATGTCAAAAATGAAAAGTGTCACCATGAAAAATGTCAAAAATGACAAATTTCAAGATGGCAAATGTCAAAGATGTCAAATGACAAATGTCACAATGCTAAATGTCAAAAATGAAAAGTGTCACCATGAAAAATGTCAAAAATGACAAATTTTAAGATGGCAAATGTCAAAGATGTCAAATGACAAATGTCACAATGCTAAATGTCAAAAATGAAAAGTGTCACCATGAAAAATGTCAAAAATGACAAATTTCAAGATGGCAAATGTCAAAGATGTCAAATGACAAATGTCACAATGCTAAATGTCAAAAATGAAAAGTGTCAAAAATGACAAATTTCAAGATGGCAAATGTCTAAGATGTCAAATGACAAATGTCACAGTGCTAAATGTCAAAAATGAAAAGTGTCACCGTGAAAAATGTCAAAAATGACAAATTTCAAGATGGCAAATGTCAAAGATGTCAAATGACAAATGTCACAATGCTAAATGTCAAAAATGAAAAGTGTCACCATGAAAAATGTCAAAAATGACAAATTTCAAGATGGCAAATGTCCAAGATGTCAAATGACAAATGTCACAATGCTAAATGTCAAAAATGAAAAGTGTCCCCATGAAAAATGTCAATAATGACAAATTTCAAGATGGCAAATGTCAAAGATGTCAAATGACAAATGTCACAATGCTAAATGTCAAAAATGAAAAGTGTCACCATGAAAAATGTCAAAAATGACAAATTTCAAGATGGCAAATGTCAAAGATGTCAAATGACAAATGTCACAATGCTAAATGTCAAAAATGAAAAGTGTCAAAAATGACAAATTTCAAGATGACAAATGTCTAAGATGTCAAATGACAAATGTCACAATGCTAAATGTCAAAAATGAAAAGTGTCACCATGAAAAATGTCAAAAATGACAAATTTCAAGATGGCAAATGTCAAAGATGTCAAATGACAAATGTCACAATGCTAAATGTCAAAAATGAAAAGTGTCACCATGAAAAATGTCAAAAATAAAAAATTTCAAGATGGCAAATGTCAAAGATGTTAAATGACAAATGTCACAATGCTAAATGTCAAAAATGAAAAGTGTTACCATGAAAAATGTCAAAAATGACAAATTTCAAGATGGCAAATGTCAAAGATGTCAAATGACAAATGTCACAATGCTAAATGTCAAAAATGAAAAGTGTCACCATGAAAAAAGTCAAAAATAACAAATTTCAAGATGGCAAATGTCAAAGATGTCAAATGACAAATGTCACAATGCTAAATGTCAAAAATGAAAAGTGTCAAAAATGACAAATTTCAAGATGGCAAAAGTAGTGATGCAAGGAGAGTTCTAACGCACAGCTTCCAAATTTCGCCGCTAGATGTCGCCACAGGTGGTGGCGCTGTATTCTGCTGTTTATTCGAGTGGCCTTTGACATTTGGCGCAGGCAGCCAATTCTTCTTTTTTCAAATGGCCTTTGACATTTAGCGCAAGCAGCCAACTCTTCTTTTTCGAATGCCAAAAGGGCATTATAGCTATATCTCGTAAACGGCCCAACGGATTTCAACGTATGACGTATCATTGTAAAGGGGTTGATGTATAGGGTAAGATTAAGCGTCAAAAAGACCGTATTTATGATGCCAAAGGGCATTATGACTATATCTCGTAAACGGCCGAACGGATTTCGGCGTATGACGTATCATTGTAAAGGGGTTGATGTATAGGGTAAGATTAAGCGTCAAAAAGACCGTATCGATGCTGCCAAAAGGGCATTATAGCTATATCTCGTAAACGGCCCAACGGATTTTAACGTATGACGTATCATTGTAAAGGGGTTGATGCATAGGGTAAGATGAAGCGTCAAAAAGACCGTATCGATGCTGCCAAAAGGGCATTATAGCTATATCTCGTAAACGGCCGAACGGATTTCGACGTATGACGTATCATTTTAAAGGGGTTGCTGTATAGGGTAAGATTAAGCGTCAAAAAGACCGTATTTATGAGGCCAAAAGGGCATTATGACTATATCTCGTAAACGGCCGAACGGATTTCGGTGTATGACGTATCATTGTAAAGGGGTTGATGTATAGGGTAAGATGAAGCGTCAAAAAGACTGTATCGATGCTGCCAAAAGGGCATTAACGTTGTATCTCGTAAACGGCCCAACGGATTTCGGCGTATGACGTATAATTGTAAAGGGGTTGATGTATAGGGTAAGATTAAGCTTCAAAAAGACCGTATCGATGCTGCCAAAAGGGCATTAACGTTGTATCTCGTAAACGGCCTAACGGATTTCGGTGTATGACGTATCATTGTAAAGGGGTTGCTGTATAGAGTAAGATGAAGCGTCAAAAAGACCGTATTTATGCTGCCAAAAGGGCAATATAGCTAACAAAAAATATATTAAACTTTAATAAAACTTAAATAATATACATTCTTAGAAGCCAAACTATCATAAAACTAAAAAATTTTGAAGGCAACGATGAAATGTATATTTTTTACATCAATATAATGTAAAAATTTTTTAAATAAAAAATACTTATTTTATTAATAAAAAGGAATAACATACAGTTATCAAAACAAAAATTCGGTTTTTATCAGGAAGCTGTGGTTTGTGTCGATGAAAATAGGATACCGCAAAAGCAAAAAGCTATGACGTGTGTTTGGTTGAGTTATGGTATACATAGACATTAGCGTCACATGTGATTGGTAAATATAATATTTAATAAACAACATATAGAATATATTGTAAAGCAACAATTAGGTTTTAATTTTTATCGGCGTCTATGTGTTTCAGCTAAGCCATGTATATTTAAAAGAGGGTCCTAGATTTAACTTGCTCATTATTGTTTTGATACTCCATAGATCCAGTTCTGAGTTCAGTTTCAAGTGCAAAAGTTTTTGTTACATATCCATAAAGGTAAGAATTTTTATTTTATTTCAAAATTTCATTTTAATTTAATTTTTGAGTTGATTTCATTTTATTTTTCTTGAGTTAATTTTTCATAATGATTTAATTTTATTTGTAGTTGGATTTAACTGGAATAAATTTAAAAAGAGATCCATTGAAACACTAAAGTCCACTTCTTGCCAGAAGAAGTGTCTGTCGGAACTTTTTAAATCAAAAATATAAAGGGAAAAAAGCAAAATTGGGGAAAGCTAATCACTCTGATACATTTGAAATAGTTTAGGAATATAACTTCTTCTTCTTCTTCGATATTGTTTTCCTCTTTTACAACCACACACACACAAAGGTAAGAATTATTTTTATTTTTAGGTTGATTTAATTTTATTTTGAGTTTATTTAATTATTTGTTTAGGTAATTTTATTTTGAGTTTATTTAATTATTTGTTTAGGTAATTTTATTTTTAGTTGATTTAATTTTATTTTTAAGTTTATTTAATTATTTGTTTGAGTAATTTTATTTTGAGTTGATTTAATTTTTTTTTTTTTTTTTTGTAATGATTTAATTTTATTTTTAAGTTGATTTATTTTTTATTTTTAGATGGATTTAACTAAAATTAATTCGTTATGTCTTGCAGAAAAAAATAACGAGAAGACTATTATTAAATTAGGAGAACTTCCAGTGGATGTTCCACAAAAATTATTGAACGCTAAACTGGTCCAGAGCAAATTTGAAGAAACAATTTTGGTTGAGCTAGAAAACGGGCTCTGCTTTTTGCCTAAGAGAACCATTGGAACACTGAAGCCTCACTTGGCAGAATTGTCTGGCGGGCATTATTTTATCAAATATAAAGGAAAAAAACAAATTGGCCAAGCTAATCCTACCGATACATTTGAAATAGTTAAGGAATAATTTTTTGTAAGTTTTTTTTATTTTTTTATTTTCCAATTATGAATAACATTGTTGATAGGTCTAATGCTATTGTTAAAGATATTTCTAAAGCATACAAAGCGTTAATCTCCAGTTTTTCGCATAGGGAAGCAAATAAATTAATCAAACAAATTAAACAGCATGTTATCAGTTTTCATAAAGATATTCGTAGGGGAAATTTAGATATTGGGACACTTAGAAATTTACAAACAAATTTAGGACATTTAAAAACGTTTAAAGAAGCAATTATTAATTTCTCTAAGCAGGGATCAGGGCTAACTGAAAAATCAGGGGTAAAATGGGTCGATCTAGAATCGGTTTTTCAATCAAGAATTAGGACTGCTGTTATTGTTAATTTAAAACATAAAGGCCTAAATAGTTTTTTTGCTGACGCGTTCAAGTTGATTAAGGGTAGAATAGCTAACAGTTTAAAAAAATTTAACATGATCAAAGTAAATACAACATTTTGCGGGGAATTTATTAAGAAATCTAGTGAAATCGAAGACATTTTAGAGTTTAAATATTTCAACACTAAAAACGCGGTAATAGATGCAGGTACGGATCTTGCATTGTGGTTCAACGAAAATATTGTTGATAAAGTAATGAGTAAATTATCGGAATTTCAACTTAAAGATTCTGGATGGGCTTTAGACAAAATTATTTCATTGGAAATAAACATTAATAAATATGAGATAGGTAACGGTGCTTCATCATACATTAAGTTACCTGATCCTATACTAAAAAAGCACGCATGCATTAATATTAAAAATTTAGATAAAGCATGCTTTTACTGGTCGGTAACAGCATCATTGTATCCAGTTGATAAAGATCAACACCGAACAAATAAATATCCTCATTATACAACCGTATTGAAAACCGAAGGTTTGGACATGCCAATGCCCCTAAATACTATTTCAAAATTTGAAAAATTAAATAATATATCAGTTAATGTTTACGCTTTAGAATTAAATACCGCGAAAGATAAATCATTTTACACAATTTATCCTGCACGCTTAACAAAAGAAAAATTAAATAAACATGTAAATTTATTGCTTATTCAAGATAAATACTTTCCAAAATTAAACGATTATGAAGCTCCATCAATGGATACGGAAAATGAAGTTATCAAATATCACTATTGTTTAATCAAAGATTTATCTCGCTTAATATCAAGTCAAGTTAACAAACATAATGGACAAAAATATATTTGCGATCGATGTTTAAATTACTTTAGTAGTCAGGAAAAATTAAGTAAACATGAAAATTACTGCAAAGACATGAACAATTGCAAAATATCGTACCCACCATTTGATCATGTAGAGTTTAAAAACCACGTATACAAGCAAACGACCCCTTTTGTCATTTATGCTGACTTTGAGTCAGTGCTACGTCCTCATAATAAGAACTTGGGGAAACATACACGAAAGTTTCAGAAACACGAGGCGTATAGTGCAGGATATTATCTAAATTGCTCCTATGATAGTTCGCTATCATTTTACAATGAATATTGTGGAGAAGACTCCATGGATTGGTTCGCTGCTGAAATGACAAGGATGGCTAAATTAATTGAAGAGAAAATAAAACATATCGAACCAATGATTGTCAAACCTAGTTTACTTAATGCAACAACATGTCATATATGCGAGCACCCCTTCAAAGAGAAGGACACCATTGTTTTAGACCACGACCACTTTACTGGGAATTTTCGAGGGTTTTCACACCAAAGCTGCAATTTAAACTATAAAAAAAAGTTTGTTGTACCCGTAGTCTTTCATAACCTTTCGGGATACGACTTACATTTTTTAATTAGAGATTTATCCAAAAAAGGTAATATAAGCTTGCTTCCTATAAACAAAGAAAAATACATTTCGTGTACATTAAGTAATGACGAGAGCGAAGTAAAGTTTAGATTTATAGACTCACTACGATTTTTAGATTCCTCCTTAGATAAACTGTCTGCTTTACTAGAACCATCAGATCTACATTATCTACGTTCACAGTTTCCCAATTTAACATCTGAACAATTTGAACTATTAAGTAGAAAAGGGGTGTTTCCTTATGAATACATTGATTCCATTGAAAAATTAGACGATACGGAACTGCCATCCAAAGATAAATTTTATAGCACACTGACAGATGAAAATATTACTGATGATTTATACATGCATGCTCAGAAGGTTTGGAAAGCATTTAAAATTAAAAATTTAAAAGAATATAGCATGCTGTATATGAAGACGGATATCTTGCTTTTAGCATCTGTGTTTGAATGTTTTCGTGAAAAATGTCGAAAAACGTATGGTCTTGATCCTGCTTGGTATTATACGCTCCCCGGTTATACGTGGGATGCTATGTTAAAATATACCAAATCTAAATTGGAAATACTCAAAGATATAGACCAAATCATGTTTATAGAGAAAGGTATAAGAGGAGGAGTCAGTCAATGCAGCAATAGATATGCTAAAGCAAACAACAGATACATGAAAAATTTTAATCGAACAGAATCTGAAAAATATTTAATGTACTTGGATGTCAACAATTTATATGGTTGGGCTATGAGTCAACCTCTACCATATGGGGATTTTAAGTGGGTTGACACAAACATCGATGTGACTCAAATACCAGATGATAATGATGAGGGTTATATTCTCGAAGTGGATATAGAATACCCTCAGCATTTACATGATCTACACAACGATTTACCGTTTTGCCCAGAACATCGAAAACCCCAAGGATCAAAAATACAAAAACTGATGACCACTTTATATGACAAAGAAAAATACGTAATACATTATCGAAATTTAAAGCAGGCTATAAAACATGGATTGAACGTAAAAAAGATTCACAGAATGTTGAAATTTAAACAAAGCCCATGGTTAAAAAAATATATCGACCTAAACACAACTCTTCGAACAGCTGCTAAAAATGATTTTGAAAAGAATTTATATAAACTAATGAATAACGCTGTATTTGGCAAGACGATGGAGAATATAAGGAAACACCGCATTGTTAAACTCGTTAGATCTTGGGAGGGTCGATATGGAGCAAAGAACTTGATAAGCAGTCCTAGGTTTAGTTCGAGCAAAATCTTTGATGAAAACCTTGTAGCGATAGAGCTTCATAAAACCGAACTTGTATTCAATAAACCATTGTACATTGGCATGTCTATTCTCGATATTTCAAAGACGTGTATGTATGACTTTTATTACAGTTTTCTACTGCCTACGATGGGTGTAGATAACTGTAAACTCTTATACACCGATACCGACGCTTTTCTTCTAGAACTGCAATGCAATGATGTTTATACCGAACTAATTAAAGCCTATCCAGATAAATTTGACACCTCAGACTATGAACCAAATAATGCATATGGTATTTCACTCTTAAATAAAAAAGTCATTGGACTAATGAAAGATGAATGCAACGGCAAACTATTAACAGAATTTGTGGGGTTGCGTTCAAAAATGTACTCATATTTAACAGAGGCTGATAAATGTATTAAAAAATCAAAAGGGGTTAAAAAGAATGTCGTTGCTAAAAAAATTACTTTTGATGACTACCTTTCATGTCTGAGAGATAGTAAATTAAAAACAGTAAACCAATGCACGTTTCGTTCGTACAATCATAATGTTTATACAATCGAACAAACCAAAACCGGTCTAAGTCCGCACGATGATAAACGCTTTTTATGCAATGGATCTTTTAACACATTAGCATGGGGCCATCATAATATAATGCTCGAATAATGTTATTCATAATTAAAAAATAAAAAAATGTGAATGTGTATTGTAAATTAATTTGGTTAGTTTTTCTATTGTTTATTGTATATCTAAAATTAATTAGGTTTCTATTGTTTATTGTATATCAAAAAAAACTTTTTTATGTTTACAATAAATTTTTAATCTGAATCTATGGTGTATTATTTTCTTTAAAAAAATATGTTCTGTTGAAACGATCAAAAAAAACGTTCAAATTTATCGTTTAGACATCTATTATTCGATAGTTTGACGTTAATGAATTTAGGAACGAAAAAAACGATGAAAAGTAGCACTTTTTGTCACTTTGAAATAATGTTTTTCCATAAGAAATACATGTAAATCGTAAATTTATTTTAAACAATTTTTTAATACGTTGAAACGTCAAATTTTAACGCTATCTTGACGTTTGAACGTTTCAAATTTTAGAACTGTGACGTACATAAATTTTATCTCTATAAAATAACATTTTTTAACGCTATATTTATCGATTTTGAAATAAAAGTCATTATTTTTTTTTTTTATAAAAGTTTATTTCATATTTTCTAAATCTCTTGTTACATTTTGTTCATAAAAGTAAATATACTGACGCAAAGCGTGACATAATAAAGGATCAGTACACATTTCACAAAATACATCTAATCCTTTAAACCAGTTATAATCAAAATGTTTTTTTACAATATCTATAACATTATTATAATAACAATTAAAGTTAATATTTTCTATAAGTGAAATCTGATAAGCTACGATACAATGGTGTACTCTAACAAGTTCATCTGCATCCTTTTCCGTTAGATGATATGTTACGCCATGTTTTGCAACTTCTATGAACCTGGTGTCATCGGATACCAACTGTCGTATTGTACAAAAATCTCCACAGGAAAATGTTACTGGATCATACTCATCTGCGTAGGTTGGTAGTGGTTCAATAAAAAATGTGCTTTTGCTCAAAAATTCTATAAGATCAAGCCATTCCATTTTCCCAAACGACAATTTACTTGGCTTGCAGTATTCTGATAAAATAATAGCTGGAGAAAATGTTCTTGCAGGAGATAAGCCAACTTTTATAATATACCCCTCAATTGCGAAAGATGATTGTAGCAGCAAATAATTTTCACGTTTTGCTTTGTCTTCGTAAACAGTTAAAATTCTGTTTACTTCTTCCATATAGATAGAATCTTCACTACTACTACTCTCAGAATATGACGGCAATTCTTCACTACTATAACCACTGTCTGGTGTCATCATCTTTTAATACTTGATAAAACTTGTGTTGAAACTAAGTAAAAATAATTGCTTCTGCTTCTAAGGACAGTTTTAGTCGGACCGTAGACTGAGCGGTTTAAACAATAGATGTTATGAATCAAAAAAGGCCCCCGGAAGCTATGAAAACGTATCTTATTTGTCATAAGAATACATGTAAAAATGTACAAAGTAAGAAACAACAGAGTTTATAAAATATTAGATTTTTCGATCCAGCTATTATGTGAACTATCAAACCCCAGCCATTTAACGTAGATTTTATTGCCTTTTTTCCTCAGCACTTTTTCAACAAGGTAAACATCAGGATTTTTTGACTTTTGTAGCTCTTCCTCGTAAAATCCTCCTTTAATTGGTGATCCATGTAAATCTTCCAACATGTATGTTACGGGATTAGTTATGTTCACTTTGGTAATTTTAAAAAGCTCCGTATTATGCGAACTATCGAACCCTCTACCCTTTCATGTAACATCAGAGCCAATACAATATTATTTATACTATATTATTTTGGTGAAGCGCGTTTCGAATTGCCTATTTGTTATACTTGTTTGTTCTTTATTTGTGGTTTTGTTAATTCTCTATTTGTTACTTTATTGAAAATGAGTGCTAGGACTTTTTAATTCACAATTTAATTAATATAAAACAATTTTGGGAAGTTTCAAGGATGGCCTGTACGGTCAACCTCTTTTCGAAATATTTTTATATACCTAATCGAACACACAACAAAAGAATGCTATTTTGCTATTTTCTGTATTTACTATAAATATTTTCTACACAAGATATTAAACAATATTTAGGACAATAACATATATATAGAATAGAATAGAATCGAATAGAATAGATTTTTTATTGATCAAAAGACATAAGTACAATATGTATAAATCTCGTCTAGGTTAAACTACTAATTTAAAGTAGTGGCAATTACAAAATAACACATCAAAATGAATAAATATAATTAAAAAAGACAGAGGTAACAAAATCTGTATATAACACGTTCACAAATGTTTTAGAACAATCAAAATTTTTTCAGGTTTCGTTTACAGTTGTTCCTGCCTTGGCTTTCCTTTATATTTTTGGGTAACTTGTTAAATATTCGTAAACCCAGATAGTTAGCTACATTTTGGTGCATGAAAATCTATTTTTGATCTAGTGTTTATATGATGTACCATAAAATTAGTATTAAATGTATTTTAATTACAGAAAATATAAATACGGATAAGGTAAAAAAAACAGATATGCATTATGCAACTGTCATAATTTTATATTTTTAAAACAGAAGCCTACATGAAGTTGTAAAACTAACATTGGCTATGTTATTTAAAATCTTTTATGCTTAATAAAAAAACCTCACTCACTCACTAGCGAAGAGCTCAAAAATTTATACCGTACGCAAGTCTGTTTCCAGTCTCAGCATGGTATAAAACTACCAACTGATGGTTAGTCAGAATAAACGCAGCATAATAATTTGCTAAGATATCTGGCCTAATTTAGAGCATAAAGCCTAGCACTAAAATGACACGCAAAAAAAACTTTACAACAAAAAGGTGTTTTCATTTCCTAGATGTCAAAACCACTGCATCCTAATAGAAAAACTATGATTTTTATTTTGGTTGCAAAAAATCAACAGTGCTATCTTTTTTCTATACCATAGTATCCTTCCAGTACGAGATAATTTTATTACACAAACTTTCGATACTTTCACAAATATTAGTGTATCGATTGCTTGTCGAGTTGTAAAGATAGACGAGGGCGAGTATTTATTTAAAATTGAGTTAGGTAACGATTTTGAAATAGAAGTCATTATTTTTCACAAAATTTTATGGTGGAATTATGGCTCTAAATGCTTTAAAATATACAATTTATATAAACCATTTTATTTTTTAAAATGTTAAAAACAAAACCCAGATGATAACGCGGTTACGCGATAAGAGAGAGATTCCTCGACGACGGTGACTCATAGCACACCAACATTTATATTAATAATAAATTATTTTAATTTTTGAGCAACCGTTTTCGATATTAGCTTTCAAATGTAAATGATTAAAAGTATATATTCTAATTGCAATATAAAAACCATATTTGCGAAAAAAATGTTTTAAACCTATTATAACCCATCAATTTTATACAAAAAATGGTGTAATTATAACTCTAATAATAGCGAAAGCAAATTCTGTTATCACTCTAACACATCAGTCGATTACGTCACACACACATCGCGAATCTGCTTATGCACCAAGGTCACGCGCTTTTAATATTTAATTAAAAAATATTTTTTACTTTATTTCTACTATTGTCTGTCACATTTTATTAAATTCTACATTGGTTAACGCCTATCTCGTAAAATAATATCACATCTTATATTTTAATATGACATATATCTTTAAGTCTAATGTTTCATGAAAAACAAAACATACAAGTTCTTTTAATCTTATTTATTTTTTTATTTATTTGACGTTAAAAAAATCAGCTAATGCTGGTATAAGGTGATGTTACAAAACGATAACAAACTTATACAAAAGTTTATATTGAAGAGACGATTAGAAATTTACTAAATATACCACCAAATGCAAAGATTGAAGATTATTATTTGTTTAGGTAATTTTATTTGAGTTGATTTAATTTTATTTTTAAGTTGATTTGTGCGTCATATATTAAATTTGCAGTTTTCTTGGATAAATTTCCCATTCTTTTAATTGCGCCAATTAAAGAGGATAATTTTGAAGAAACAATTTTAAGTTAGCTTGCCATCTAGATTATTTAAAATAAAACAAAAAAAATGTTGGTGTGAATATGTATTGTAATGTGTTCAATAACAAAGTAATGCAACTTATTTCTCAATAATTCCTAGATTTTCTAATTCTTCAATGATCTAGGTATAGTTTCCTCTAATACTCTCCACTGTTGTACAAACTTCTTAGATGATCGACTAATATATTTTAGTCATTCTGAGCATAGTATTTAGGCCATAAACGATGATTCTAAATTTGTTTGTGGTTTTATTTTTTGTTCAGAAATTTTTGAAAACTCTGGTTCTATGCTGCTCTGCTTTTTTGCTACTTTTTGTTCAGAAATTTCGTTGAATAACCTTGATTTTATACTGCTCATTGGTTTTGATCCTGAATATCTTAAGTGATTTGAGGTAAATTCTGACCCCTTTTTTGCTGTCAGCTTAGCTAAACAACGTCTTTTTTATTTAATTTATATAATGGTTTAATTATAGTCTCAAACTTCTCTTTACACCCTTTGTGGTTGAGATATCCTCTGCTATCACGATAAACGCCTGTTAATTCTAATATATGTTTGTAAATACGGTGATCATGTTTAGTAAATTTCTTGGGTTTCTTGTAAAAAATTAACTCATTTAAACTAGAAGTACTATTAAATTGATTGTCTCCGACAATAATACTTTTATCATTAAAGCAAAGATATTTTACACCCAATCTCCACTTTATCGGTTACCAGTCATATTCTGGACCATAAGCTTAATCGATTTTATGTGAACCTTTCCAATACTTCTACGCTCTGTGCTACACACTGCTTCGCTCTGCTCTGACGCTCTGCTATTATGCTCTGCTACGCTCTGCTACCCTCTGCTATCCTCTGCTACGCTCTGCTACCCTCTGCTACGCTCTGCTATGCTCTGCTTTAATGCTATGTTGTCCACTGCTCTGATGGTCTATTGTCCACTGCTACGCTCTGTCTTACGACTACCTTACGACTGCTTTACGACTAGTTAACGATTATCTTACGACTAGTTAACGACTGGCTTACGATTGCCCTACGAATGCGTCCAGATTGATAACGTTTATCGTTTGATATAGATAGCAATAGTTTTTGGATTTAGGTGTCGTTTGCATTACATACTCTACCTGTCATTAATGACACTTTTTTTTATCACGGTGGCAGTATGGTATTTTTATTGTAGATTTTTTGATACTATTTACGTTAAACATGTTAGAATAAATTTGTATTGGCTCCCCTTTGGTAGTAAACTTTTTCTTTCGCTAATACACATTAGTTATCTTACGAAGGGTTTCGGTAAGACGAATCTACAAAGTTACCAGTAACCTATTATGATTAGTATGTATAGCGTAATCATTTAAATTATTTATTATTATCCATTTTTTGATATTTTGTGTTTAGTTGGTTTATTCTGAATTTAGATCTACCACGTTTCATCTGAAACTTTTCGGAAATTGTACACACTTGTTTTAAATTAATTATATACTACTTTTCCAATTTTTTCCTTGAAAATTTTAAGCCACGCCCTTTTTGAATGTTATAAACTGGAAACTACAAACTAATTAATCAGACTTGCGTCTTCAAAAAATAATTGGTGAGTGAGTTAAATTTTTAACAATTTTGGCTATTTTAAGATGGTTTTGAAAATTATCTTTTGAATGCCCCAGGTTGTTACTGCATTGTTAAAGAGGAATGTAATCATTTTGATTCTTAAAGTATCTTTTTTCCTTTATCTCCGTAGATTTTTAAAATATATTCCTAAAATTAAAATAAATTCTGAATAATATCGCATCTTATATGTTAATACGCCATAAACAAAACACTACAATATAATCTAATTAAATAAAAATATTAAAAAATAAATTTTGAGCGCTACCTAGTATAAAAAAATTTAAACTTTGTAACATCAAATCGATATCTTATGCAATTTTATAAATTTAAACGATATATTTTAATAATTAAATATTAGTTCAACTTTCTCTTAACAGATGTCACTTTAAGTAATATTAACTGTCAAAAGAATTGATTGAAAAAATTTTGTTTATATTTATAACATCCTTTGTTTTTTCTTATATAAAACTAAAAAAAAAAACATTGTTTATTTATTTTCAATGTAAATTTATATAACGTAAAATCACTTTTAAGGTTAATGCATTTTTTAATTCTACTTTATCGAGTATTAAAAGTCCTGTCATTGTCTTATAGATGGTGCTCAGATCATTTTTATTAGAAAATGTATTAAATTTTTTTATTTAAATCATAATAATTTATATTAAATATAATTACTAACATTTTCATTATCGGAATCAAAGTAGATTGCTTAATTATTGTAAAATTTTTATTGTATTGTAAATTGCCTACCTTTTGATTAAATTTGTAATATATTAATAATAGGAATTATTTTGCTATTAAAAAACCGATTATAGACTAATTTAATAGATTTTTTTAAATCAATTTACCCAATGGTTAAATTGGCTACTATACTGTTTTTTTGTTAATATTAACATTAATAGAATACGTAAAAATATATTTTAATAATATTAATTGTTTTTACAAAGAATTTATATGAAATATATCAATAATTAAATATTAGTTCAACTTTCTCTTAACAGATGTCACTTTAAGTAATATTCACTGTCAAAAGAATTAATTGAAAAAATTGTTTTTTCTTATATAAAAACTAAAAAATAATAATAATAGTGTTTGAGTGACTTTATTTATTTATTTATTTTGCCACTAAAACAAACTTATAAAAAATATAAATCATAATTTTGAAAATGGTCCTTGCTTATTGATCTTGACAAATATGACAAATTTGTCAAGAGTCGTTTTTTAAAACTCAAAATGCCTAACAAAAATAAAAATAATTTTTTAATTTTTCTAAGCTTTCGACAACTAGATCAGTTATCGTTTTTAAAGATAATAAATTCTTACTCTATACTTCTTTATGCAAGTTCAGATTTTAAATTTTTGATTTGTTATTTCGTTACTATAGATACCTATACCTATAGATTATTAACTCATTCTTTTTTAAGTTGGTCAGTCTAGATCTAGATAAATCCAAAGTAAAATTTAAAATACATTCATTTGGATTTAATAAAATGTGGGCTGTTTCTTTTAATTTTCTTTTTATAGAATTTTCTTCTTTACATAAAATTTTTGTTTCAGTCCATTTTATTTCGTGATTCAGAAAATTAAAAGCATGTTTACACATCTTCGATTTATCTATATCTCCTTACTCGATTTTTTATTAAAACACCTTTTAAAAGTTTACAAATATTTATTGTTAATATTATTATTTAAAAATACATTTCATCGCTTCATTCTTCTTTTTGCCTCTTTTGATATAATTTTGAGAATTAATAAGTAAACTCCTACTAACGTTGCCCATTCTATTTGTAAGATTTGGTACATTTTTGCTCCTACTGGGTCTTCTAGGTCTAAATATAATTCCTGTATTGGACTTTGTTGGTTAGATCGCCACTCGCCCACTCCTTCAGAGTTATCTTTAAAAATTAATTTTAGCTTGTAGTTGAGAGGTGATTCTGTTAAATTCAATGCAAACACCGGCAATTTTCCATCATTGACTGTTGACAGACTCATCATTTGCCATATATTGCATTCTTGTTTTGTTCCGTTTGTGTCTAAACACACGCCAATATGTGCAACGTTTTGCGGAACGTTAACATAAAGCATGTTATTTAATATTGCTGTTAAAAGAACAAAATTTGCTTTTAGCAAGGCCATGGTTTTATTCGTCTTGTTGGCGTTGATAATGTTGGTAAATATTTTTCAAAAACTTTGTCCTACAAATTTAAATTTTCAATCTTTTTTAACACTTCTTTTTGGTCTTCGTACATACAAATTTGTTTATTTAATTTTCTTATATTTTCACAAAACTCTTCAAGTTTTTGACTGTATTCTCTCGAATCCATTCTAAAACTAAATATTTTCCATGATATGTTTTATTCTTAATTGCGAAAGCAAAGTCTGTTATCACTCTTACACATCAATCGATTACGGCGCACACATCGCGAACCTGCTTATGTACCAAGGTCACGCGCTTTTAATATTTTAGAAGATTTAAACACTTCATCTTACTCTATACAGCAACCCCTTTACAATGATACGTCATACGCCGAAATCCGTTCGGCCGTTTACGAGATACAACGTTAATGCCCTTTTGGCATCATAAATACGGTCTTTTTGACGCTTAATCTTACCCTATACATCAACCCCTTTACAATGATACGTCATACGCCGAAATCCGTTCGGCCGTTTACGAGATATAGCTATAATGCCCTTTTGGCAGCATCGATACGGTCTTTTTGACGCTTCATCTTACCCTATACAGCAACCCCTTTACAATGATACGTCATACGCCGAAATCCGTTCGGCCGTTTACGAGATATAGTCATAATGCCCTTTTGGCATCATAAATACGGTCTTTTTGACGCTTAATCTTACCCTATACATCAACCCCTTTACAATGATACGTCATACGCCAAAATCCGTTCTGCCGTTTACGAGATACAACGTTAATGCCCTTTTGGCATCATAAATACGGTCTTTTTGACGCTTAATCTTACCCTATACGGCAACCCCTTTACAATGATACGTCATACGCCAAAATCCGTTCGGCCGTTTACGAGATACAACGTTAATGCCCTTTTGGCATCATAAATACGGTCTTTTTGACGCTTAATCTTACCCTATACATCAACCCCTTTACAATGATACGTCATACGTTGAAATCCGTTGGGCCGTTTACGAGATATAGCTATAATGCCCTTTTGGCATTCGAAAAAGAAGAGTTGGCTGCTTGCGCTAAATGTCAAAGGCCATTTGAAAAAAGAAGAATTGGCTGCTTGCGCCAAATGTCAAAGGCCACTCGAATAAACAGCAGAATACAGCGCCACCACCTGTGGCGACATCTAGCGGCGAAATTTGGAAGCTGTGCGTTAGAACTCTCCTTGCATCACTACTGGCAAATGTCAAAGATGTCAAATGACAAATGTCACAATGCTAAATATCAAAAATGAAAAGTGTCACCATAAAAAATGTCAAAAATAACAAATTTCAAGATGGCAAATGTCAAAGATGTCAAATGACAAATGTCACAATGCTAAATGTCAAAAATGAAAAGTGTCACCATGAAAAATGTCAAAAATGACAAATTTCAAGATGGCAAATGTCAAAGATGTCAAATGACAAATGTCACAATGCTAAATGTCAAAAATGAAAAGTGTCACCATGAAAAATGTCAAAAATAACAAATTTCAAGATGGCAAATGTCAAAGATGTCAAATGACAAATGTCACAATGCTAAATGTCAAAAATGAAAAGTGTTACCATGAAAAATGTCAAAAATGACAAATTTCAAGATGGCAAATGTCAAATATGTCAAATGACAAATGTCACAATGCTAAATGTCAAAAATGAAAAGTGTCACCATGAAAAATGTCAAAAATAACAAATTTCAAGATGGCAAATGTCAAAGATGTCAAATGACAAATTTCACAATGCTAAATGTCAAAAATGAAAAGTGTCACCATGAAAAATGTCAAAAATAACAAATTTCAAGATGGAAAATGTCAAAGATGTCAAATGACAAATGTCACAATGCTAAATGTCAAAAATGAAAAGTGTCAAAAATGACAAATTTCAAGATGGCAAATGTCAAAGATGTCAAATGACAAATGTCACAATGCTAAATATCAAAAATGAAAAGTGTCACCATAAAAAATGTCAAAAATAACAAATTTCAAGATGGCAAATGTCAAAGATGTCAAATGACAAATGTCACAATGCTAAATGTCAAAAATGAAAAGTGTCACCATGAAAAATGTCAAAAATGACAAATTTCAAGATGGCAAATGTCAAAGATGTCAAATGACAAATGTCACAATGCTAAATGTCAAAAATGAAAAGTGTCACCATGAAAAATGTCAAAAATAACAAATTTCAAGATGGCAAATGTCAAAGATGTCAAATGACAAATGTCACAATGCTAAATGTCAAAAATGAAAAGTGTTACCATGAAAAATGTCAAAAATGACAAATTTCAAAATGGCAAATGTCAAATATGTCAAATGACAAATGTCACAATGCTAAATGTCAAAAATGAAAAGTGTCACCATGAAAAATGTCAAAAATAACAAATTTCAAGATAGCAAATGTCAAAGATGTCAAATGACAAATTTCACAATGCTAAATGTCAAAAATGAAAAGTGTCACCATGAAAAATGTCAAAAATAACAAATTTCAAGATGGAAAATGTCAAAGATGTGAAATGACAAATGTCACAATGCTAAATGTCAAAAATGAAAAGTGTCAAAAATGACAAATTTCAAGATGGCAAATGTCTAAGATGTCACATGACAAATGTCACAATGCTAAATGTCAAAAATGAAAAGTGTCACCATGAAAAATGTCAAAAATGACAAATTTCAAGATGGCAAATGTCAAAACTGACAAATGTCACAATGCTAAATGTTAAAAATGAAAAGTGTCACCATGAAAAATGTCCAAAATAACAAATTTCAAGATGGCAAATGTCAAAGATGTCAAATGACAAATGTCACAATGCTAAATGTCAAAAATGACAAATTTTAAGATGGCAAATGTCAAAGATGTCAAATGACAAATGTCACAATGCTAAATGTCAAAAATGAAAAGTGTCACCATGACAAATGTCAAAAATGACAAATTTCAAGATGGCAAATGTCAAAGATGTCAAATGACAAATGTCACAATGCTAAATGTCAAAAATGAAAACTGTCACCATGAAAAATGTCAAAAATGACAAATTTCAAGATGGCAAATGTCAAAGATGTCAAATGACAAATGTCACAATGATGCTAACAGTCAAAAATGAAAAGTGTCACCATGAAAAATGTCAAAAACGACAAATTTCAAGATGGCAAATATCAAAGATGTCAAATGACAAATGTCACAATGCTAAATATCAAAAATGAAAAGTGTCACCATAAAATGTCAAAAATGACAAATTTCAAGATGGCAAATGTCAAAGATGTCAAATGACAAATGTCACAATGCTAAATGTCAAAAATGAAACGTGTCACCATAAAAAATGTCAAAAATGACAAATTTCAAGATGGCAAATATCAAAGATGTCAAATGACAAATTTCACAATGCTAAATGTCAAAAATGACAAATTTCAAGATGGCAAATGTCAAAGATGTCAAATGACAAATGTCACAATGCTAAATGTCAAAAATGAAAAGTGTCACCATGAAAAATGTCAAAAATGACAAATTTCAAGATGGCAAATGTCAAAGATGTCAAATGACAAATGTCACAATGCTAAATGTCAAAAATGAAAAGTGTCAAAAATTACAAATTTCAAGATGGCAAATGTCTAAGATGTCAAATGACAAATGTCACAATGCTAAATGTCAAAAATGAAAAGTGTCACCATGAAAAATGTCAAAAATGACAAATTTCAAGATGGCAAATGTCAAAGATGTCAAATGACAAATGTCACAATGCTAAATGTCAAAAATGAAAAGTGTCACTATGAAAAATGTCAAAAATGACAAATTTCAAGATGGCAAATGTCAAAGATGTCAAATGACAAATGTCACAATGCTAAATGTCAAAAATGAAAAGTGTCACCATGAAAAATGTCAAAAATGACAAATTTCAAGATGGCAAATGTCAAAACTGACAAATGTCACAATGCTAAATGTCAAAAATAAAAAGTGTCACCATGAAAAATGTCAAAAATAACAAATTTCAAGATGGCAAATGTCAAAGATGTCAAATGACAAATGTCACAATGCTAAATGTCAAAAATGAAAAGTGTCACAATAAAAAATGTCAATAATGACAAATTTCAAGATGGAAAATGTCAAAGATGTCAAATGACAAATGTCACAATGCTAAATGTCAAAAATGAAAAGTGTCACCATGAAAAATGTCAAAAATTACAAATTTCAAGATGGCAAATGTCAAAGATGTCGAATATGACAAATGTCACAATGCTAAATGTCAAAAATGAAAAGTGTTACCATGAAAAATGTCAAAAATGACAAATTTCAAGATGGCAAATGTCAAAGATGTCAAATGACAAATGTCACAATGCTAAATGTCAAAAATGAAAAGTGTCACCATGAAAAATGTCAAAAATGACAAATTTCAAGATGGCAAATATCAAAGATGTCAAATGACAAATGTCACAATGCTAAATGTCAAAAATGACAAATTTCAAGATGGCAAATGTCAAAGATGTCAAATGACAAATGTCACAATGCTTAATGTCAAAAATGAAAAGTGTCACCATGCAAAATGTCAAAAATGACAAATTTCAAGATGGCAAATGTCAAAGATGTCAAATGACAAATGTCACAATGCTAAATGTCAAAAATGAAAAGTGTCACCATGAAAAATGTCAAAAATAACAAATTTCAAGATGGCAAATGTCAAAGATGTCAAATGACAAATGTCACAATGCTAAATGTCAAAAATGAAAAGTGTTACCATGAAAAATGTCAAAAATGACAAATTTCAAGATGGCAAATGTCAAAGATGTCAAATGACAAATGTCACAATGCTAAATGTCAAAAATGAAAAGTGTCACCATGAAAAATGTCAAAAATAACAAATTTCAAGATGGCAAATGTCAAAGATGTCAAATGACAAATGTCACAATGCTAAATGTCAAAAATGAAAAGTGTCAAAAATGACAAATTTCAAGATGGCAAATGTCAAAGATGTCAAATGACAAATGTCACAATGCTAAATGTCAAAAATGAAAAGTGTCACCATGAAAAATGTCAAAAATAACAAATTTCAAGATGGCAAATGTCAAAGATGTGAAATGACAAATGTCACAATGCTAAATGTCAAAAATGAAAAGTGTCACCATGAAAAATGTCAAAAATGACAAATTTCAAGATGGCAAATGTCAAAGATGTCAAATGACAAATGTCACAATGCTAAATGTCAAAAATGAAAAGTGTTACCATGAAAAATGTCAAAAATAACAAATTTCAAGATGGCAAATGTCAAAGATGTCAAATGACAAATGTCACAATGCTAAATGTCAAAAATGAAAAGTGTCACAATAAAAAATGTCAAAAATGACAAATTTCAAGATGGCAAATGTCAAAGATGTCAAATGACAAATGTCACAATGCTAAATGTCAAAAATGAAAAGTGTCACTATGAAAAATGTCAAAAATGACAAATTTCAAGATGGCAAATGTCAAAGATGTCAAATGACAAATGTCACAATGCTAAATGTCAAAAATGAAAAGTGTCACCATGAAAAATGTCAAAAATGACAAATTTCAAGATGGCAAATGTCAAAACTGACAAATGTCACAATGCTAAATGTCAAAAATAAAAAGTGTCACCATGAAAAATGTCAAAAATAACAAATTTCAAGATGGCAAATGTCAAAGATGTCAAATGACAAATGTCACAATGCTAAATGTCAAAAATGACAAATTTCAAGATGGCAAATGTCAAAGATGTCAAATGACAAATGTCACAATGCTAAATGTCAAAAATGAAAAGTGTCACCATGAAAAATGTCAAAAATGACAAATTTCAAGATGGCAAATGTCAAAGATGTCAAATGACAAATGTCACAATGCTAAATGTCAAAAATGAAAAGTGTCACCATGAAAAATGTCAAAAATGACAAATTTCAAGATGGCAAATGTCAAAGATGTCAAATGACAAATGTCACAATGCTAACTGTCAAAAATGAAAAGTGTCACCATGAAAAATGTCAAAAATGACAAATTTCAAGATGGCAAATATCAAAGATGTCAAATGACAAATGTCACAATGCTAAATGCCAAAAATGACAAATTTCAAGATGGCAAATGTCAAAGATGTCAAATGACAAATGTCACAATGCAAAATGTCAAAAATGAAAAGTGTCACCATGAAAAATGTCAAAAATGACAAATTTCAAGATGGCAAATGTCAAAGATGTCAAATGACAAATGTCACAATGCTAAATGTCAAAAATGAAAAGTGTCACCATGAAAAATGTCAAAAATAACAAATTTCAAGATGGCAAATGTAAAGATGTCAAATGACAAATGTCACAATGCTAAATGTCAAAAATGAAAAGTGTCACCATGAAAAATGTCAAAAATAACAAATTTTAAGATGGCAAATGTCACAGATGTCAAATGACAAATGTCACAATGCTAAATGTCAAAAATGAAAAGTGTCAAAAATGACAAATTTCAAGATGGCAAATGTCAAAGATGTCAAATGACAAATTTCACAATGCTAAATGTCAAAAATGAAAAGTGTCACCATATAAAATGTCAAAAATAACAAATTTCAAGATGGCAAATGTCAAAGATGTCAAATGACAAATGTCACAATGCTAAATGTCAAAAATGAAAAGTGTCACCATGAAAAATGTCAAAAATGACAAATTTCAAGATGGCAAATGTCAAAGATGTCAAATGACAAATGTCACAATGCTAAATGTCAAAAATGAAAAGTGTCACTATAAAAAATGTCAAAAATGACAAATTTCAAGATGGCAAATGTCAAAGATGTCAAATGACAAATGTCACAATGCTAAATGTCAAAAATGAAAAGTGTCACCATGAAAAATGTCAAAAATGACAAATTTCAAGATGGCAAATGTCAAAGATGTCAGATGACAAATGTCACAATGCTAAATGTCAAAAATGAAAAGTGTCAAAAATGACAAATTTCAAGATGGCAAATGTCTAAGATGTCAAATAACAAATGTCACAATGCTAAATGTCAAAAATGAAAAGTGTCACCGTGAAAAATGTCAAAAATGACAAATTTCAAGATGGCAAATGTCAAAGATGTCAAATGACAAATGTCACAATGCTAAATGTCAAAAATGAAAAGTGTCAAAAATGACAATTTTCAAGATGGCAAATGTCAAAGATGTCAAATGACAAATTTCACAATGCTAAATGTCAAAAATAAAAAGTGTCACCATGAAAAATGTCAAAAATAACAAATTTCAAGATGGCAAATGTCAAAGATGTCAAATGACAAATGTCACAATGCTAAATGTCAAAAATGAAAAGTGTCACCATGAAAAATGTCAAAAATAACAAATTTTAAGATGGCAAATGTCACAGATGTCAAATGACAAATGTCACAATGCTAAATGTCAAAAATAAAAAGTGTCAAAAATGACAAATTTCAAGATGGCAAATGTCAAAGATGTCAAATGACAAATTTCACAATGCTAAATGTCAAAAATGAAAAGTGTCACCATGAAAAATGTCAAAAATAACAAATTTCAAGATGGCAAATGTCAAAGATGTCAAATGACAAATGTCACAATGCTAAATGTCAAAAATGAAAAGTGTCACCATGAAAAATGTCAAAAATGACAAATTTCAAGATGGCAAATGTCAAAGATGTCAAATGACAAATGTCACAATGCTAAATGTCAAAAATGAAAAGTGTCACCATGAAAAATGTCAAAAATGACAAATTTTAAGATGGCAAATGTCAAAGATGTCAAATGACAAATGTCACAATGCTAAATGTCAAAAATGAAAAGTGTCACCATGAAAAATGTCAAAAATGACAAATTTCAAGATGGCAAATGTCAAAGATGTCAAATGACAAATGTCACAATGCTAAATGTCAAAAATGAAAAGTGTCAAAAATGACAAATTTCAAGATGGCAAATGTCTAAGATGTCAAATGACAAATGTCACAGTGCTAAATGTCAAAAATGAAAAGTGTCACCGTGAAAAATGTCAAAAATGACAAATTTCAAGATGGCAAATGTCAAAGATGTCAAATGACAAATGTCACAATGCTAAATGTCAAAAATGAAAAGTGTCACCATGAAAAATGTCAAAAATGACAAATTTCAAGATGGCAAATGTCCAAGATGTCAAATGACAAATGTCACAATGCTAAATGTCAAAAATGAAAAGTGTCTCCATGAAAAATGTCAATAATGACAAATTTCAAGATGGCAAATGTCAAAGATGTCAAATGACAAATGTCACAATGCTAAATGTCAAAAATGAAAAGTGTCACCATGAAAAATGTCAAAAATGACAAATTTCAAGATGGCAAATGTCAAAGATGTCAAATGACAAATGTCACAATGCTAAATGTCAAAAATGAAAAGTGTCACCATGAAAAATGTCAAAAATAACAAATTTCAAGATGGCAAATGTCAAAGATGTCAAATGACAAATGTCACAATGCTAAATGTCAAAAATGAAAAGTGTCCCCATGAAAAATGTCAATAATGACAAATTTCAAGATGGCAAATGTCAAAGATGTCAAATGACAAATGTCACAATGCTAAATGTCAAAAATGAAAAGTGTCACCATGAAAAATGTCAAAAATGACAAATTTCAAGATGGCAAATGTCAAAGATGTCAAATGACAAATGTCACAATGCTAAATGTCAAAAATGAAAAGTGTCACCATGAAAAATGTCAAAAATGACAAATTTCAAGATGGCAAATGTCAAAGATGTCAAATGACAAATGTCACAATGATGCTAACAGTCAAAAATGAAAAGTGTCACCATGAAAAATGTCAAAAACGACAAATTTCAAGATGGCAAATATCAAAGATGTCAAATGACAAATGTCACAATGCTAAATATCAAAAATGAAAAGTGTCACCATAAAATGTCAAAAATGACAAATTTCAAGATGGCAAATGTCAAAGATGTCAAATGACAAATGTCACAATGCTAAATGTCAAAAATGAAACGTGTCACCATAAAAAATGTCAAAAATGACAAATTTCAAGATGGCAAATATCAAAGATGTCAAATGACAAATGTCACAATGCTAAATGTCAAAAATGAAAAGTGTCACAATAAAAAATGTCAATAATGACAAATTTCAAGATGGAAAATGTCAAAGATGTCAAATGACAAATGTCACAATGCTAAATGTCAAAAATGAAAAGTGTCACCATGAAAAATGTCAAAAATTACAAATTTCAAGATGGCAAATGTCAAAGATGTCGAATATGACAAATGTCACAATGCTAAATGTCAAAAATGAAAAGTGTTACCATGAAAAATGTCAAAAATGACAAATTTCAAGATGGCAAATGTCAAAGATGTCAAATGACAAATGTCACAATGCTAAATGTCAAAAATGAAAAGTGTCACCATGAAAAATGTCAAAAATGACAAATTTCAAGATGGCAAATATCAAAGATGTCAAATGACAAATGTCACAATGCTAAATGTCAAAAATGACAAATTTCAAGATGGCAAATGTCAAAGATGTCAAATGACAAATGTCACAATGCTAAATGTCAAAAATGAAAAGTGTCACCATGCAAAATGTCAAAAATGACAAATTTCAAGATGGCAAATGTCAAAGATGTCAAATGACAAATGTCACAATGCTAAATGTCAAAAATGAAAAGTGTCACCATGAAAAATGTCAAAAATAACAAATTTCAAGATGGCAAATGTCAAAGATGTCAAATGACAAATGTCACAATGCTAAATGTCAAAAATGAAAAGTGTTACCATGAAAAATGTCAAAAATGACAAATTTCAAGATGGCAAATGTCAAAGATGTCAAATGACAAATGTCACAATGCTAAATGTCAAAAATGAAAAGTGTCACCATGAAAAATGTCAAAAATAACAAATTTCAAGATGGCAAATGTCAAAGATGTCAAATGACAAATGTCACAATGCTAAATGTCAAAAATGAAAAGTGTCAAAAATGACAAATTTCAAGATGGCAAATGTCAAAGATGTCAAATGACAAATGTCACAATGCTAAATGTCAAAAATGAAAAGTGTCACCATGAAAAATGTCAAAAATAACAAATTTCAAGATGGCAAATGTCAAAGATGTGAAATGACAAATGTCACAATGCTAAATGTCAAAAATGAAAAGTGTCACCATGAAAAATGTCAAAAATGACAAATTTCAAGATGGCAAATGTCAAAGATGTCAAATGACAAATGTCACAATGCTAAATGTCAAAAATGAAAAGTGTTACCATGAAAAATGTCAAAAATAACAAATTTCAAGATGGCAAATGTCAAAGATGTCAAATGACAAATGTCACAATGCTAAATGTCAAAAATGAAAAGTGTTACCATGAAAGATGTCAAAAATGACAAATTTCAAGATGGCAAATGTCAAAGATGTCAAATGACAAATGTCACAATGCTAAATGTCAAAAATGAAAAGTGTCACCATGAAAAATGTCAAAAATAACAAATTTCAAGATGCAAATGTCAAAGATGTCAAATGACAAATGTCACAATGCTAAATGTCAAAAATGAAAAGTGTCAAAAATGACAAATTTCAAGATGGCAAATGTCAAAGATGTCAAATGACAAATTTCACAATGCTAAATGTCAAAAATGAAAAGGGTTACCATGAAAAATGTCAAAAATAACAAATTTCAAGATGGCAAATGTCAAAGATGTCAAATGACAAATGTCACAATGCAAAATGTCAAAAATGAAAAGTGTCACCATGAAAAATGACAAAAATGACAAATTTCAAGATGGCAAATGTCAAAGATGTCAAATGACAAATGTCACAATGCTAAATGTCAAAAATGAAAAGTGTCACCATGAAAAATGTCAAAAATAACAAATTTCAAGATATCAAATGTAAAGATGTCAAATGACAAATGTCACAATGCTAAATGTCAAAAATGAAAAGTGTTACCATGAAAAATGTCAAAAATAACAAATTTCAAGATGGCAAATGTCAAAGATGTCAAATGACAAATGTCACAATGCTAAATGTCAAAAATGACAAATTTCAAGATGGCAAATTTCAAAGATGTCAAATGACAAATGTCACAATGCTAAATGTCAAAAATAAAAAGTGTCACCATGAAAAATGTCAAAAATGACAAATTTCAAGATGGCAAATGTCAAAGATGTCAAATGACAAATGTCACAATGCTAAATGTCAAAAATGAAAAGTGTCAAAAATGACAAATTTCAAGATGGCAAATGTCTAAGATGTCAAATGACAAATGTCACAGTGCTAAATGTCAAAAATGAAAAGTGTCACCGTGAAAAATGTCAAAAATGACAAATTTCAAGATGGCAAATGTCAAAGATGTCAAATGACAAATGTCACAATGCTAAATGTCAAAAATGAAAAGTGTCACCATGAAAAATGTCAAAAATGACAAATTTCAAGATGGCAAATGTCCAAGATGTCAAATGACAAATGTCACAATGCTAAATGTCAAAAATGAAAAGTGTCTCCATGAAAAATGTCAATAATGACAAATTTCAAGATGGCAAATGTCAAAGATGTCAAATGACAAATGTCACAATGCTAAATGTCAAAAATGAAAAGTGTCACCATGAAAAATGTCAAAAATGACAAATTTCAAGATGGCAAATGTCAAAGATGTCAAATGACAAATGTCACAATGCTAAATGTCAAAAATGAAAAGTGTCACCATGAAAAATGTCAAAAATAACAAATTTCAAGATGGCAAATGTCAAAGATGTCAAATGACAAATGTCACAATGCTAAATGTCAAAAATGAAAAGTGTCCCCATGAAAAATGTCAATAATGACAAATTTCAAGATGGCAAATGTCAAAGATGTCAAATGACAAATGTCACAATGCTAAATGTCAAAAATGAAAAGTGTCACCATGAAAAATGTCAAAAATGACAAATTTCAAGATGGCAAATGTCAAAGATGTCAAATGACAAATTTCACAATGCTAAATGTCAAAAATGAAAAGTGTCACCATATAAAATGTCAAAAATAACAAATTTCAAGATGGCAAATGTCAAAGATGTCTAATGACAAATGTCACAATGCTAAATGTCAAAAATGAAAAGTGTCACCATGAAAAATGTCAAAAATGACAAATTTCAAGATGGCAAATGTCAAAGATGTCAAATGACAAATGTCACAATGCTAAATGTCAAAAATGAAAAGTGTCACTATAAAAAATGTCAAAAATGACAAATTTCAAGATGGCAAATGTCAAAGATGTCAAATGACAAATGTCACAATGCTAAATGTCAAAAATGAAAAGTGTCACCATGAAAAATGTCAAAAATGACAAATTTCAAGATGGCAAATGTCAAAGATGTCAAATGACAAATGTCACAATGCTAAATGTCAAAAATGAAAAGTGTCAAAAATGACAAATTTCAAGATGGCAAATGTCTAAGATGTCAAATAACAAATGTCACAATGCTAAATGTCAAAAATGAAAAGTGTCACCGTGAAAAATGTCAAAAATGACAAATTTCAAGATGGCAAATGTCAAAGATGTCAAATGACAAATGTCACAATGCTAAATGTCAAAAATGAAAAGTGTCAAAAATGACAAATTTCAAGATGGCAAATGTCAAAGATGTCAAATGACAAATTTCACAATGCTAAATGTCAAAAATAAAAAGTGTCACCATGAAAAATGTCAAAAATAACAAATTTCAAGATGGCAAATGTCAAAGATGTCAAATGACAAATGTCACAATGCTAAATGTCAAAAATGAAAAGTGTCACCATGAAAAATGTCAAAAATAACAAATTTTAAGATGGCAAATGTCACAGATGTCAAATGACAAATGTCACAATGCTAAATGTCAAAAATAAAAAGTGTCAAAAATGACAAATTTCAAGATGGCAAATGTCAAAGATGTCAAATGACAAATTTCACAATGCTAAATGTCAAAAATGAAAAGTGTCACCATGAAAAATGTCAAAAATAACAAATTTCAAGATGGCAAATGTCAAAGATGTCAAATGACAAATGTCACAATGCTAAATGTCAAAAATGAAAAGTGTCACCATGAAAAATGTCAAAAATGACAAATTTCAAGATGGCAAATGTCAAAGATGTCAAATGACAAATGTCACAATGCTAAATGTCAAAAATGAAAAGTGTCACCATGAAAAATGTCAAAAATGACAAATTTTAAGATGGCAAATGTCAAAGATGTCAAATGACAAATGTCACAATGCTAAATGTCAAAAATGAAAAGTGTCACCATGAAAAATGTCAAAAATGACAAATTTCAAGATGGCAAATGTCAAAGATGTCAAATGACAAATGTCACAATGCTAAATGTCAAAAATGAAAAGTGTCAAAAATGACAAATTTCAAGATGGCAAATGTCTAAGATGTCAAATGACAAATGTCACAGTGCTAAATGTCAAAAATGAAAAGTGTCACCGTGAAAAATGTCAAAAATGACAAATTTCAAGATGGCAAATGTCAAAGATGTCAAATGACAAATGTCACAATGCTAAATGTCAAAAATGAAAAGTGTCACCATGAAAAATGTCAAAAATGACAAATTTCAAGATGGCAAATGTCCAAGATGTCAAATGACAAATGTCACAATGCTAAATGTCAAAAATGAAAAGTGTCTCCATGAAAAATGTCAATAATGACAAATTTCAAGATGGCAAATGTCAAAGATGTCAAATGACAAATGTCACAATGCTAAATGTCAAAAATGAAAAGTGTCACCATGAAAAATGTCAAAAATGACAAATTTCAAGATGGCAAATGTCAAAGATGTCAAATGACAAATGTCACAATGCTAAATGTCAAAAATGAAAAGTGTCACCATGAAAAATGTCAAAAATAACAAATTTCAAGATGGCAAATGTCAAAGATGTCAAATGACAAATGTCACAATGCTAAATGTCAAAAATGAAAAGTGTCCCCATGAAAAATGTCAATAATGACAAATTTCAAGATGGCAAATGTCAAAGATGTCAAATGACAAATGTCACAATGCTAAATGTCAAAAATGACAAATTTCAAGATGGCAAATGTCAAAGATGTCAAATGACAAATGTCACAATGCTAAATGTCAAAAATGAAAAGTGTCACCATGAAAAATGTCAAAAATGACAAATTTCAAGATGGCAAATGTCAAAGATGTCAAATGACAAATGTCACAATGATGCTAACAGTCAAAAATGAAAAGTGTCACCATGAAAAATGTCAAAAACGACAAATTTCAAGATGGCAAATATCAAAGATGTCAAATGACAAATGTCACAATGCTAAATATCAAAAATGAAAAGTGTCACCATAAAATGTCAAAAATGACAAATTTCAAGATGGCAAATATCAAAGATGTCAAATGACAAATGTCACAATGCTAAATGTCAAAAATGACAAATTTCAAGATGGCAAATGTCAAAGATGTCAAATGACAAATGTCACAATGCTAAATGTCAAAAATGAAACGTGTCACCATAAAAAATGTCAAAAATGACAAATTTCAAGATGGCAAATATCAAAGATGTCAAATGACAAATGTCACAATGCTAAATGTCAAAAATGAAAAGTGTCACAATAAAAAATGTCAATAATGACAAATTTCAAGATGGAAAATGTCAAAGATGTCAAATGACAAATGTCACAATGCTAAATGTCAAAAATGAAAAGTGTCACCATGAAAAATGTCAAAAATTACAAATTTCAAGATGGCAAATGTCAAAGATGTCGAATATGACAAATGTCACAATGCTAAATGTCAAAAATGAAAAGTGTTACCATGAAAAATGTCAAAAATGACAAATTTCAAGATGGCAAATGTCAAAGATGTCAAATGACAAATGTCACAATGCTAAATGTCAAAAATGAAAAGTGTCACCATGAAAAATGTCAAAAATGACAAATTTCAAGATGGCAAATATCAAAGATGTCAAATGACAAATGTCACAATGCTAAATGTCAAAAATGACAAATTTCAAGATGGCAAATGTCAAAGATGTCAAATGACAAATGTCACAATGCTAAATGTCAAAAATGAAAAGTGTCACCATGCAAAATGTCAAAAATGACAAATTTCAAGATGGCAAATGTCAAAGATGTCAAATGACAAATGTCACAATGCTAAATGTCAAAAATGAAAAGTGTCACTATGAAAAATGTCAAAAATAACAAATTTCAAGATGGCAAATGTCAAAGATGTCAAATGACAAATGTCACAATGCTAAATGTCAAAAATGAAAAGTGTTACCATGAAAAATGTCAAAAATGACAAATTTCAAGATGGCAAATGTCAAAGATGTCAAATGACAAATGTCACAATGCTAAATGTCAAAAATGAAAAGTGTCACCATGAAAAATGTCAAAAATAACAAATTTCAAGATGGCAAATGTCAAAGATGTCAAATGACAAATGTCACAATGCTAAATGTCAAAAATGAAAAGTGTCAAAAATGACAAATTTCAAGATGGCAAATGTCAAAGATGTCAAATGACAAATGTCACAATGCTAAATGTCAAAAATGAAAAGTGTCACCATGAAAAATGTCAAAAATAACAAATTTCAAGATGGCAAATGTCAAAGATGTGAAATGACAAATGTCACAATGCTAAATGTCAAAAATGAAAAGTGTCACCATGAAAAATGTCAAAAATGACAAATTTCAAGATGGCAAATGTCAAAGATGTCAAATGACAAATGTCACAATGCTAAATGTCAAAAATGAAAAGTGTTACCATGAAAAATGTCAAAAATAACAAATTTCAAGATGGCAAATGTCAAAGATGTCAAATGACAAATGTCACAATGCTAAATGTCAAAAATGAAAAGTGTTACCATGAAAGATGTCAAAAATGACAAATTTCAAGATGGCAAATGTCAAAGATGTCAAATGACAAATGTCACAATGCTAAATGTCAAAAATGAAAAGTGTCACCATGAAAAATGTCAAAAATAACAAATTTCAAGATGCAAATGTCAAAGATGTCAAATGACAAATGTCACAATGCTAAATGTCAAAAATGAAAAGTGTCAAAAATGACAAATTTCAAGATGGCAAATGTCAAAGATGTCAAATGACAAATTTCACAATGCTAAATGTCAAAAATGAAAAGTGTTACCATGAAAAATGTCAAAAATAACAAATTTCAAGATGGCAAATGTCAAAGATGTCAAATGACAAATGTCACAATGCAAAATGTCAAAAATGAAAAGTGTCACCATGAAAAATGACAAAAATGACAAATTTCAAGATGGCAAATGTCAAAGATGTCAAATGACAAATGTCACAATGCTAAATGTCAAAAATGAAAAGTGTCACCATGAAAAATGTCAAAAATAACAAATTTCAAGATGGCAAATGTAAAGATGTCAAATGACAAATGTCACAATGCTAAATGTCAAAAATGAAAAGTGTTACCATGAAAAATGTCAAAAATAACAAATTTCAAGATGGCAAATGTCAAAGATGTCAAATGACAAATGTCACAATGCTAAATGTCAAAAATGACAAATTTCAAGATGGCAAATTTCAAAGATGTCAAATGACAAATGTCACAATGCTAAATGTCAAAAATAAAAAGTGTCACCATGAAAAATGTCAAAAATGACAAATTTCAAGATGGCAAATGTCAAAGATGTCAAATGACAAATGTCACAATGCTAAATGTCAAAAATGAAAAGTGTCACCATGAAAAATGTCAAAAATGACAAATTTCAAGATGGCAAATATCAAAACTGACAAATGTCCCAATGCTAAATGTCAAAAATGATAAGTGTCACCATGAAAAATGTCAAAAATGACAAATTTCAAGATGGCAAATGTCCAAGATGTCAAATGACAAATGTCACAATGCTAAATGTCAAAAATGAAAAGTGTCACCATGAAAAATGTCAATAATGACAAATTTCAAGATGGAAAATGTCAAAGATGTCAAATGACAAATGTCACAATGCTAAATGTCAAAAATGAAAAGTGTCACCATGAAAAATGTCAAAAATTACAAATTTCAAGATGGCAAATGTCAAAGATGTCGAATATGACAAATGTCACAATGCTAAATGTCAAAAATAAAAAGTGTTACCATGAAAAATGTCAAAAATGACAAATTTCAAGATGGCAAATGTCAAAGATGTCAAATGACAAATGTCACAATGCTAAATGTCAAAAATGAAAAGTGTCACCATGAAAAATGTCAAAAATGACAAATTTCAAGATGGCAAATATCAAAGATGTCAAATGACAAATGTCACAATGCTAAATGTCAAAAATGACAAATTTCAAGATGGCAAATGTCAAAGATGTCAAATGACAAATGTCACAATGCTAAATGTCAAAAATGAAAAGTGTCACCATGCAAAATGTCAAAAATGACAAATTTCAAGATGGCAAATGTCAAAGATGTCAAATGACAAATGTCACAATGCTAAATGTCAAAAATGAAAAGTGTCACCATGAAAAATGTCAAAGATAACAAATTTCAAGATGGCAAATGTCAAAGATGTCAAATGACAAATGTCACAATGCTAAATGTCAAAAATGAAAAGTGTTACCATGAAAAATGTCAAAAATGACAAATTTCAAGATGGCAAATGTCAAAGATGTCAAATGACAAATGTCACAATGCTAAATGTCAAAAATGAAAAGTGTCACCATGAAAAATGTCAAAAATAACAAATTTCAAGATGGCAAATGTCAAAGATGTCAAATGACAAATGTCACAATGCTAAATGTCAAAAATGAAAAGTGTCAAAAATGACAAATTTCAAGATGGCAAATGTCAAAGATGTCAAATGACAAATGTCACAATGCTAAATGTCAAAAATGAAAAGTGTCACCATGAAAAATGTCAAAAATAACAAATTTCAAGATGGCAAATGTCAAAGATGTCAAATGACAAATGTCACAATGCTAAATGTCAAAAATGAAAAGTGTCACCATGAAAAATGTCAAAAATGACAAATTTCAAGATGGCAAATGTCAAAGATGTCAAATGACAAATGTCACAATGCTAAATGTCAAAAATGAAAAGTGTTACCATGAAAAATGTCAAAAATAACAAATTTCAAGATGGCAAATGTCAAAGATGTCAAATGACAAATGTCACAATGCTAAATGTCAAAAATGAAAAGTGTTACCATGAAAGATGTCAAAAATGACAAATTTCAAGATGGCAAATGTCAAAGATGTCAAATGACAAATGTCACAATGCTAAATGTCAAAAATGAAAAGTGTCACCATGAAAAATGTCAAAAATAACAAATTTCAAGATGCAAATGTCAAAGATGTCAAATGACAAATGTCACAATGCTAAATGTCAAAAATGAAAAGTGTCAAAAATGACAAATTTCAAGATGGCAAATGTCAAAGATGTCAAATGACAAATTTCACAATGCTAAATGTCAAAAATGAAAAGTGTTACCATGAAAAATGTCAAAAATAACAAATTTCAAGATGGCAAATGTCAAAGATGTCAAATGACAAATGTCACAATGCAAAATGTCAAAGATGAAAAGTGTCACCATGAAAAATGACAAAAATAACAAATTTCAAGATGGCAAATGTCAAAGATGTCAAATGACAAATGTCACAATGCTAAATGTCAAAAATGACAAATTTCAAGATGGCAAATTTCAAAGATGTCAAATGACAAATGTCACAATGCTAAATGTCAAAAATAAAAAGTGTCACCATGAAAAATGTCAAAAATGACAAATTTCAAGATGGCAAATGTCAAAGATGTCAAATGACAAATGTCACAATGCTAAATGTCAAAAATGAAAAGTGTCACCATGAAAAATGTCAAAAATGACAAATTTCAAGATGGCAAATATCAAAACTGACAAATGTCCCAATGCTAAATGTCAAAAATGATAAGTGTCACCATGAAAAATGTCAAAAATGACAAATTTCAAGATGGCAAATGTCCAAGATGTCAAATGACAAATGTCACAATGCTAAATGTCAAAAATGAAAAGTGTCACCATGAAAAATGTCAATAATGACAAATTTCAAGATGGAAAATGTCAAAGATGTCAAATGACAAATGTCACAATGCTAAATGTCAAAAATGAAAAGTGTCACCATGAAAAATGTCAAAAATTACAAATTTCAAGATGGCAAATGTCAAAGATGTCGAATATGACAAATGTCACAATGCTAAATGTCAAAAATAAAAAGTGTTACCATGAAAAATGTCAAAAATGACAAATTTCAAGATGGCAAATGTCAAAGATGTCAAATGACAAATGTCACAATGCTAAATGTCAAAAATGAAAAGTGTCACCATGAAAAATGTCAAAAATGACAAATTTCAAGATGGCAAATATCAAAGATGTCAAATGACAAATGTCACAATGCTAAATGTCAAAAATGACAAATTTCAAGATGGCAAATGTCAAAGATGTCAAATGACAAATGTCACAATGCTAAATGTCAAAAATGAAAAGTGTCACCATGCAAAATGTCAAAAATGACAAATTTCAAGATGGCAAATGTCAAAGATGTCAAATGACAAATGTCACAATGCTAAATGTCAAAAATGAAAAGTGTCACCATGAAAAATGTCAAAGATAACAAATTTCAAGATGGCAAATGTCAAAGATGTCAAATGACAAATGTCACAATGCTAAATGTCAAAAATGAAAAGTGTTACCATGAAAAATGTCAAAAATGACAAATTTCAAGATGGCAAATGTCAAAGATGTCAAATGACAAATGTCACAATGCTAAATGTCAAAAATGAAAAGTGTCACCATGAAAAATGTCAAAAATAACAAATTTCAAGATGGCAAATGTCAAAGATGTCAAATGACAAATGTCACAATGCTAAATGTCAAAAATGAAAAGTGTCAAAAATGACAAATTTCAAGATGGCAAATGTCAAAGATGTCAAATGACAAATGTCACAATGCTAAATGTCAAAAATGAAAAGTGTCACCATGAAAAATGTCAAAAATAACAAATTTCAAGATGGCAAATGTCAAAGATGTCAAATGACAAATGTCACAATGCTAAATGTCAAAAATGAAAAGTGTCACCATGAAAAATGTCAAAAATGACAAATTTCAAGATGGCAAATGTCAAAGATGTCAAATGACAAATGTCACAATGCTAAATGTCAAAAATGAAAAGTGTTACCATGAAAAATGTCAAAAATAACAAATTTCAAGATGGCAAATGTCAAAGATGTCAAATGACAAATGTCACAATGCTAAATGTCAAAAATGAAAAGTGTTACCATGAAAGATGTCAAAAATGACAAATTTCAAGATGGCAAATGTCAAAGATGTCAAATGACAAATGTCACAATGCTAAATGTCAAAAATGAAAAGTGTCACCATGAAAAATGTCAAAAATAACAAATTTCAAGATGCAAATGTCAAAGATGTCAAATGACAAATGTCACAATGCTAAATGTCAAAAATGAAAAGTGTCAAAAATGACAAATTTCAAGATGGCAAATGTCAAAGATGTCAAATGACAAATTTCACAATGCTAAATGTCAAAAATGAAAAGTGTTACCATGAAAAATGTCAAAAATAACAAATTTCAAGATGGCAAATGTCAAAGATGTCAAATGACAAATGTCACAATGCAAAATGTCAAAGATGAAAAGTGTCACCATGAAAAATGACAAAAATGACAAATTTCAAGATGGCAAATGTCAAAGATGTCAAATGACAAATGTCACAATGCTAAATGTCAAAAATGAAAAGTGTCACCATGAAAAATGTCAAAAATAACAAATTTCAAGATGGCAAATGTAAAGATGTCAAATGACAAATGTCACAATGCTAAATGTCAAAAATGAAAAGTGTTACCATGAAAAATGTCAAAAATGACAAATTTTAAGATGGCAAATGTCAAAGATGTCAAATGACAAATGTCACAATGCTAAATGTCAAAAATGAAAAGTGTCACCATGAAAAATGTCAAAAATAACAAATTTCAAGATGACAAATGTCAAAGATGTCAAATGACAAATGTCACAATGCTAAATGTCAAAAATGACAAATTTCAAGATGGCAAATGTCAAAGATGTCAAATGACAAATGTCACAATGCTAAATGTCAAAAATAAAAAGTGTCACCATGAAAAATGTCAAAAATGACAAATTTCAAGATGGCAAATGTCAAAGATGTCAAATGACAAATGTCACAATGCTAAATGTCAAAAATGAAAAGTGTCACCATGAAAAATGTCAAAAATGACAAATTTCAAGATGGCAAATGTCAAAACTGACAAATGTCCCAATGCTAAATGTCAAAAATGATAAGTGTCACCATGAAAAATGTCAAAAATGACAAATTTCAAGATGGCAAATGTCCAAGATGTCAAATGACAAATGTCACAATGCTAAATGTCAAAAATGAAAAGTGTCACCATGAAAAATGTCAAAAATGACAAATTTCAAGATGGCAAATGTCAAAGATGTCAAATGACAAATGTCACAATGCTAAATGTCAAAAATGAAAAGTGTCAAAAATGACAAATTTCAAGATGGCAAATGTCTAATATGTCAAATGTCACAATGCTAAATGTCAAAAATAAAAAGTGTCAAAAATGACAAATTTCAAGATGGCAAATGTCAAAAATGAAAAGTGTCAAAAATGACAAATTTCAAGATGGCAAATGTCAAAGATAACAAATGTCACAATGCTAAATGTCAAAAATGAAAAGTGTCAAAAATGACAAATTTCAAGATGGCAAATGTCTAAGATGTCAAATGACAAATGTCACAATGCTAAATGTCAAAAATGAAAAGTGTCACCGTGAAAAATGTCAAAAATGACAAATTTTAAGATGGCAAATGTCAAAGATGTCAAATGACAAATGTCACAATGCTAAATGTCAAAAATGAAAAGTGTCACCATGAAAAATGTCAAAAATGACAAATTTTAAGATGGCAAATGTCAAAGATGTCAAATGACAAATGTCACAATGCTAAATGTCAAAAATGAAAAGTGTCCCCATGAAAAATGTCAATAATGACAAATTTCAAGATGGAAAATGTCAAAGATGTCAAATGACAAATGTCACAATGCTAAATGTCAAAAATGAAAAGTGTCACCATGAAAAATGTCAAAAATTACAAATTTCAAGATGGCAAATGTCAAAGATGTCGAATATGACAAATGTCACAATGCTAAATGTCAAAAATGAAAAGTGTTACCATGAAAAATGTCAAAAATGACAAATTTCAAGATGGCAAATGTCAAAGATGTCAAATGACAAATGTCACAATGCTAAATGTCAAAAATGAAAAGTGTCACCATGAAAAATGTCAAAAATGACAAATTTCAAGATGGCAAATATCAAAGATGTCAAATGACAAATGTCACAATGCTAAATGTCAAAAATGACAAATTTCAAGATGGCAAATGTCAAAGATGTCAAATGACAAATGTCACAATGCTAAATGTCAAAAATGAAAAGTGTCACCATGCAAAATGTTAAAAATGACAAATTTCAAGATGGCAAATGTCAAAGATGTCAAATGACAAATGTCACAATGCTAAATGTCAAAAATGAAAAGTGTCACCATGAAAAATGTCAAAAATAACAAATTTCAAGATGGCAAATGTCAAAGATGTCAAATGACAAATATCACAATGCTAAATGTCAAAAATGAAAAGTGTTACCATGAAAAATGTCAAAAATGACAAATTTCAAGATGGCAAATGTCAAAGATGTCAAATGACAAATGTCACAATGCTAAATGTCAAAAATGAAAAGTGTCACCATGAAAAATGTCAAAAATAACAAATTTCAAGATGGCAAATGTCAAAGATGTCAAATGACAAATGTCACAATGCTAAATGTCAAAAATGAAAAGTGTCAAAAATGACAAATTTCAAGATGGCAAATGTCAAAGATGTCAAATGACAAATGTCACAATGCTAAATGTCAAAAATGAAAAGTGTCACCATGAAAAATGTCAAAAATAACAAATTTCAAGATGGCAAATGTCAAAGATGTCAAATGACAAATGTCACAATGCTAAATGTCAAAAATGAAAAGTGTCACCATGAAAAATGTCAAAAATGACAAATTTCAAGATGGCAAATGTCAAAGATGTCAAATGACAAATGTCACAATGCTAAATGTCAAAAATGAAAAGTGTTACCATGAAAAATGTCAAAAATAACAAATTTCAAGATGGCAAATGTCAAAGATGTCAAATGACAAATGTCACAATGCTAAATGTCAAAAATAAAAAGTGTTACCATGAAAGATGTCAAAAATGACAAATTTCAAGATGGCAAATGTCAAAGATGTCAAATGACAAATGTCACAATGCTAAATGTCAAAAATGAAAAGTGTCACCATGAAAAATGTCAAAAATAACAAATTTCAAGATGCAAATGTCAAAGATGTCAAATGACAAATGTCACAATGCTAAATGTCAAAAATGAAAAGTGTCAAAAATGACAAATTTCAAGATGGCAAATGTCAAAGATGTCAAATGACAAATTTCACAATGCTAAATGTCAAAAATGAAAAGTGTTACCATGAAAAATGTCAAAAATAACAAATTTCAAGATGGCAAATGTCAAAGATGTCAAATGACAAATGTCACAATGCAAAATGTCAAAAATAAAAAGTGTCACCATGAACAATGTCAAAAATGACAAATTTCAAGATGGCAAATGTCAAAGATGTCAAATGACAAATGTCACAATGCTAAATGTCAAAAATGAAAAGTGTCACCATGAAAAATGTCAAAAATAACAAATTTCAAGATGGCAAATGT
The DNA here is from genome assembly GCA_964028335.1 of Altica lythri. Lineage (NCBI taxonomy): Eukaryota > Metazoa > Arthropoda > Insecta > Coleoptera > Chrysomelidae > Altica > Altica lythri. Next base: position 13,946,248 of record OZ034800.1, on the reverse strand, counting down.
AAAGATGTCAAATGACAAATGTCACAATGCTAAATGTCAAAAATGAAAAGTGTTACCATGAAAAATGTCAAAAATGACAAATTTTAAGATGGCAAATGTCAAAGATGTCAAATGACAAATGTCACAATGCTAAATGTCAAAAATGAAAAGTGTCACCATGAAAAATGTCAAAAATAACAAATTTTAAGATGGCAAATGTCACAGATGTCAAATGACAAATGTCACAATGCTAAATGTCAAAAATGAAAAGTGTCAAAAATGACAAATTTCAAGATGGCAAATGTCAAAGATGTCAAATGACAAATTTCACAATGCTAAATGTCAAAAATGAAAAGTGTCACCATAAAAAATGTCAAAAATAACAAATTTCAAGATGGCAAATGTCAAAGATGTCAAATGACAAATGTCACAATGCTAAATGTCAAAAATGAAAAGTGTCACCATGAAAAATGTCAAAAATGACAAATTTCAAGATGGCAAATGTCAAAGATGTCAAATGACAAATGTCACAATGCTAAATGTCAAAAATGAAAAGTGTCACCATGAAAAATGTCAAAAATAACAAATTTCAAGATGGCAAATGTCAAAGATGTCAAATGACAAATGTCACAATGCTAAATGTCAAAAATGAAAAGTGTCACCATGAAAAATGTCAAACATGACAAATTTCAAGATGGCAAATGTCAAAGATGTCAAATGACAAATGTCACAATGCTAAATGTCAAAAATGAAAAGTGTCAAAAATGACAAATTTCAAGATGGCAAATGTCTTAGATGTCAAATAACAAATGTCACAATGCTAAATGTCAAAAATGAAAAGTGTCACCGTGAAAAATGTCAAAAATGACAAATTTCAAGATGGCAAATGTCAAAGATGTCAAATGACAAATGTCACAATGCTAAATGTCAAAAATGAAAAGTGTCAAAAATGACAAATTTCAAGATGGCAAATGTCAAAGATGTCAAATGACAAATTTCACAATGCTAAATGTCAAAAATGAAAAGTGTCACCATGAAAAATGTCAAAAATAACAAATTTCAAGATGGCAAATGTCAAAGATGTCAAATGACAAATGTCACAATGCTAAATGTCAAAAATGAAAAGTGTCACCATGAAAAATGTCAAAAATAACAAATTTTAAGATGGCAAATGTCACAGATGTCAAATGACAAATGTCACAATGCTAAATGTCAAAAATGAAAAGTGTCAAAAATGACAAATTTCAAGATGGCAAATGTCAAAGATGTCAAATGACAAATTTCACAATGCTAAATGTCAAAAATGAAAAGTGTCACCATGAAAAATGTCAAAAATAACAAATTTCAAGATGGCAAATGTCAAAGATGTCAAATGACAAATGTCACAATGCTAAATGTCAAAAATGAAAAGTGTCACCATGAAAAATGTCAAAAATGACAAATTTCAAGATGGCAAATGTCAAAGATGTCAAATGACAAATGTCACAATGCTAAATGTCAAAAATGAAAAGTGTCACCATGAAAAATGTCAAAAATGACAAATTTTAAGATGGCAAATGTCAAAGATGTCAAATGACAAATGTCACAATGCTAAATGTCAAAAATGAAAAGTGCCACCATGAAAAATGTCAAAAATGACAAATTTCAAGATGGCAAATGTCAAAGATGTCAAATGACAAATGTCACAATGCTAAATGTCAAAAATGAAAAGTGTCAAAAATGACAAATTTCAAGATGGCAAATGTCTAAGATGTCAAATGACAAATGTCACAGTGCTAAATGTCAAAAATGAAAAGTGTCACCGTGAAAAATGTCAAAAATGACAAATTTCAAGATGGCAAATGTCAAAGATGTCAAATGACAAATGTCACAATGCTAAATGTCAAAAATGAAAAGTGTCACCATGAAAAATGTCAAAAATTACAAATTTCAAGATGGCAAATGTCCAAGATGTCAAATGACAAATGTCACAATGCTAAATGTCAAAAATGAAAAGTGTCCCCATGAAAAATGTCAATAATGACAAATTTCAAGATGGCAAATGTCAAAGATGTCAAATGACAAATGTCACAATGCTAAATGTCAAAAATGAAAAGTGTCACCATGAAAAATGTCAAAAATGACAAATTTCAAGATGGCAAATGTCAAAGATGTCAAATGACAAATGTCACAATGCTAAATGTCAAAAATGAAAAGTGTCAAAAATGACAAATTTCAAGATGACAAATGTCTAAGATGTCAAATGACAAATGTCACAATGCTAAATGTCAAAAATGAAAAGTGTCACCATGAAAAATGTCAAAAATGACAAATTTCAAGATGGCAAATGTCAAAGATGTCAAATGACAAATGTCACAATGCTAAATGTCAAAAATGAAAAGTGTCACCATGAAAAATGTCAAAAATAAAAAATTTCAAGATGGCAAATGTCAAAGATGTCAAATGACAAATGTCACAATGCTAAATGTCAAAAATGAAAAGTGTCACCATGAAAAATGTCAAAAATAACAAATTTCAAGATGGCAAATGTCAAAGATGTCAAATGACAAATGTCACAATGCTAAATGTCAAAAATGAAAAGTGTCAAAAATGACAAATTTCAAGATGGCAAATGTCAAAGATGTCAAATGACAAATGTCACAATGCTAAATATCAAAAATGAAAAGTGTCACCATAAAAAATGTCAAAAATAACAAATTTCAAGATGGCAAATGTCAAAGATGTCAAATGACAAATGTCACAATGCTAAATGTCAAAAATGAAAAGTGTCACCATGAAAAATGTCAAAAATGACAAATTTCAAGATGGCAAATGTCAAAGATGTCAAATGACAAATGTCACAATGCTAAATGTCAAAAATGAAAAGTGTCACCATGAAAAATGTCAAAAATAACAAATTTCAAGATGGCAAATGTCAAAGATGTCAAATGACAAATGTCACAATGCTAAATGTCAAAAATGAAAAGTGTTACCATGAAAAATGTCAAAAATGACAAATTTCAAGATGGCAAATGTCAAATATGTCAAATGACAAATGTCACAATGCTAAATGTCAAAAATGAAAAGTGTCACCATGAAAAATGTCAAAAATAACAAATTTCAAGATGGCAAATGTCAAAGATGTCAAATGACAAATTTCACAATGCTAAATGTCAAAAATGAAAAGTGTCACCATGAAAAATGTCAAAAATAACAAATTTCAAGATGGAAAATGTCAAAGATGTCAAATGACAAATGTCACAATGCTAAATGTCAAAAATGAAAAGTGTCAAAAATGACAAATTTCAAGATGGCAAATGTCTAAGATGTCACATGACAAATGTCACAATGCTAAATGTCAAAAATGAAAAGTGTCACCATGAAAAATGTCAAAAATGACAAATTTCAAGATGGCAAATGTCAAAACTGACAAATGTCACAATGCTAAATGTTAAAAATGAAAAGTGTCACCATGAAAAATGTCCAAAATAACAAATTTCAAGATGGCAAATGTCAAAGATGTCAAATGACAAATGTCACAATGCTAAATGTCAAAAATGACAAATTTTAAGATGGCAAATGTCAAAGATGTCAAATGACAAATGTCACAATGCTAAATGTCAAAAATGAAAAGTGTCACCATGACAAATGTCAAAAATGACAAATTTCAAGATGGCAAATGTCAAAGATGTCAAATGACAAATGTCACAATGCTAAATGTCAAAAATGAAAACTGTCACCATGAAAAATGTCAAAAATGACAAATTTCAAGATGGCAAATGTCAAAGATGTCAAATGACAAATGTCACAATGATGCTAACAGTCAAAAATGAAAAGTGTCACCATGAAAAATGTCAAAAACGACAAATTTCAAGATGGCAAATATCAAAGATGTCAAATGACAAATGTCACAATGCTAAATGTCAAAAATGAAAAGTGTCACCATAAAATGTCAAAAATGACAAATTTCAAGATGGCAAATGTCAAAGATGTCAAATGACAAATGTCACAATGCTAAATGTCAAAAATGAAACGTGTCACCATAAAAAATGTCAAAAATGACAAATTTCAAGATGGCAAATATCAAAGATGTCAAATGACAAATTTCACAATGCTAAATGTCAAAAATGACAAATTTCAAGATGGCAAATGTCAAAGATGTCAAATGACAAATGTCACAATGCTAAATGTCAAAAATGAAAAGTGTCACCATGAAAAATGTCAAAAATGACAAATTTCAAGATGGCAAATGTCAAAGATGTCAAATGACAAATGTCACAATGCTAAATGTCAAAAATAAAAAGTGTCAAAAATTACAAATTTCAAGATGGCAAATGTCTAAGATGTCAAATGACAAATGTCACAATGCTAAATGTCAAAAATGAAAAGTGTCACCATGAAAAATGTCAAAAATGACAAATTTCAAGATGGCAAATGTCAAAGATGTCAAATGACAAATGTCACAATGCTAAATGTCAAAAATGAAAAGTGTCACAATAAAAAATGTCAAAAATGACAAATTTCAAGATGGCAAATGTCAAAGATGTCAAATGACAAATGTCACAATGCTAAATGTCAAAAATGAAAAGTGTCACTATGAAAAATGTCAAAAATGACAAATTTCAAGATGGCAAATGTCAAAGATGTCAAATGACAAATATCACAATGCTAAATGTCAAAAATGAAAAGTGTCACCATGAAAAATGTCAAAAATGACAAATTTCAAGATGGCAAATGTCAAAACTGACAAATGTCACAATGCTAAATGTCAAAAATAAAAAGTGTCACCATGAAAAATGTCAAAAATAACAAATTTCAAGATGGCAAATGTCAAAGATGTCAAATGACAAATGTCACAATGCTAAATGTCAAAAATGACAAATTTCAAGATGGCAAATGTCAAAGATGTCAAATGACAAATGTCACAATGCTAAATGTCAAAAATGAAAAGTGTCACCATGAAAAATGTCAAAAATGACAAATTTCAAGATGGCAAATGTCAAAGATGTCAAATGACAAATGTCACAATGCTAAATGTCAAAAATGAAAAGTGTCACCATGAAAAATGTCAAAAATGACAAATTTCAAGATGGTAAATGTCAAAGATGTCAAATGACAAATGTCACAGTGCTAACTGTCAAAAATGAAAAGTGTCACCATGAAAAATGTCAAAAATGACAAATTTCAAGATGGCAAATATCAAAGATGTCAAATGACAAATGTCACAATGCTAAATGCCAAAAATGACAAATTTCAAGATGGCAAATGTCAAAGATGTCAAATGACAAATGTCACAATGCAAAATGTCAAAAATGAAAAGTGTCACCATGAAAAATGTCAAAAATGACAAATTTCAAGATGGCAAATGTCAAAGATGTCAAATGACAAATGTCACAATGCTAAATGTCAAAAATGAAAAGTGTCACCATGAAAAATGTCAAAAATAACAAATTTCAAGATGGCAAATGTAAAGATGTCAAATGACAAATGTCACAATGCTAAATGTCAAAAATGAAAAGTGTTACCATGAAAAATGTCAAAAATGACAAATTTTAAGATGGCAAATGTCAAAGATGTCAAATGACAAATGTCACAATGCTAAATGTCAAAAATGAAAAGTGTCAAAAATGACAAATTTCAAGATGGCAAATGTCAAAGATGTCAAATGACAAATTTCACAATGCTAAATGTCAAAAATGAAAAGTGTCACCATAAAAAATGTCAAAAATAACAAATTTCAAGATGGCAAATGTCACAGATGTCAAATGACAAATGTCACAATGCTAAATGTCAAAAATAAAAAGTGTCAAAAATGACAAATTTCAAGATGGCAAATGTCAAAGATGTCAAATGACAAATTTCACAATGCTAAATGTCAAAAATGAAAAGTGTCACCATGAAAAATGTCAAAAATAACAAATTTCAAGATGGCAAATGTCAAAGATGTCAAATGACAAATGTCACAATGCTAAATGTCAAAAATGAAAAGTGTCACCATGAAAAATGTCAAAAATGACAAATTTCAAGATGGCAAATGTCAAAGATGTCAAATGACAAATGTCACAATGCTAAATGTCAAAAATGAAAAGTGTCACCATGAAAAATGTCAAAAATGACAAATTTTAAGATGGCAAATGTCAAAGATGTCAAATGACAAATGTCACAATGCTAAATGTCAAAAATGAAAAGTGTCACCATGAAAAATGTCAAAAATGACAAATTTCAAGATGGCAAATGTCAAAGATGTCAAATGACAAATGTCACAATGCTAAATGTCAAAAATGAAAAGTGTCAAAAATGACAAATTTCAAGATGGCAAATGTCTAAGATGTCAAATGACAAATGTCACAGTGCTAAATGTCAAAAATGAAAAGTGTCACCGTGAAAAATGTCAAAAATGACAAATTTCAAGATGGCAAATGTCAAAGATGTCAAATGACAAATGTCACAATGCTAAATGTCAAAAATGAAAAGTGTCACCATGAAAAATGTCAAAAATGACAAATTTCAAGATGGCAAATGTCCAAGATGTCAAATGACAAATGTCACAATGCTAAATGTCAAAAATGAAAAGTGTCCCCATGAAAAATGTCAATAATGACAAATTTCAAGATGGCAAATGTCAAAGATGTCAAATGACAAATGTCACAATGCTAAATGTCAAAAATGAAAAGTGTCACCATGAAAAATGTCAAAAATGACAAATTTCAAGATGGCAAATGTCAAAGATGTCAAATGACAAATGTCACAATGCTAAATGTCAAAAATGAAAAGTGTCAAAAATGACAAATTTCAAGATGACAAATGTCTAAGATGTCAAATGACAAATGTCACAATGCTAAATGTCAAAAATGAAAAGTGTCACCATGAAAAATGTCAAAAATGACAAATTTCAAGATGGCAAATGTCAAAGATGTCAAATGACAAATGTCACAATGCTAAATGTCAAAAATGAAAAGTGTCACCATGAAAAATGTCAAAAATAAAAAATTTCAAGATGGCAAATGTCAAAGATGTTAAATGACAAATGTCACAATGCTAAATGTCAAAAATGAAAAGTGTTACCATGAAAAATGTCAAAAATGACAAATTTCAAGATGGCAAATGTCAAAGATGTCAAATGACAAATGTCACAATGCTAAATGTCAAAAATGAAAAGTGTCACCATGAAAAATGTCAAAAATAACAAATTTCAAGATGGCAAATGTCAAAGATGTCAAATGACAAATGTCACAATGCTAAATGTCAAAAATGAAAAGTGTCAAAAATGACAAATTTCAAGATGGCAAAAGTAGTGATGCAAGGAGAGTTCTAACGCACAGCTTCCAAATTTCGCCGCTAGATGTCGCCACAGGTGGTGGCGCTGTATTCTGCTGTTTATTCGAGTGGCCTTTGACATTTGGCGCAGGCAGCCAATTCTTCTTTTTTCAAATGGCCTTTGACATTTAGCGCAAGCAGCCAACTCTTCTTTTTCGAATGCCAAAAGGGCATTATAGCTATATCTCGTAAACGGCCCAACGGATTTCAACGTATGACGTATCATTGTAAAGGGGTTGATGTATAGGGTAAGATTAAGCGTCAAAAAGACCGTATTTATGATGCCAAAAGGGCATTATGACTATATCTCGTAAACGGCCGAACGGATTTCGGCGTATGACGTATCGTTGTAAAGGGGTTGATGTATAGGGTAAGATTAAGCGTCAAAAAGACCGTATCGATGCTGCCAAAAGGGCATTATAGCTATATCTCGTAAACGGCCCAACGGATTTCAACGTATGACGTATCATTGTAAAGGGGTTGATGCATAGGGTAAGATGAAGCGTCAAAAAGACCGTATCGATGCTGCCAAAAGGGCATTATAGCTATATCTCGTAAACGGCCGAACGGATTTCGACGTATGACGTATCATTTTAAAGGGGTTGCTGTATAGGGTAAGATTAAGCGTCAAAAAGACCGTATTTATGAGGCCAAAAGGGCATTATGACTATATCTCGTAAACGGCCGAACGGATTTCGGTGTATGACGTATCATTGTAAAGGGGTTGATGTATAGGGTAAGATGAAGCGTCAAAAAGACTGTATCGATGCTGCCAAAAGGGCATTAACGTTGTATCTCGTAAACGGCCCAACGGATTTCGGCGTATGACGTATCATTGTAAAGGGGTTGATGTATAGGGTAAGATTAAGCGTCAAAAAGACCGTATCGATGCTGCCAAAAGGGCATTAACGTTGTATCTCGTAAACGGCCTAACGGATTTCGGTGTATGACGTATCATTGTAAAGGGGTTGCTGTATAGAGTAAGATGAAGCGTCAAAAAGACCGTATTTATGCTGCCAAAAGGGCAATATAGCTAACAAAAAATATATTAAACTTTAATAAAACTTAAATAATATACATTCTTAGAAGCCAAACTATCATAAAACTAAAAAATTTTGAAGGCAACGATGAAATGTATATTTTTTACATCAATATAATGTAAAAATTTTTTAAATAAAAAATACTTATTTTATTAATAAAAAGGAATAACATACAGTTATCAAAACAAAAATTCGGTTTTTATCAGGAAGCTGTGGTTTGTGTCGATGAAAATAGGATACCGCAAAAGCAAAAAGCTATGACGTGTGTTTGGTTGAGTTATGGTATACATAGACATTAGCGTCACATGTGATTGGTAAATATAATATTTAATAAACAACATATAGAATATATTGTAAAGCAACAATTAGGTTTTAATTTTTATCGGCGTCTATGTGTTTCAGCTAAGCCATGTATATTTAAAAGAGGGTCCTAGATTTAACTTGCTCATTATTGTTTTGATACTCCATAGATCCAGTTCTGAGTTCAGTTTCAAGTGCAAAAGTTTTTGTTACATATCCATAAAGGTAAGAATTTTTATTTTATTTCAAAATTTCATTTTAATTTAATTTTTGAGTTGATTTCATTTTATTTTTCTTGAGTTAATTTTTCATAATGATTTAATTTTATTTGTAGTTGGATTTAACTGGAATAAATTTAAAAAGAGAACCATTGAAACACTAAAGTCCACTTCTTGCCAGAAGAAGTGTCTGTCGGAACTTTTTAAATCAAAAATATAAAGGGAAAAAAGCAAAATTGGGGAAAGCTAATCACTCTGATACATTTGAAATAGTTTAGGAATATAACTTCTTCTTCTTCTTCGATATTGTTTTCCTCTTTTACAACCACACACACACAAAGGTAAGAATTATTTTTATTTTTAAGTTGATTTAATTTTATTTTGAGTTTATTTAATTATTTGTTTAGGTAATTTTATTTTGAGTTTATTTAATTATTTGTTTAGGTAATTTTATTTTTAGTTGATTTAATTTTATTTTTAAGTTTATTTAATTATTTGTTTGAGTAATTTTATTTTGAGTTGATTTAATTTTTTTTTTTTTTTGTAATGATTTAATTTTATTTTTAAGTTGATTTATTTTTTATTTTTAGATGGATTTAACTAAAATTAATTCGTTATGTCTTGCAGAAAAAAATAACGAGAAGACTATTATTAAATTAGGAGAACTTCCAGTGGATGTTCCACAAAAATTATTGAACGCTAAACTGGTCCAGAGCAAATTTGAAGAAACAATTTTGGTTGAGCTAGAAAACGGGCTCTGCTTTTTGCCTAAGAGAACCATTGGAACACTGAAGCCTCACTTGGCAGAATTGTCTGGCGGGCATTATTTTATCAAATATAAAGGAAAAAAACAAATTGGCCAAGCTAATCCTACCGATACATTTGAAATAGTTAAGGAATAATTTTTTGTAAGTTTTTTTTATTTTTTTATTTTCCAATTATGAATAACATTGTTGATAGGTCTAATGCTATTGTTAAAGATATTTCTAAAGCATACAAAGCGTTAATCTCCAGTTTTTCGCATAGGGAAGCAAATAAATTAATCAAACAAATTAAACAGCATGTTATCAGTTTTCATAAAGATATTAGTAGGGGAAATTTAGATATTGGGACACTTAGAAATTTACAAACAAATTTAGGACATTTAAAAACGTTTAAAGAAGCAATTATTAATTTCTCTAAGCAGGGATCAGGGCTAACTGAAAAATCAGGGGTAAAATGGGTCGATCTAGAATCGGTTTTTCAATCAAGAATTAGGACTGCTGTTATTGTTAATTTAAAACATAAAGGCCTAAATAGTTTTTTTGCTGACGCGTTCAAGTTGATTAAGGGTAGAATAGCTAACAGTTTAAAAAAATTTAACATGATCAAAGTAAATACAACATTTTGCGGGGAATTTATTAAGAAATCTAGTGAAATCGAAGACATTTTAGAGTTTAAATATTTCAACACTAAAAACGCGGTAATAGATGCAGGTACGGATCTTGCATTGTGGTTCAACGAAAATATTGTTGATAAAGTAATGAGTAAATTATCGGAATTTCAACTTAAAGATTCTGGATGGGCTTTAGACAAAATTATTTCATTGGAAATAAACATTAATAAATATGAGATAGGTAACGGTGCTTCATCATACATTAAGTTACCTGATCCTATACTAAAAAAGCACGCATGCATTAATATTAAAAATTTAGATAAAGCATGCTTTTACTGGTCGGTAACAGCATCATTGTATCCAGTTGATAAAGATCAACACCGAACAAATAAATATCCTCATTATACAACCGTATTGAAAACCGAAGGTTTGGACATGCCAATGCCCCTAAATACTATTTCAAAATTTGAAAAATTAAATAATATATCAGTTAATGTTTACGCTTTAGAATTAAATACCGCGAAAGATAAATCATTTTACACAATTTATCCTGCACGCTTAACAAAAGAAAAATTAAATAAACATGTAAATTTATTGCTTATTCAAGATAAATACTTTCCAAAATTAAACGATTATGAAGCTCCATCAATGGATACGGAAAATGAAGTTATCAAATATCACTATTGTTTAATCAAAGATTTATCTCGCTTAATATCAAGTCAAGTTAACAAACATAATGGACAAAAATATATTTGCGATCGATGTTTAAATTACTTTAGTAGTCAGGAAAAATTAAGTAAACATGAAGATTACTGCAAAGACATGAACAATTGCAAAATATCGTACCCACCATTTGATCATGTAGAGTTTAAAAACCACGTATACAAGCAAACGACCCCTTTTGTCATTTATGCTGACTTTGAGTCAGTGCTACGTCCTCATAATAAGAACTTGGGGAAACATACACGAAAGTTTCAGAAACACGAGGCGTATAGTGCAGGATATTATCTAAATTGCTCCTATGATAGTTCGCTATCATTTTACAATGAATATTGTGGAGAAGACTCCATGGATTGGTTCGCTGCTGAAATGACAAGGATGGCTAAATTAATTGAAGAGAAAATAAAACATATCGAACCAATGATTGTCAAACCTAGTTTACTTAATGCAACAACATGTCATATATGCGAGCACCCCTTCAAAGAGAAGGACACCATTGTTTTAGACCACGACCACTTTACTGGGAATTTTCGAGGGTTTTCACACCAAAGCTGCAATTTAAACTATAAAAAAAAGTTTGTTGTACCCGTAGTCTTTCATAACCTTTCGGGATACGACTTACATTTTTTAATTAGAGATTTATCCAAAAAAGGTAATATAAGCTTGCTTCCTATAAACAAAGAAAAATACATTTCGTGTACATTAAGTAATGACGAGAGCGAAGTAAAGTTTAGATTTATAGACTCACTACGATTTTTAGATTCCTCCTTAGATAAACTGTCTGCTTTACTAGAACCATCAGATCTACATTATCTACGTTCACAGTTTCCCAATTTAACATCTGAACAATTTGAACTATTAAGTAGAAAAGGGGTGTTTCCTTATGAATACATTGATTCCATTGAAAAATTAGACGATACGGAACTGCCATCCAAAGATAAATTTTATAGCACACTGACAGATGAAAATATTACTGATGATTTATACATGCATGCTCAGAAGGTTTGGAAAGCATTTAAAATTAAAAATTTAAAAGAATATAGCATGCTGTATATGAAGACGGATATCTTGCTTTTAGCATCTGTGTTTGAATGTTTTCGTGAAAAATGTCGAAAAACGTATGGTCTTGATCCTGCTTGGTATTATACGCTCCCCGGTTATACGTGGGATGCTATGTTAAAATATACCAAATCTAAATTGGAAATACTCAAAGATATAGACCAAATCATGTTTATAGAGAAAGGTATAAGAGGAGGAGTCAGTCAATGCAGCAATAGATATGCTAAAGCAAACAACAGATACATGAAAAATTTTAATCGAACAGAATCTGAAAAATATTTAATGTACTTGGATGTCAACAATTTATATGGTTGGGCTATGAGTCAACCTCTACCATATGGGGATTTTAAGTGGGTTGACACAAACATCGATGTGACTCAAATACCAGATGATAATGATGAGGGTTATATTCTCGAAGTGGATATAGAATACCCTCAGCATTTACATGATCTACACAACGATTTACCGTTTTGCCCAGAACATCGAAAACCCCAAGGATCAAAAATACAAAAACTGATGACCACTTTATATGACAAAGAAAAATACGTAATACATTATCGAAATTTAAAGCAGGCTATAAAACATGGATTGAACGTAAAAAAGATTCACAGAATGTTGAAATTTAAACAAAGCCCATGGTTAAAAAAATATATCGACCTAAACACAACTCTTCGAACAGCTGCTAAAAATGATTTTGAAAAGAATTTATATAAACTAATGAATAACGCTGTATTTGGCAAGACGATGGAGAATATAAGGAAACACCGCATTGTTAAACTCGTTAGATCTTGGGAGGGTCGATATGGAGCAAAGAACTTGATAAGCAGTCCTAGGTTTAGTTCGAGCAAAATCTTTGATGAAAACCTTGTAGCGATAGAGCTTCATAAAACCGAACTTGTATTCAATAAACCATTGTACATTGGCATGTCTATTCTCGATATTTCAAAGACGTGTATGTATGACTTTTATTACAGTTTTCTACTGCCTACGATGGGTGTAGATAACTGTAAACTCTTATACACCGATACCGACGCTTTTCTTCTAGAACTGCAATGCAATGATGTTTATACCGAACTAATTAAAGCCTATCCAGATAAATTTGACACCTCAGACTATGAACCAAATAATGCATATGGTATTTCACTCTTAAATAAAAAAGTCATTGGACTAATGAAAGATGAATGCAACGGCAAACTATTAACAGAATTTGTGGGGTTGCGTTCAAAAATGTACTCATATTTAACAGAGGCTGATAAATGTATTAAAAAATCAAAAGGGGTTAAAAAGAATGTCGTTGCTAAAAAAATTACTTTTGATGACTACCTTTCATGTCTGAGAGATAGTAAATTAAAAACAGTAAACCAATGCACGTTTCGTTCGTACAATCATAATGTTTATACAATCGAACAAACCAAAACCGGTCTAAGTCCGCACGATGATAAACGCTTTTTATGCAATGGATCTTTTAACACATTAGCATGGGGCCATCATAATATAATGCTCGAATAATGTTATTCATAATTAAAAAATAAAAAAATGTGAATGTGTATTGTAAATTAATTTGGTTAGTTTTTCTATTGTTTATTGTATATCTAAAATTAATTAGGTTTCTATTGTTTATTGTATATCAAAAAAAACTTTTTTATGTTTACAATAAATTTTTAATCTGAATCTATGGTGTATTATTTTCTTTAAAAAAATATGTTCTGTTGAAACGATCAAAAAAAACGTTCAAATTTATCGTTTAGACATCTATTATTCGATAGTTTGACGTTAATGAATTTAGGAACGAAAAAAACGATGAAAAGTAGCACTTTTTGTCACTTTGAAATAATGTTTTTCCATAAGAAATACATGTAAATCGTAAATTTATTTTAAACAATTTTTTAATACGTTGAAACGTCAAATTTTAACGCTATCTTGACGTTTGAACGTTTCAAATTTTAGAACTGTGACGTACATAAATTTTATCTCTATAAAATAACATTTTTTAACGCTATATTTATCGATTTTGAAATAAAAGTCATTATTTTTTTTTTTTATAAAAGTTTATTTCATATTTTCTAAATCTCTTGTTACATTTTGTTCATAAAAGTAAATATACTGACGCAAAGCGTGACATAATAAAGGATAAGTACACATTTCACAAAATACATCTAATCCTTTAAACCAGTTATAATCAAAATGTTTTTTTACAATATCTATAACATTATTATAATAACAATTAAAGTTAATATTTTCTATAAGTGAAATCTGATAAGCTACGATACAATGGTGTACTCTAACAAGTTCATCTGCATCCTTTTCCGTTAGATGATATGTTACGCCATGTTTTGCAACTTCTATGAACCTGGTGTCATCGGATACCAACTGTCGTATTGTACAAAAATCTCCACAGGAAAATGTTACTGGATCATACTCATCTGCGTAGGTTGGTAGTGGTTCAATAAAAAATGTGCTTTTGCTCAAAAATTCTATAAGATCAAGCCATTCCATTTTCCCAAACGACAATTTACTTGGCTTGCAGTATTCTGATAAAATAATAGCTGGAGAAAATGTTCTTGCAGGAGATAAGCCAACTTTTATAATATACCCCTCAATTGCGAAAGATGATTGTAGCAGCAAATAATTTTCACGTTTTGCTTTGTCTTCGTAAACAGTTAAAATTCTGTTTACTTCTTCCATATAGATAGAATCTTCACTACTACTACTCTCAGAATATGACGGCAATTCTTCACTACTATAACCACTGTCTGGTGTCATCATCTTTTAATACTTGATAAAACTTGTGTTGAAACTAAGTAAAAATAATTGCTTCTGCTTCTAAGGACAGTTTTAGTCGGACCGTAGACTGAACGGTTTAAACAATAGATGTTATGAATCAAAAAAGGCCCCCGGAAGCTATGAAAACGTATCTTATTTGTCATAAGAATACATGTAAAAATGTACAAAGTAAGAAACAACAGAGTTTATAAAATATTAGATTTTTCGATCCAGCTATTATGTGAACTATCAAACCCCAGCCATTTAACGTAGATTTTATTGCCTTTTTTCCTCAGCACTTTTTCAACAAGGTAAACATCAGGATTTTTTGACTTTTGTAGCTCTTCCTCGTAAAATCTTCCTTTAATTGGTGATCCATGTAAATCTTCCAACATGTATGTTACGGGATTAGTTATGTTCACTTTGGTAATTTTAAAAAGCTCCGTATTATGCGAACTATCGAACCCTCTACCCTTTCATGTAACATCAGAGCCAATACAATATTATTTATACTATATTATTTTGGTGAAGCGCGTTTCGAATTGCCTATTTGTTATACTTGTTTGTTCTTTATTTGTGGTTTTGTTAATTCTCTATTTGTTACTTTATTGAAAATGAGTGCTAGGACTTTTTAATTCACAATTTAATTAATATAAAACAATTTTGGGAAGTTTCAAGGATGGCCTGTACGGTCAACCTCTTTTCGAAATATTTTTATATACCTAATCGAACACACAACAAAAGAATGCTATTTTGCTATTTTCTGTATTTACTATAAATATTTTCTACACAAGATATTAAACAATATTTAGGACAATAACATATATATAGAATAGAATAGAATCGAATAGAATAGATTTTTTATTGATCAAAAGACATAAGTACAATATGTATAAATCTCGTCTAGGTTAAACTACTAATTTAAAGTAGTGGCAATTACAAAATAACACATCAAAATGAATAAATATAATTAAAAAAGACAGAGGTAACAAAATCTGTATATAACACGTTCACAAATGTTTTAGAACAATCAAAATTTTTTCAGGTTTCGTTTACAGTTGTTCCTGCCTTGGCTTTCCTTTATATTTTTGGGTAACTTGTTAAATATTCGTAAACCCAGATAGTTAGCTACATTTTGGTGCATGAAAATCTATTTTTGATCTAGTGTTTATATGATGTACCATAAAATTAGTATTAAATGTATTTTAATTACAGAAAATATAAATACGGATAAGGTAAAAAAAACAGATATGCATTATGCAACTGTCATAATTTTATATTTTTAAAACAGAAGCCTACATGAAGTTGTAAAACTAACATTGGCTATGTTATTTAAAATCTTTTATGCTTAATAAAAAAACCTCACTCACTCACTAGCGAAGAGCTCAAAAATTTATACCGTACGCAAGTCTGTTTCCAGTCTCAGCATGGTATAAAACTACCAACTGATGGTTAGTCAGAATAAACGCAGCATAATAATTTGCTAAGATATCTGGCCTAATTTAGAGCATAAAGCCTAGCACTAAAATGACACGCAAAAAAAACTTTACAACAAAAAGGTGTTTTCATTTCCTAGATGTCAAAACCACTGCATCCTAATAGAAAAACTATGATTTTTATTTTGGTTGCAAAAAATCAACAGTGCTATCTTTTTTCTATACCATAGTATCCTTCCAGTACGAGATAATTTTATTACACAAACTTTCGATACTTTCACAAATATTAGTGTATCGATTGCTTGTCGAGTTGTAAAGATAGACGAGGGCGAGTATTTATTTAAAATTGAGTTAGGTAACGATTTTGAAATAGAAGTCATTATTTTTCACAAAATTTTATGGTGGAATTATGGCTCTAAATGCTTTAAAATATACAATTTATATAAACCATTTTATTTTTTAAAATGTTAAAAACAAAACCCAGATGATAACGCGGTTACGCGATAAGAGAGAGATTCCTCGACGACGGTGACTCATAGCACACCAACATTTATATTAATAATAAATTATTTTAATTTTTGAGCAACCGTTTTCGATATTAGCTTTCAAATGTAAATGATTAAAAGTATATATTCTAATTGCAATATAAAAACCATATTTGCGAAAAAAATGTTTTAAACCTATTATAACCCATCAATTTTATACAAAAAATGGTGTAATTATAACTCTAATAATAGCGAAAGCAAATTCTGTTATCACTCTAACACATCAGTCGATTACGTCACACACACATCGCGAATCTGCTTATGCACCAAGGTCACGCGCTTTTAATATTTAATTAAAAAATATTTTTTACTTTATTTCTACTATTGTCTGTCACATTTTATTAAATTCTACATTGGTTAACGCCTATCTCGTAAAATAATATCACATCTTATATTTTAATATGACATATATCTTTAAGTCTAATGTTTCATGAAAAACAAAACATACAAGTTCTTTTAATCTTATTTATTTTTTTATTTATTTGACGTTAAAAAAATCAGCTAATGCTGGTATAAGGTGATGTTACAAAACGATAACAAACTTATACAAAAGTTTATATTGAAGAGACGATTAGAAATTTACTAAATATACCACCAAATGCAAAGATTGAAGATTATTATTTGTTTAGGTAATTTTATTTGAGTTGATTTAATTTTATTTTTAAGTTGATTTGTGCGTCATATATTAAATTTGCAGTTTTCTTGGATAAATTTCCCATTCTTTTAATTGCGCCAATTAAAGAGGATAATTTTGAAGAAACAATTTTAAGTTAGCTTGCTATCTAGATTATTTAAAATAAAACAAAAAAAATGTTGGTGTGAATATGTATTGTAATGTGTTCAATAACAAAGTAATGCAACTTATTTCTCAATAATTCCTAGATTTTCTAATTCTTCAATGATCTAGGTATAGTTTCCTCTAATACTCTCCACTGTTGTACAAACTTCTTAGATGATCGACTAATATATTTTAGTCATTCTGAGCATAGTATTTAGGCCATAAACGATGATTCTAAATTTGTTTGTGGTTTTATTTTTTGTTCAGAAATTTTTGAAAACTCTGGTTCTATGCTGCTCTGCTTTTTTGCTACTTTTTGTTCAGAAATTTCGTTGAATAACCTTGATTTTATACTGCTCATTGGTTTTGATCCTGAATATCTTAAGTGATTTGAGGTAAATTCTGACCCCTTTTTTGCTGTCAGCTTAGCTAAACAACGTCTTTTTTATTTAATTTATATAATGGTTTAATTATAGTCTCAAACTTCTCTTTACACCCTTTGTGGTTGAGATATCCTCTGCTATCACGATAAACGCCTGTTAATTCTAATATATGTTTGTAAATACGGTGATCATGTTTAGTAAATTTCTTGGGTTTCTTGTAAAAAATTAACTTATTTAAACTAGAAGTACTATTAAATTGATTGTCTCCGACAATAATACTTTTATCATTAAAGCAAAGATATTTTACACCCAATCTCCACTTTATCGGTTACCAGTCATATTCTGGACCATAAGCTTAATCGATTTTATGTGAACCTTTCCAATACTTCTACGCTCTGTGCTACACACTGCTTCGCTCTGCTCTGACGCTCTGCTATTATGCTCTGCTACGCTCTGCTACCCTCTGCTATCCTCTGCTACGCTCTGCTACCCTCTGCTACGCTCTGCTATGCTCTGCTCTAATGCTATGTTGTCCACTGCTCTGATGGTCTATTGTCCACTGCTACGCTCTGTCTTACGACTACCTTACGACTGCTTTACGACTAGTTAACGATTATCTTACGACTAGTTAACGACTGGCTTACGATTGCCCTACGAATGCGTCCAGATTGATAACGTTTATCGTTTGATATAGATAGCAATAGTTTTTGGATTTAGGTGTCGTTTGCATTACATACTCTACCTGTCATTAATGACACTTTTTTTTATCACGGTGGCAGTATGGTATTTTTATTGTAGATTTTTTAATACTATTTACGTTAAACATGTTAGAATAAATTTGTATTGGCTCCCCTTTGGTAGTAAACTTTTTCTTTCGCTAATACACATTAGTTATCTTACGAAGGGTTTCGGTAAGACGAATCTACAAAGTTACCAGTAACCTATTATGATTAGTATGTATAGCGTAATCATTTAAATTATTTATTATTATCCATTTTTTGATATTTTGTGTTTAGTTGGTTTATTCTGAATTTAGATCTACCACGTTTCATCTGAAACTTTTCGGAAATTGTACACACTTGTTTTAAATTAATTATATACTACTTTTCCAATTTTTTCCTTGAAAATTTTAAGCCACGCCCTTTTTGAATGTTATAAACTGGAAACTACAAACTAATTAATCAGACTTGCGTCTTCAAAAAATAATTGGTGAGTGAGTTAAATTTTTAACAATTTTGGCTATTTTAAGATGGTTTTGAAAATTATCTTTTGAATGCCCCAGGTTGTTACTGCATTGTTAAAGAGGAATGTAATCATTTTGATTCTTAAAGTATCTTTTTTCCTTTATCTCCGTAGATTTTTAAAATATATTCCTAAAATTAAAATAAATTCTGAATAATATCGCATCTTATATGTTAATACGCCATAAACAAAACACTACAATATAATCTAATTAAATAAAAATATTAAAAAATAAATTTTGAGCGCTACCTAGTATAAAAAAATTTAAACTTTGTAACATCAAATCGATATCTTATGCAATTTTATAAATTTAAACGATATATTTTAATAATTAAATATTAGTTCAACTTTCTCTTAACAGATGTCACTTTAAGTAATATTAACTGTCAAAAGAATTGATTGAAAAAATTTTGTTTATATTTATAACATCCTTTGTTTTTTCTTATATAAAACTAAAAAAATAAACATTGTTTATTTATTTTCAATGTAAATTTATATAACGTAAAATCACTTTTAAGGTTAATGCATTTTTTAATTCTACTTTATCGAGTATTAAAAGTCCTGTCATTGTCTTATAGATGGTGCTCAGATCATTTTTATTAGAAAATGTATTAAATTTTTTTATTTAAATCATAATAATTTATATTAAATATAATTACTAACATTTTCATTATCGGAATCAAAGTAGATTGCTTAATTATTGTAAAATTTTTATTGTATTGTAAATTGCCTACCTTTTGATTAAATTTGTAATATATTAATAATAGGAATTATTTTGCTATTAAAAAACCGATTATAGACTAATTTAATAGATTTTTTTAAATCAATTTACCCAATGGTTAAATTGGCTACTATACTGTTTTTTTGTTAATATTAACATTAATAGAATACGTAAAAATATATTTTAATAATATTAATTGTTTTTACAAAGAATTTATATGAAATATATCAATAATTAAATATTAGTTCAACTTTCTCTTAACAGATGTCACTTTAAGTAATATTCACTGTCAAAAGAATTAATTGAAAAAATTGTTTTTTCTTATATAAAAACTAAAAAATAATAATAATAGTGTTTGAGTGACTTTATTTATTTATTTATTTTGCCACTAAAACAAACTTATAAAAAATATAAATCATAATTTTGAAAATGGTCCTTGCTTATTGATCTTGACAAATATGACAAATTTGTCAAGAGTCGTTTTTTAAAACTCAAAATGCCTAACAAAAATAAAAATAATTTTTTAATTTTTCTAAGCTTTCGACAACTAGATCAGTTATCGTTTTTAAAGATAATAAATTCTTACTCTATACTTCTTTATGCAAGTTCAGATTTTAAATTTTTGATTTGTTATTTCGTTACTATAGATACCTATACCTATAGATTATTAACTCATTCTTTTTTAAGTTGGTCAGTCTAGATCTAGATAAATCCAAAGTAAAATTTAAAATACATTCATTTGGATTTAATAAAATGTGGGCTGTTTCTTTTAATTTTCTTTTTATAGAATTTTCTTCTTTACATAAAATTTTTGTTTCAGTCCATTTTATTTCGTGATTCAGAAAATTAAAAGCATGTTTACACATCTTCGATTTATCTATATCTCCTTACTCGATTTTTTATTAAAACACCTTTTAAAAGTTTACAAATATTTATTGTTAATATTATTATTTAAAAATACATTTCATCGCTTCATTCTTCTTTTTGCCTCTTTTGATATAATTTTGAGAATTAATAAGTAAACTCCTACTAACGTTGCCCATTCTATTTGTAAGATTTGGTACATTTTTGCTCCTACTGGGTCTTCTAGGTCTAAATATAATTCCTGTATTGGACTTTGTTGGTTAGATCGCCACTCGCCCACTCCTTCAGAGTTATCTTTAAAAATTAATTTTAGCTTGTAGTTGAGAGGTGATTCTGTTAAATTCAATGCAAACACCGGCAATTTTCCATCATTGACTGTTGACAGACTCATCATTTGCCATATATTGCATTCTTGTTTTGTTCCGTTTGTGTCTAAACACACGCCAATATGTGCAACGTTTTGCGGAACGTTAACATAAAGCATGTTATTTAATATTGCTGTTAAAAGAACAAAATTTGCTTTTAGCAAGGCCATGGTTTTATTCGTCTTGTTGGCGTTGATAATGTTGGTAAATATTTTTCAAAAACTTTGTCCTACAAATTTAAATTTTCAATCTTTTTTAACACTTCTTTTTGGTCTTCGTACATACAAATTTGTTTATTTAATTTTCTTATATTTTCACAAAACTCTTCAAGTTTTTGACTGTATTCTCTCGAATCCATTCTAAAACTAAATATTTTCCATGATATGTTTTATTCTTAATTGCGAAAGCAAAGTCTGTTATCACTCTTACACATCAATCGATTACGTCGCACACATCGCGAACCTGCTTATGTACCAAGGTCACGCGCTTTTAATATTTTAGAAGATTTAAACACTTCATCTTACTCTATACAGCAACCCCTTTACAATGATACGTCATACGCCGAAATCCGTTCGGCCGTTTACGAGATACAACGTTAATGCCCTTTTGGCATCATAAATACGGTCTTTTTGACGCTTAATCTTACCCTATACATCAACCCCTTTACAATGATACGTCATACGCCGAAATCCGTTCGGCCGTTTACGAGATATAGCTATAATGCCCTTTTGGCAGCATCGATACGGTCTTTTTGACGCTTCATCTTACCCTATACAGCAACCCCTTTACAATGATACGTCATACGCCGAAATCCGTTCGGCCGTTTACGAGATATAGTCATAATGCCCTTTTGGCATCATAAATACGGTCTTTTTGACGCTTAATCTTACCCTATACATCAACCCCTTTACAATGATACGTCATACGCCAAAATCCGTTCGGCCGTTTACGAGATACAACGTTAATGCCCTTTTGGCATCATAAATACGGTCTTTTTGACGCTTAATCTTACCCTATACGGCAACCCCTTTACAATGATATGTCATACGCCAAAATCCGTTCGGCCGTTTACGAGATACAACGTTAATGCCCTTTTGGCATCATAAATACGGTCTTTTTGACGCTTAATCTTACCCTATACATCAACCCCTTTACAATGATACGTCATACGTTGAAATCCGTTGGGCCGTTTACGAGATATAGCTATAATGCCCTTTTGGCATTCGAAAAAGAAGAGTTGGCTGCTTGCGCTAAATGTCAAAGGCCATTTGAAAAAAGAAGAATTGGCTGCTTGCGCCAAATGTCAAAGGCCACTCGAATAAACAGCAGAATACAGCGCCACCACCTGTGGCGACATCTAGCGGCGAAATTTGGAAGCTGTGCGTTAGAACTCTCCTTGCATCACTACTGGCAAATGTCAAAGATGTCAAATGACAAATGTCACAATGCTAAATATCAAAAATGAAAAGTGTCACCATAAAAAATGTCAAAAATAACAAATTTCAAGATGGCAAATGTCAAAGATGTCAAATGACAAATGTCACAATGCTAAATGTCAAAAATGAAAAGTGTCACCATGAAAAATGTCAAAAATGACAAATTTCAAGATGGCAAATGTCAAAGATGTCAAATGACAAATGTCACAATGCTAAATGTCAAAAATGAAAAGTGTCACCATGAAAAATGTCAAAAATAACAAATTTCAAGATGGCAAATGTCAAAGATGTCAAATGACAAATGTCACAATGCTAAATGTCAAAAATGAAAAGTGTTACCATGAAAAATGTCAAAAATGACAAATTTCAAGATGGCAAATGTCAAATATGTCAAATGACAAATGTCACAATGCTAAATGTCAAAAATGAAAAGTGTCACCATGAAAAATGTCAAAAATAACAAATTTCAAGATGGCAAATGTCAAAGATGTCAAATGACAAATTTCACAATGCTAAATGTCAAAAATGAAAAGTGTCACCATGAAAAATGTCAAAAATAACAAATTTCAAGATGGAAAATGTCAAAGATGTCAAATGACAAATGTCACAATGCTAAATGTCAAAAATGAAAAGTGTCAAAAATGACAAATTTCAAGATGGCAAATGTCAAAGATGTCAAATGACAAATGTCACAATGCTAAATATCAAAAATGAAAAGTGTCACCATAAAAAATGTCAAAAATAACAAATTTCAAGATGGCAAATGTCAAAGATGTCAAATGACAAATGTCACAATGCTAAATGTCAAAAATGAAAAGTGTCACCATGAAAAATGTCAAAAATGACAAATTTCAAGATGGCAAATGTCAAAGATGTCAAATGACAAATGTCACAATGCTAAATGTCAAAAATGAAAAGTGTCACCATGAAAAATGTCAAAAATAACAAATTTCAAGATGGCAAATGTCAAAGATGTCAAATGACAAATGTCACAATGCTAAATGTCAAAAATGAAAAGTGTTACCATGAAAAATGTCAAAAATGACAAATTTCAAGATGGCAAATGTCAAATATGTCAAATGACAAATGTCACAATGCTAAATGTCAAAAATGAAAAGTGTCACCATGAAAAATGTCAAAAATAACAAATTTCAAGATGGCAAATGTCAAAGATGTCAAATGACAAATTTCACAATGCTAAATGTCAAAAATGAAAAGTGTCACCATGAAAAATGTCAAAAATAACAAATTTCAAGATGGAAAATGTCAAAGATGTGAAATGACAAATGTCACAATGCTAAATGTCAAAAATGAAAAGTGTCAAAAATGACAAATTTCAAGATGGCAAATGTCTAAGATGTCACATGACAAATGTCACAATGCTAAATGTCAAAAATGAAAAGTGTCACCATGAAAAATGTCAAAAATGACAAATTTCAAGATGGCAAATGTCAAAACTGACAAATGTCACAATGCTAAATGTTAAAAATGAAAAGTGTCACCATGAAAAATGTCCAAAATAACAAATTTCAAGATGGCAAATGTCAAAGATGTCAAATGGCAAATGTCACAATGCTAAATGTCAAAAATGACAAATTTTAAGATGGCAAATGTCAAAGATGTCAAATGACAAATGTCACAATGCTAAATGTCAA